>CM073608.1:51293000-51893000 GCA_037074985.1 Solanum bulbocastanum
GGATTCAGGAACGAGCAGCAGAAGCGGCGGCGCAAGTGGGACAAAAGACGAAGGAGGCTGGACAAGCAATACAGAGCAAAGCACAAGAAACGAAAGAAAGTGCTAGAACTTAAAAATTTGTTTGGGTTTTTATATTTTGGATGGAAATAATGTTGTGTAAGTGTTGTGTGCAGTGTTAAGTTTAATTTCCTTTTGTAATGGTTATTTTGATCGTCTTTGTTGTATTGTTATTTGTAATTTAATAATATTCCGAAGTCTTTTTTATTGTAATTGCATTTTCTGTGCTCACATCGCCCTTTGGCGCACATTATTTAGTGATGATGTATGCACCATTAATTCAGTGTTACAATATCCACGTAAGTTTTAAAAATGACACTGTAGAGTGAAGAACTGCTTTAATCAAGGTAATTGAAGTTAAAAAAAAATTAAGTATTAATTGGTTAAGAGTTGTGAAATTATCTTATAAGGTTTTATCAAGCTGAAGTGGTCGAGATTTTTTTTCTTGAATTACATTAGCAATGTCCATGTACATGAAAATTAACGGTAGTTATTTGGTATGCTTTTTTTTTATTAGTATAGAATTAAAATTGGAGTTGGAGTTCTTTTTATTTTATTTTTATTTTTTTATTTGGTGTTCGAAATTTATATTGGAGAGATTGCAGACTAGCGTTTTGGCACTCGCCTTATGGTTTTTAGTCCTCTTTCGCAGAGTGTTTTTTCACTCGCCTTATGGTTTTTAGTCCTCGCGAGTGTTTTTTCAATCCTCTTTCGCGGTTTTTAGTCCTCTTTCGCAGAGTGTTTTTTCACTCGCCTTATGGTTTTTAGTCCTCGCGAGTGTTTTTTCAATCCTCTTTCGCGGAGTGTTTTTTCGAAGTGACGCTTTCAATATGTGCTACTAATTTATTTAAAATAGACAATCAAACTTATTTTTTTCGAAGTGACTTTCAATATGTGCTACTAATTTATTTAAAATAGACAATCAAACTTATTTTTTTTCGAAGTGACACTTTCAATATGTGCGTGCCGCTTTCAATATGTGCTACCTGACTAATCTATTTAAAAGAGACAATCAAATTTATTTTAAAAATTTAATATCACAAAATAGATAGTTCACATATACAGTTTACTAGACTTGAAAATAAACACACTTCTTTTCAAAGTTAGACTTGAAATAAAGTTAGTGTTTGGTTATAGGTTTTGCAAACAATATGATGTACTTTTCTTAAAAAATAAGATGAAAATGAAAACAAAATATTGAATGTTTTCTAAATTCCAAAGGAAATTTGAAATAAATAAATACTCGTTTGTATTTTATCTTTGGTACCCATAAAAAGAAGAGGAAAACGTTCATGTAATTTAAGCATAGAGTACAATACAAAATGCAATCCAATGAGCATAAACTGAACCCTCATTCCGAAAATACCCCAAGGTTCAGAAATAAGCAAAACAGCGCAGCTCCAATTATAGTACACACAACACATATATATACAGTTGGATCAAATTAGGGTTTCTCTCACTCTTCTCTTCTTCCTCTCTCTGTGTGTGAACCCTAAACTCCTGCCGCCATGGTATCTCTCTATGCCTTCCATTTTCGATGAATGTTGTTGCTTTTTTATATATGAGTATTTGAAATCTAATGTACGGTCTTCTTTTTTTTTTTTTTTTTTTTTTTGTGATTAGGCTTCAGAGAAGAAATTGAGCAATCCAATGAGGGATATCAAAGTCCAGAAGCTCGTACTCAATATATCCGTTGGTGAAAGTGGAGATCGCCTCACTAGAGCTGCAAAGGTGTGAATCCCTAATTTGCTGTAAAGATGAATTGGTATTAGAGTGAAATGAATCTGAATAGAGCTGAATAAGATTTGGATTGGTTTTAGGATCGAGGTGTAGATAGTTAATTGAATGTGTTTTTTTTTTTTTTTTTTTTTTGTATTTTTAGGTCTTGGAGCAACTCAGTGGGCAAAGTCCTGTTTTCTCCAAAGGTATGCTTTTGAATTGCATTCTGCTGTTTGCTTTATTGTTATTTGATTTTGTATGTTATGACTGGTTTCAGTTTCTTATGCACATTTTATAGAACATGCTTTTTGGTTCTTCGAGCTTTGTTTGTGTCAAAGAATGAATCTTTGCTTATATATGGAGTCTCACTATTAGTGTTTGAGCTGTTTGATTTTGGTGATTTGTTGAAGTTTGGATTTAATTTGTTTCTGTAGGAATATAGATAACGAGCTTAAGGCGCAACTAGGAAAAAAGGAGTTTCTAAGTAATGTGGATTTAGTATGAACTTATGAGTGCTCTTAGTTGGTCAAGTTTGTGTAACAATTTGAAATAATTGAAACTTGCTTAACTTGGTGCTACAAGTTATGCATATTGTTCCTCATTTGTATTACATTGATATTGGGTACTTTGTACTCATGTTTAATGCAATTATCCATGAAATGTATGGTTTGGTGTTGTTTGTCTTTTAACTTATTACACATCATCTAATTTTGCATTGCTTCCTGTTTCATGTTTTCATGTGCTTTCTTTATTCCCATTGACAGCTAGGTATACTGTACGGTCCTTTGGAATCAGGCGTAATGAAAAGATTGCCTGTTACGTCACTGTCAGAGGGGAAAAAGCTATGCAGCTCCTTGAGAGTGGATTGAAGGTCAAGGAGTATGAGTTGTTGAGAAGGAACTTCAGTGAAACTGGATGCTTTGGATTTGGTATTCAGGAGCACATTGATCTTGGAATCAAGTAAGCATGTTGTTGAGAACTTGCTTTTAATTCGTTATTCGGACTACTTTTTAATCCTACATATTTAGCTTAGGAGGTGCTGCTAGCTTTTGTTATGCCAAAACAATTACTCATGCACGTTCACATATTTACCGGTTGATCATCTTCTAGAAGTGTAGTTGCTTTTTCCATGAGTTTACAGGGAATAGTTCTTACCTTGAAAAATGTTTACTATATGAGGCTAGGAGGTTATATCAGCTGGTCATGATGTTAGTATCTTTGGATTGTTGTGCTCTTATAATTCATTGACATACTATTCCTTTGTGTTAAAAGGTATGATCCTTCAACCGGTATCTATGGTATGGATTTCTATGTTGTCCTGGAACGCCCAGGATACCGTGTTGCCAGACGTCGTAGGTGCAAGTCTCGGGTTGGTATCCAACACAGGGTCACAAAGGAGGACTCAATGAAGTGGTTCCAGGTCAAATACGAAGGTGTTATCCTTAACAAGTCCTCAAACATCCAGTAAGCCGAGAGCCGACTGCTGGATCAGTTTATCTGATAGCAAGTTTATGTTATGCATTTTGTAGACCAACATCTAATTACTCCCTAGAGTTGAATAGTTTTCAAGAGTTGCTGTTATTTGGCACAGTATGCTTGTTTTCATTTTGGTTTATGAAACCAATTCAATCTTAATATATCCTTTTTATGTTAGTTTCCTGTTGTGCAATTCTATAAGAAGCAGAACACATCAGTTTTTATCATGTCTAACTAATCAAACTAAATAAAAATATTCTAGTTGTATTTTTTTCATTTGTTTTATGGTATATATTGCTACATTGACTCTACAAAACATACTATATGAGATATTTTCTAGGGCCCTGGTTGTTGAGGCAGCAAATAATTCACTTTTTTATATACTCACATAGTGATTTAATTTGCTTATAATAACTTCACCAAATCTTTTTCTTAGTGGTATTCCTTGTAAGTTGCTCGTTTATCACTTTTACATTTTTGGATTTTTGGGGGTTGGTTTAATTATCATAATACGAGCTTCAAACCAAAATCTTGCAAAGTGCTTGTTGACTATCTATAAAAGTTTCAATATTTGAAGGGTAATAAATTTAAGAGTAATGACTTGGATATAATCAGTTAAATTATATTAATAATATAACAAAAAAGTAATACTCCATTATCAATGCATATATGATATAACTTAAATTTATATAGGACAAAAGAGGTTTTTCCTTCGTTCTTTCAAAATTGTTGATATGAATAATTCATTTATGTCCTAATATAATGCATCAATTTCAACTTTCAAATTCAGAAGCAGGAAGTTGCACCTTTTTTGGATGTTCCATGAGGGGAGATGCAATAGTGGTTGAGTGTGTGTAAATAAAGTCTCGTATCGAAAATAGAAAACAAAAAGAAGCACTTATAACTTAAAATGATGTGAGGTCTTTCGAAGAAATTGTGTATGAACGTAGTTCAAAGCAGACAATATCATTAATTATACTATGTTTAGAGTATCATTGAGTCACTTTGTCTGACCGACAAACTTAGTGCCTTTGGCCATCTACGGGCCACTTGCTATTTTCGCCCGTAAGCCAATGATTTTTTAATGGCCATAAATACTCGATTGATATGGTGGCACGCAGTTAATCTTCAAATTACCCTCTGAACAATGATGGACCATATAGAACGAAGTTCAAGAGGGAGATTTTCTTAGGTATTTATGAACAAAGTTCCACGTGAGAAATAGAAAAAGCTACTTATTAGGTGCTTGATACTCCTAACAATGTGAAGGATTTTTGGGAAACTGTGTTGACTTGATTCAAAACAGATAATATTACATTAGATTAAAAATATTTTTGAATTGTTTTAACCCAACAACAGTGGCCATTCAACTTTGAACTTTGACGGGTTTTCTATAGTAATCATCCAGATACAAGATATAAGTAACACCCAAGGGTAACACCTAGTAATCAATGAAGTAGGTTGAAAATCATGATTTATCATGTTCAAATTCCAATAGAAACAAAAATACTAGCTAGGTGATTTCTTTCCACCCATTCTAGCCTTAGTGGCGGAATTACCTGATACCTATTGTTGATGAGAGATGAACTATATCTCATAAAATTAGTCAAGATGCAAGAAAGATAACCATATACACCACAATTATACAAGACTTGAGTAGTCTAGAGAATCATTGTACAAGAAAACTTGATGAAAGAATCAAGCTATATTTACATTTGCAACAAGCCAAATTAGGCCATAAAATGTGAAGCAAACAACAAACAAACAAAAAGAAGCAAATGATGAAATCATATAAAGAAGCACAAACAATGTTCATGTTTTTTCATTTGAAAGTTGATGCAACAGTCTGAGCCCAAAATCTAAGATTATGTTTCATATTCATATCATTGTTCATAGATGGAAATCTCCATTTCAACAATTTCTTACTCATTTTTCTTTTTTCAAGAATCTCCCATGCTTCAGAAAGATAAGGCCTTTTATGAACAATATCCTTCTTTTTAATATTTTCAACTTTTTCATCAACAATTCCCCATTTCTCCAATCCAGGAACAATTGTAACCAAACTTGAATTCTTATCTTCTTCACTAAACTCAAATCCCAAATCCATAAACCCCTTTAATTCCTCAAGTTCAAGCTCTGATGAGCTTCTCCGAATTCGAATAATCCCCTTACCTCCTTTTCTAGCCTTTATTTTTTCTTCTTGTGCAACTCTGTTATGTGTGATCATAACAGAAGTTGGAGAGTTCCCAAGTTGACTACTAAAACTCGGACTTGTATCTGATCCTTCAAAAATGTTCTCCTTTTGAATGATCTGACATGCATCTGACCATATTTTTGAAGAGTAATCACTTTGTGATCGACCTAAGAGATTTGATGATTCTTGAATTTCATGAGGATTTTCTTGAAATAGTTTCTTGAATTTATGTGTGTTGGTAAATAATATTTCTTGTTCAAACCAATAAGTATCAAAGAGTTTGAGGAGTAGTACTTCTTCAGCAGCCATATATTAATTGTGCATTAGAAAACAGAATTTTTGTTTTTTTTCCTAAGCAAATCTTGGAAGTTATATGGTATGGTATATATATAAGTATATTTTTATTGAATATTGAGTATGATATTGAAATATGATCAAATATTATTCGAATCTTATTATAAAAAATAGGTCCACATTTCTCCTCTAGAAGACTCTTATATTTTTTTTATGTGCTAAGCACCATTGGCTCTTCCAATTATTGTTGTGTTAGTTGGAAAATCAAGTCAACTTCAATAGCCTAACATTTTTCTTTCTAAGTGTTACTAGTAAAAAACACACTCAAACTATCACTTTTTTTACGAGTTTCATACTTTAACTATCTATTGTTTTTTTACCTACCTGAACTTTCACTTCCCTTGCATCAAAAATTTAAAACATACCTCGATGCTGAATTGACTGAATATCATTTTCATTGGATAATATGCGCGTATAAGTCAACTCATCATTTTATTGGTGCCTCAATATGGTGTTGAATGATAGATTATGCTGTCTGATTGGGCTAATATGCATTTTCTTATACTAAATTATGTGAATCATTAATATCTTGGTGCTTATAACTACTATATAAGATTTGTAGTTTAGTCTTGAAAAGAAGCTAGCATAATGTAGCATATTCCCAATTGAATAGTTGAAATCATAAAACTAGCACAGGATGAACCAATACTCACTTCTCTAAAACATTAATTTAGCGATAATGGTCAAATATATTTGAACGATTATTTTTCATGAATTTCACATTTTAATTATCAGTAATTTCTCTTTTCCTGTCTGAATTATCATCATCTATGTATTGAACATAACACCTAATTGAGTAGATGATGATAACTTAGGTAGAAAAAAACAACAACTATTAGTTAGCCTAATAAATTTTGTGGTGTGTTTGACATAGATGATAATAGTTAATGTAGAAAAAGAAAATAATTAATAGTTATAGTGTGAAACTTGCGAACAATGATAATTTTTAAAATTTTATTAGACCTTTTTTCAATGAGAGACTTGAACTCACGCTAAGATGAGTTTCGAGACTAATTCCTTTTTTCCCTATTAAAACAATACTCTTACCTCTTCATTTTCTAATTTTGTAATTCTAAGGTTATATATTTTATACTCCCTCTCCCTTTGTCCCTAATTACTTGTCCACATTTTCTTTTTTAATTGTCTCTAATTACTTGTTCATTTTGACAAATCAAGAAAAGACCCTTTTTTTTTTACCTATTATGCCCTCATTTACTTTGAAAATTATAGAACTAGTTTTTAATTCATCCACTTCATAATTAATAGGGGTAAACTCACTATATTCGTTATTGTTTTCTTAATAGATGTGTCAATTCAAAAGTGGACAAGTAATTAGGGACAGAGAAAGTAAGAATTTGACTAGTTGTAAAATTTAGTACACGTTTAGATAATCGATTGACATTTGAAAAAAAAAATAATAATTAGTGTTACAGTTACGTAGAAATAGGGTATTTTGAAAAGTGAAGTTGTATTTTGAATGAAAGCACAATTAAAAACACTTGAAAATTTCTAATAAAATGGTAGACTAGTTTGATAAACAAACACTTAGCTTTCACTAAATATTTTATATAAATATTATTAAAGATTTTAACGATTTTGAATATAATAATATTAACTCAATTAGTACAAAATATTTTTGGATAGTAAAAATAACTATTATAACTAAATATCTCTTTTATTACGACAAGGATGTATCGACAAACAAGGTCTTAAAAATTAAAACCTCTTTGCTTTAGTTATTGATAAGTACAAGCTTTTGTTGATTTGGTTGATAGTGACAAGAGCTAATCATTTTTAAAGATGAGATAGAGGTGAATACAATGGATTTGACAAATAAGTAGGACATACATCTTTGGATATTTATGTGATTTTATTATCACTTGATGTGGATGTCATTAGGAAATTAATGTGTAATTTCCTAGCAAATTCATGTACTTTTCCATCTTAATGTCAAATCAATCTTCTTTAATCACTTGAAAAAATGTTTGGCGGAGAGGCAAAGGCAGAAGCTCAAATACAATTTCGATCGAATAAATTTATCAATATGTATATTTATTAAATGTAAAATACAATTATTAATTCTTAAGCTTATCGTTTTAAAATTCAAAATTTTGATTTTGCTTTTAGTGGCAGAATCAAAATTTTAACTAGCTAAAGTGATTCAAAATATATTAAAAAAACAAATCAACACACAATTTTTAAAAATATTTATATTGTATATACATAACAAATAATTTTTCTATAAAGAGAATTCGAATGAACCTCTTGCGCTCCAAGCTCTGCTCTAATTAAATGTGATTATTCCACACACGTACTTTGGATTAACAAATTCAATGGTTTGGGCAGTGTATACATACCTTCTTTTTTTTTTTTTAGTTTGGTATTCGATATCTGTATTAAAATCAGACTAAATTCAAATTGCACCAGGCTCATTTGGTAGACCGTTTCAAATGCGGATTTTCAGCTCCTGCACGAATTAGGGACCTCCATAAGAGTGTTGTAATCATCTCAAATCGTGTATAAATAGTATAATTTTCTGTCAAAGGAGATTCATCTGGTTCATATGAACTCCTAGCCCCAAGCTGGATCCACCCTTTATATAATCATAAAAAGAAATATAATAATTTTATTAGATATTAAAAAATTATAAAAATACAAATAAAACAATTAAAAGTTAATAAGACATTCGATGGATTGAGTTAGTTTAGTACATGTCATCTCAAGTAACTTTTGAACAAGTTATTATCAACTCAACTCATAAAACCTTTTCAAATTCAGTCCAACCCACTTATTTAACACCTCTACCTGTACGTTTGCCTTTGTCAACAGGAGATATTAGAAGGGTGTGCACAACTAAAACATAGAGCTATGCCACCACCTCTCCAAATTCTGGTAAGATTCGTAAGATTTTAAACTCGCGTGCATATAAGGAATTTACTCCTAAACTAGTAGGATATGGTAAGTTTCCCTTGAATATTTCTATTACTATGTAGATGTCCTGTTTTCAATTCCATGAAATAATATAGCATTGTTCTCATCATAATTGCTTTACAAAACTCAGTTTTTCATGTTTTAGATACAATATCACAAAACACTTCTTTTAGTACAAGTAAAACTTGAGGAAATGGAAAGGAGTCGAATCCATTCATTCACGTGAAACCATAACAACTTGCTTTCCAACATTGCGACCATAGAAGAGACCAACTAGAGCCTTGGGAGCGTTTTCGAGACCTTCAACTACGTCTTCCACATACACAACATTACCGCCTTTTATTTGTGGAATGATCATTTCCAAATACTTAGGGTAGAGATGAAAGTGATCTGAAACAATAAATCCTTTCATACAGATTCGTTTCGCGATGAGGCAGAGCAAGTTGTGCACACCTTCAGTCTTCTTAAGGTTGTATTGTGAAATCATCCCACACATAGCAATACGACCATGAAGTTTCATATTCAGAAGAACTGCATCAAGCATTTTCCCTCCAACATTATCAAAGTAAATGTCAATTCCATCAGAAAAGTACCTATAATAGGAATAAACCGATACAAAAAAAAGGTCGTATTTGTTAGTAATTTCGTAATATATAGAGGTCTTAAACTCAACAGACATATCTGTTCATGAAAGAACATGACTATTATATACACATGCAATATCTCTTTAAGGAAAATGACTCATCACGCCTCAAAATCATCTTCATTTACCTCTTTACTATTGAAAAAGGTTTAATATTGTTCTCCGTTATACTATCAGTACATTAGTGGTGGAGCCAAGATTTACATTAAGGGGTTTTAAGAATATGAAGAAGTAGAAACAAGATTTTCATTAAGAGGGTCTCATAACTAATAATTCATGTATTAGTAATACATCCATAACTCTAGCTAGCTACCAAACGACCACTTAATGTTATAGTACTATCGGTCCATATATGTCCTTAACGTTATAAAAATGATTCAAATTCGTCCTTCCTCCGTTAGTCCCATCCTTTTGCCATATTAGTTAGTGTTTTCTAATGGGAAGTTATAAAACTACTAACCTCTTCAAAGCTGCATCTAAATCCTGCTCCTCTTTGTAGTTAAAAGCTTCATCAAAACCAAACTTGCTCTTCAACATATCAACCTTTTGTTTGGTTCCAGCACTACCAACAACATAACAACCTAACATCTTTGCAAATTGTCCAACAAGTTGACCAACTGCTCCAGAAGCAGCTGAAACAAACACAGTTTCTCCCTTCTTCGGAGAACAAACCTCATAAAAACCAACATAAGCTGTTATCCCAGGCATCCCTACAAAACAATTGCATAAGCAGATCATCAATCCATTCCTCAACATGCCAATGTGGACTCTAACACGGTAATATAACACCCCCTTACATCTAGGTCCAACTGGAGCGTGGATTGAGATGAACATAACGTAGTTCAAATACCATGTAAAGTGGTACTCTATTTGATAGAAAACAACATCAACAAGCTAAGATAAAAGAGGATTATAAAAATATAAGTAGACCATCAGTCTATTATACTGAGAAAGGGAATAACTCACCAAGGATTCCTGTATAATAGGAAAGAGGCACATTCTTGTCATGAATTTTAAATAGAAAACTCTGAGTAGGAGTTACAATACTATATTCTTCCCATCCAATCATTCCCCAAACTAAATCACCTTCTTGAAAATTTGAATCACCAGACTTCAAAACTTTAGCTACTCCACATCCTGTGATAGGCTATATATATATATATATATATATATATATATATATATATATATATATATATATATATATATATATATAACACAAAAGAAAACTACTTATCATACACGTAACACAAGGGCGACTCAATAAAATTGGTGAAATACTTACGTAACTAGGAGTGAAGGATTCAACATAGCTATCTTCAAGATTTTTCATGCGGGAACGCATGTAAGGGTCACAAGACAAGTAAAGATTCATCAAAACAACAACATTAGAACCTTCTGGAACATTCAATTTAATGTTGTTATTCTTAAATTCCATATCAGATTCCTTAGGATAACCTTCCACATAATGTTTTAGAATGATCTGTTTGTTGTTCATCATTTCTTCTGCCATTTCTAACTTTATTAATGTGAATGAAGAGATGTTATAAAAGTGTATATTATATAGATATATGAAACATTAATACACTATATTGTAAGTTATTAATTAAAAAAAAAAAAAAACAATTGGACGATAAATACTATGTGGAAAAAAAGTAGGAAGACGGATTTTTTTTTTTCATTTATATCAAATAATTTGGGACATAGGAAATAATATATATTATGTACAAGTTAGGTAAAATGTACTATAAATCACAATAAATGACAGTTTAAATATCAAAATATCATATAGAGATTTCATTTGTATTACATAAATTAGGACAATTGGAGTAATATATAATTTGAAAATTACGTAAGAAAAGAACTACTTACTATATACCACAAAATTAACAACTTAAAATATCTAAAAAGAATTAGTTGATCTCTAAATTCATTCTGTGCTACACAAATTAAAACAAAACATACCGTAAATTATGAAATTTTTTTTACGTAAAACGCACTATGACTCATAATATAGTTTAACAAATTAAAATATATAAAAAATTAATTGACTCCAAATTTCATCTGTATCATATCCATAAATTGAACATATATTGAACTCATACTAACACAAATTCTATATTTAGTATATATAGATTCGATATCACCTATGAAATTGCTAAAATGTTATATTCCTAGATACCAACCGGTATAATTATTAAATTAAAATATTGCTAGCTAGCCCTGTACTTTCCGTCAATATTAAATAATTCCAAAATCACAACTTCAAAATTCAACCTCTATTGAAGGATCAATAAGCTTGGAAAAGTGGTGGGAGGTGATGGTTTGAGAAATGGAGAAGAACAAGAGAAAAATAAAATAAAAATGGCTTAATGTAAGCCTTCGCGTCATTGATGAGTGTATAACACTCGCTTTGTCATGTCAACAGAAAGTGTCAAAATGACAAATTGAAACTTGAACAAAGAATAATTTGGATGTTTAAGTGAAAGTTGATACCAACTTTAGGTGATGACCGATAGGTTCAACCATTCATATAACATTGGTCTCATCATAATTGCTTTACAAACCTTAGGTTTTCATGATTTAGATACAATATCGCAAAATATTAATGTATCTCAATCATTATTTTTTAACCATAACACATGTCTCTTACCGCAACTAAGAACTTCATAAGGAAATTGAAATAAGTCGAATCCATTCATTCATGTGAAACCTCAACAACTTGCTTTCCAACATTGCGACCATAGAAGAGACCAACTAGAGCCTTGGGAGCGTTTTCGAGACCTTCAGCTATGCCTTCCACATACACAACATTACCGCCTTTTATATGTGGAATGATCATTTCCAAATACTTGGGGTAGAGATGATAGTGATCAGAAACAAGAAATCCTTCCATCCGGATTCGTTTTGTGATGAGGCAGAACAAGTTGTGCACTCCTTCCGTCTTCTCAAGGTTGTACTGTGAGATCATCCCACACACAGCAATACGACCACGAAGTTTCATATTCACAAGAACTGCATCAAGCATCTTCCCTCCGACATTCTCAAAGTATATGTCAATTCCGTTAGGAAAGTACCTAATAGAAATACAAGTAAGGGTCATAACTTTACTGGATTACTATTGAAAAAGATCTCCAAAACCCCTCGCCACTACCTGACTCTGCCCCTGGGTTCATATATACGCCTATGTTATAGTACTATTTTTCTATATATGCTCGTAACGTTACAAAAAACGATTCATATTTGTTCTTCCTCCGTTAGTACCAGCCGTTTTAACCAAAATGGGATGTCAACTCCCCACACAATCTTTCTTCTTCCAACACTATCGTAACGGCTTCTCTACACCGGGCCTATTAGTACTTTCTAGGGAGAAGTTATAAGATTACTAACCTCTTCAATGCTGCAACTAAATCCTTCTCCTCTTTGTAGTTAAAAGCTTCATCAAAACCAAATTTGTTCTTCAACAGATCAACCTATAATAATATGAAAGAAAGAGAGACGGATTCAACAATGTTGATTACGATAAGCAATACAGCTTTGCCACTATTCAGATTCAACAATGGAAATATAAACATCGTTAAGGTACTACTTACCTTTTCTTTGGTTCCAGCACTACCAACAACATAACAACCTGACATCTTCGCAAATTGGCCAACAAGCTGACCAACTGCTCCAGAAGCAGCTGAAACAAACACAGTTTCTCCCTTCTTCGGAGAGCAAATCTCATAAAAACCAACATAAGCTGTCATCCCAGGCATTCCTGCAAAACAATAATTATCCAAGTCCATATAAGCAGATCACCTGTCCAGTCTCCAATCAACCAATGTGAACTCTTAACACTCCCTTCCCATACAGGAACGGACAAGATTCAAGTTACGAGGCTTGTGTCTAACTCAACCCCAAAAAATTAGTTTAACATGAGAAAATTTTCCAAGTCCATATAAGTAGACCCCAACCAACATGGGACGCTAACTCACTCTAACATACAAGTCTTTGATGGAATAGAAAGCGACATCAATAAGACAACAATGGATTATAAAAATATAAGCAGACCATCAGTCCAATCTTCAACCAATGCGTGAAAACAGTCATTATACTGAGAAGAGAACAACTTACCAAGGATTCCTGTATAGTAAGAAAGAGGTACATTCTTGTCATGAATTTTAAACAGAGCACTCTGAGTAGCAGTTACAATACTATACTCCTCCCATCCAGTCATTCCCCAAACTAAGTCACCTTCTTGGAAATTTGAATCACCAGACTTCAAAACTTTAGCCACTCCATATCCTGTGATAAGCTATAACATAACACAAAAGAAAAGTACTTATGAGAAACATTATCATATAGGACAAATTGTTAATCCATTCATATCATACATAAGGAATAAACATTCAGTTGGGAGAATGAAGTTCACTTATCCTCAATGTTTCTAACATCTAAGAGTTCTTGATCAAGAAATGAAAAAAGAATTAGGGTGGGCGGAGGAAACATTTTTCTCTCCCAGGGTTCCCTCATCTGAGATCTCTGGGAAGAGGATCAAGTTGGCCCTTGCGAACAACTTGATGCACTATCTCCCTTCAACCCTTTGAGTGAAATACGGCAAAAGAAAAAGGAAGGAAAATCCATGGACCGACCCCATCATCTCCACCCCGTAGGAACTACAAGATCATCCCAAGGATGGCTTCGGCATCCGGGGGTCACAGACCGACCATAGCTGTCCACTCTCAGGTTGGGTAGTCAGGGTTGGAGAAGGGCGATGACACATTCTTAAAACCAACATTCTTAAGACCAAAGAGTCGGGCTGAAGGAGGGGGGGTGGGGGGGTGAAGCCCTCCATTCCTGGATCTCATGTAGTTGGATCCTCCGGAACCACAAAAATCCTTAGTTATAATGGGATTCCAACTCAACACCTTTTGAGTGAGTTTAGAACTCGAATACAAAGGTATCAAATGGGCTATACCAAACTCGCATGCCCAGTAATTTTTTCATGTTCATATCGTAAAAGTTATCTTGGAAGTAGGAAAATAAGTTTCACAAGTGAAATTCTACTTCAATTGTGTCTGCTCCGTTCTCTAACACACTTTATCTACACTCTCATCCCCACGGGAAACAATATATATCCCACACGTCTACCTCACATAGTATTTATATAGATTATACACAAATATTTTTTACTTACGCATATTAAATATACGAAAATAAATATGAAAGTCATTCATTTTCTAAGAAAATATACTCATCATTACCAAACACCCCCTATATATATATAATGTTAAATAGAAAACATCCAAGGTCTACACAATTACATGGGAAATTTAAACTCACTTGTAAATTGTTTCAATAATAACAAGAAATGCTTGTATGTTAATTAAGGAAAAATCATAATCATAAATGGCGTAGGAAACATAAAATTTAGATCGATAAATCCAACATCGTTATTTATAAGGACGACTCGTGAACGACTTACAGAGCCAGGAGTGAAGGATTGAACATAGCTACCCTCAAGTTTGCTCATGCGGGAACGCATGTAAGGGTCACAAGACAAGTATAGATTCTTCAAAACAACAACATTGGAACCTTCTGGAACATTCAATTTAACGTTGTTATTCTTGAATTCCATATCAGATTCCTTAGGGTAACCTTCCACATAATGTTTTAGAATGATCTGTTTGTTGTTCATCACTTCCTCTGCCATTTCTCACTTTAATTTATGTGAATCAAGAGTTGTCCAAGAATATATCTGGATCCGGCAAATCAAAATAAATCTTTTTTATGATTTAGATAATTAATAATATATTATATATTTAATTATATAAATTATTATTAATCTCGCAATCTTAAATCTCTTCCGACCTTTTATTTGCGAATAATTTGCCTAAATAAGTTCAAGGGCAAACAATAAGAATTTCTTTAGTTTAGAGTCTAATTATGTGCATCTTTAAAATTATTGTTTGTGTCAGATATCAGTTCCCAAACACATGTATGCGACACATTCAAATATCGGCATAATACATAAATATATCATTTAACTTGACTTCAAATCATATTTATGCCCTTCAACTTTGGATGTGCACAAGTAGACAGTTAAACTTGTATAAAGTTGAACAAATAGACACACATGTCCTACATGTCATTTTTTTGTCTTACGTGTATTGTGCCATGTAGGACTAGTGTATTTACTTGTTCTACTTTATACAAGTTTAAGTGTCTACTTGTGTATATCCAAAATTGGAGGACATATATGTAAAATGAGACAAAGTTAAAGGGTACATTTATGTATTATGCCTTCAAATGTATGTATCTTGGATATATGAATTAAAATTAGGTCCAATTTATTTCTGATATACTGTATTCAAGCATAATTTATATGTATCTGGAGACACTAACTCTCTCACTCATATCTCTTATATTGCTTGCCTCTCTCCTTCTCTTGCCCACCTCTCTCCTTATGTATTTGTATTTCAGAATGTTTATGAATTATATATGATAACTCAGATACATGTATCTAGTGTTATTAGCATATATCTGGGATACACTAACTCTTTCGCTTGCCTCTCGCCTCTCTCACTCCCTCTCTTCCTATGTATTTGCATTTCACAATGTATCTAGTAGCAAAAATACATGTACCTAGGTATATCTGACTTGAAATCTAGTATGAAACTATCAATTAATGACTAATTATTTCAAACCATACAGAGAATTAGTAAATACATGATAGAAATGTTTGTGTATTTAAGTATTTAACCATGACACAATATCTTTCCTTTCAAGTAAAAACTTGAGAGAAAATGGAAAAGATCCAAATCCTTTCATTCACATGAAATCTTGACAACTTGCTTTCCAACATTGAGACCAGAGAAGAGACCAACTAGAGCACTAGGAGCACTTTCAAAACCTTCAGCTATGTCTTCCACATACACAATGTTACCAGCCTTTATTTGTGGCATGATCATTTCAAGATATTTAGGATAAAGATGATAGTAATCAAAAACAAGAAATCCTTCCATACGGATTCGTTTCGCGATGAGGCAAAACAAGTTGTGCACTCCTTCAGTCTTGTCAAGGTTGTATTGTGAAATCATTCCACACACAGCAATACGACCATGAAGTTTCATATTCACAAGAACTGCATCAAGCATTTTACCTCCAACATTCTCAAAGTAAATGTCAATTCCATCAGGGAAGTACCTAATAGAATAAACCAATACGAAAAAAGGTCATATTTACTCCTATATTATTGAAAATTAAAGGTCTAGTGTTGCTTTTCCGTTATACTATCAGTTCATATATACCTTTAGCGTTATATTAGCTATCTTTTCATATATGCCCTTAATGTTCAATCCACCACACTCAATTCTTCTGAGGTGAAGGGACTATTTCTACTAGATAAGTGGCAACTTTAGCATAAGTAGAAGATGCGACAAATGTAATTTTATTTTGTTAGTTAAACCAATGTATTTTGCTTATAGTATGAAAGTCTATGTCATCTTAGTCTTTTTGTAGATTGTTTAGTTTATCCTCGTTGTTCACTATCAAGAGGTTAGGTCCATGTCCCCCTCTGCTTTTGTAACTTTTGGATGTTATAGACATGGTAGGGGTCAAGCCCCTCGCACACACCGTCGAACACCTTCATCCTGGAAACTATTTTTTTCCATATTAGTTAGTGTTTTCTTGTGGGAATTTATAAGATTACTTACCTCTTCAAAGCTGCGTCTAAATCCTGTTCCTCTTTATAGTTAAAAGCTTCATCAAAACCAAACTTGGTCTTCAACATATCAACCTTTGATAATAATAATGAATAGATCGATGAGATAGCTAGATTATTTAACAAAACAATGATTAAGATAAGTAAGATAACTTGTAAGCTTCTAATAAAATTCAAGAATGAAATGTTTAAGTACTTACCTTGTGTTTACTTCCAGCACTACCAACAACATAACAACCTAACATCTTAGCAAATTGTCCAACAAGTTGACCAACTGCTCCAGAAGCAGCTGTAACAAACACAGTTTCTCCCTTCTTAGGAGAGCAAACCTCATAAAAACCAGCATAAGCTGTCATCCCAGGCATCCCTGCAAGAGTAGAAGATTATTGTCCGAGTCCATATAAGCAGATTACCAGTTCATTCCCCAACCAACCATCACTACATCAAAAACGATCTTTAGTGGCAATTAATTAATGGTAATAGCTCAATTGCCACTAAATATGTATTTTTAGTGGCAATTAACACTCTTTGTATATGCCCCTAAAGCCTTTAGCGACATTTGATCTAATGACACTTAATTACTGTCGGTAAAGACTTTAGCACTCTTTATTAATGTGTCAATTTATTGCCGCTAAAAGTTGTTTTTACTGTAGTACCACCGTGGGACTCTAGCACTCCCTTCAAGTCCAAGCCCAACTGGAGCGCCTGGACCAAGATCCCAAATAGGGATGAACATGGTTCATATATAGATATATATATCATGTAAAATTATGATGCTTAGGTCTAACTCAACCCCAAAAATAACTTTTTTCAAATCCATATAAGTAGAGATCCCAGCTAATGTAAGACTTTAACCCAATCGAAAACACTCACCAAGGATTCCTATATAATAGGAAAGAGGCACATCCTTGTCATGATCAATTTTAAACATACTTTGAGTATTTGTTACAATACTATATTCCTCCCATCCAGTCATTCCCCAAACTAAGTCACCTTCTTGGAAATTTGAATCACCAGATTTCAAAACTTTAGACACTCCATATCCTGTAATAGGCTAGAGACAAAAAAAAAAAAAAAGTAAGAAAATCACTTATATATTTATAAAAAAATAAGATTTTATATTCAAATCCAAATCAAAATTAACAAGTTCAACTCTCAAAATTCAAACTTGATTTTGAAAGTCTTTTGAAAATAATCTCTTTACTATAGAAATTAAGCTAATACTCACCACCCTCCCCAGATCCAAGATCAGGGGTTGTTTAGATTGACTTTGTTTTAAGTAGCTTATAAGCAAAAACTTAGAAGAGATCATGAGTTGAGAATAGTCAAACTTTTAACTTTTAACTTATTTTTTTATTTTTTTCAGCCTTATCGAACACCTTCAAAAATTTTAAAAAGAAGAGTAAAAGCCAAAAACGGTTTAAAATAAGTTAATTCAAACACCTACTTATAAAAATACATTAAATATATTTTTTGACCCTCGAAATTTGAACGGATAATATATATCAACTAAATAATTATGTGTGGTAGTAAATTATTGAAATACTTACATAGCTAGGAGTGAAGGATTGAACATAGCTACCCTCAAGTTTGCTCATACGGTTACGCATGTAAGGGTCACAAGACAAGTAAAGATTCTTCAAAACAACAACATTAGAACCTTCTGGAACATTCAATTTAATGATACTATTCTTAAATTCCATATCAGATTCCTTAGGATAACCTTCCACATAATGTTTTAGAATGATCTGTTTGTTGTTCATCATTTCTTCTGCCGTTTCTAGCCTTAATGTGAATGAAGAGTTGTGGTAAAATAGGTGTATATGGATATAGAGAGAGAAGAGTTAGGGGTACGAGGCGTACACCTTAATATGACGATTTGTAATTTTAGAACTTGTAGAATAATGTATGTATAAGTTATGAAAAAAATGGTGTATTTATTTTATGTGTGATAGAAGATTGAATAGTTAATAACTAATACTCCATTATACTAATACTTGCAAAGTTCTAATCAGTTACTAAACGATCCTTAGGTGTATTAGTAGAAATCGATTATTCAAGAAGGTAGAAGAATAAACTTCAAATAAAAGCATATATAATTGAACTAATCCACTGATTTACGTGTCATGCTCTGTGACTCCATGTAGGCGTGTGAGAGATATTTGAATGCTACGTAAGTCAAAAGGTATACAAAATTACAAAAAAAAAAAAAATTAGTTCGAAGGAAATAGGATCTTAATTTAATTAAGATGTCTCATAGATTTCGATCATAATAGTCTAGGAGATACTTATTTCTTAATCCTTTTTAAATATAGTATCAAATAAAATGTGTTAATTAAAATGGAACGAAAAAAGCATTTTTGTTTCTCCATTTGCTTAGTTGTTTCCTCACCGACTCTACCAACCAATTACAACAATGCTTTACAAGCCTTTTAAATGTGCTCCCTAATAATTGAAGAGGAAAAACTTAAGGGATTTAAAAAAAAGAGATAACAATAATAGAGAATAAATAATTAGGAGTATTAGTTAGTTCTGAAATTATATATTTTATAATGATGAAATAAATTATTTTTTAACATAATAATATAATTAATTATCTCATAAAATATCTCAAATTATGAGATAAATTTTATCTTTAAATATAATTAAAATATATCATATCTTATCCACCTATCAAACGATCATTTCAAATAAATAAAAAATAGAATAAAAAGAGATGGAGACATATATAGCTCATCATTGTGCGCTGCAGCGAGCACCACAGGAAGAAAATATCCCAACATAATTATCTTTCCAAATTCCATCTATGCTATTGGGTTTCCATTGTACGCTGCAGCGAGCACCACAGGAAGAAAATATCCCAACATAATTATCTTTCCAAATTCCATCTATGCTATTGGGTTTGTGTTTGCCCAATTAGCCTATGAATATTTTGGTGATATGACTGACGATTGATTTTTGAGCAAATTCATTACGGAACTTAGGGAGTTGAGAGAGAAATATGTGAAGTCTTGTCATTTTTCAGATATATTTTGGGCTATTAGGAGTTATTTCTCTGCCATATCACTCTGAAAATGGTGAGACTGTAGGTACTGCTCCACCAACTCCCTATAGAGTGTACCATAAAGGTTCGCAAAAAAAATCGTTCGGAAGTCATATGACCAAATTATTCATGGAATAACACACACAAAAAATTAAGAAAATCGCATAATTCCTGTAAATTGGTCTCTAAATTCCCAAAGTTCACTCTAAAAATAGTGAAATTATATGTAATGCTCCCCCAACTCCCTACGGAGGATTCCATAAGGTTTCGTAACATAGGAAGAGAGGGGAGCGAGAGAGGAAGAAAGGGGAGCAAGAGATGAGAGATGTGAGCGAGAGAGTTGGTGTATATATCCTAGATACGTGTGAATCCATAATTAAATGTTATTTCACGACTTTTGGAAGTCACCACTAAATAGTTGTTGACACCCAATTTTGACCCTCCACGATAGGAATTAATGTTCGAGATTCTTTAATTCCAAACGATTTGAAATAATTTGTTTTTATAAGGCACAAAATATTTCTCAAGTTACTTTTAATTAATTTCATCATTTTTATAATTTTTAAGTAATATATATATTTTATATAATTTTTTATATAATTAGTATATTTCATGAACATTGCGAAAATCATATCAAGAAATTTTAATTTTATTAATTTAGTTTAGTTTAAATTATGGTAAATTTTAAAAATTATTTGGTTTATAGTTGAATTAATTATATCATTTTGTTAAGATTGAGAACTCCTAAACCAACAGTCCAAACGCTTCAACATCACAGCGATCACACGGAAGAAACAGCAAAGCCAAACGACGTCTTCACGCTCAAGCAAAAAGGGCATCAACAGCAAGGAAACGACGTCGATTTCAGCAGCAGCAATGAGACGGAGATACACCTCGAATTCACGCCTTGAACGCGTCCTGCGATTTTTGTTTTCTTCTCCAACGTCTCTCTCCAAATCGTACAATTTCAGCAGCAAAAAGCACCTGCCAGTCCGCGTCTTGTCCTTGCCAGTGTGAGATCGCTCCACGTAGCATCTCAAGGATAATGAAATCACTCTGAGACGTCCATCATCCCTTTCCTCTTCCAAAATTGGTTGAAACTTCGGAAAAGAGTGTCTCCCCTTAATGGTGAAAGGAATTTCAAGTTTGAATTTCTAATGGGCCTCGTCCCTATCCGTTTTTCATCCATTCCCCCCACCCCCCAAAGGTTTCCTTATTATTCACTGTTTGGAGTTGGAGAAAAATATTGAAGAAAGTAGCGAGAAAGCAAAAGAAAAACTGAGGTTTCACATTTAAGAAAGGTGAATACAGTCTTCTAGTCTCAAGTTCCTGAAAGGGTTTGTGTTCGAAGTCGATTCGGACATTTTGATTTACTGTTTGAGTTTGAAGTTCTCGAAATTCTCCTTTGGTGTGAAGTTGCTGCTCATTCTAGCTCGTCGTCTTCTCTAGTTCGCTGCAAGGAGAAAGGTAAAGTCTTTCTTAGCATGATTCTTTAAGTGTTTGTTGTGCTATGCTTATTTTCTTTTAAAGTTTTAGCTATCTATGTCTCTGCATGTTTCCTTCAAATGAGATTATTTGTCAAATTGCATTTTCTTGGGTCAAATGCATATTTTAGTAGGCTGGTTTATTCACCTTGCATTTCTGTTAGTTGGATTATATGTTACCTTATTTGTTTCGTTTCATGTTTACATGAAATTTGCCCAAGACCTTAGTATATTAATTCGGGTGTAACTTTCTTTTCTGTTTCGGTCTATTTGTTTGATTGAGTTGGTATTATAATTCTTTAAATATGTTCTTTTCTCAAGTCATTGAAATTCGAATTCACTAGTATATTTCTCCTTTCTCTGTTGTATGTGAAATTCATTTGAGTCCATTAGGACTCCACCCCCTCTCCTTGCCGTGGATTGGGCCTAACAGATCCAATGCTTCTCTCTATCTAGTCCAAAAATAGCCGATGAATAGGTTGAAGGCAGTACAAGGGGCTGAAAATTGAAAATATGTTCTGGAAAGCTAAAAAGCAGGCAGAAATATGACCTGATATACATGTTGTAACCACTAGTATACAGTCGAAAACACATTATACAAGTTAAAAATACGGAAGGCAGGTTGGAAAATGCAGAAATACAAAGTTCAAACAAAAATACAGGTTTCGAAAAGCCCAAAATGGGTTGAATACAAGTCGTATACGACAGTATACATCCAATGAATACCAGTTTCTTTAGAGAAAAGGGCCCAAAACCTAAGGAAATTTTTAAGGTCCAAGTAGCAGAAAATGGGGCTAAAGGCCCAATGGAAAGTCCAGCAGCTGGTCTTTGATTTAAATGGGCCGAAACCCATAATTTTGGCTTTCTTTAGACGTTAGGACAGGTGGGTCAAAAGGCCATTTTAATTGGATTTGGGCCAAAAACCCAAGTCTAGTTATTTCTTTCCCCTCCTAGGAAAAATTAGCAAATTAGTCAAAAAACTAAACTTAATTAGTAAAAATCTCCATACTATATAAATATTAGTAAAAATGTCAAAATGTCATTATTTTAGAAGAGATTGTGTATTCTAATTTACTTCATATTTTATCTCACTTTAATTACACATTTTCCAATTAATTCTCTCTATATGTTTAAAAAAAAAGTGAATATTTTCTCTCTCTCATATTTTCATCTTTCAATTCTTTTCCATTTCAAAGCTCGCCTCTCATTGTTCCTTCTTGTTTGTTTTTTTTTTCTTTCAGAAATTGGAAAATATATTTTATAAAGATATTCACACAATTCCTTTGATTAAAGTATGCATCTTTATTCGTTTTTTAAGATTTGTTTTATGATTTTATTTTTGTTTAAATCGTTTAAAATTATTGTATGTAGTTGAAATCACGTTTAGGGTTTGATAAACTCTAAATCACTCTCCAATGGCAGAGTCTAAGAGAATTACTAGAGGTATCCAACTTAATCAACAATTTTCTAGCGATTTTCTCATTTAATCTACGTATTACTCAAGAAATAGCGGATAATGTAGGATTCACTGCTAAAATGATGGAAGAGAGAGGTTGAAATATTGTTGTGGATATTTTGTTAGTTTGATAAAATACCACATATTTGAACTCACCCTTTTCTAGGTATGTACATTGGTATGTATTCAATTAATTAAGGATATTTTTATACTTTTGATAGTAATGCTATTTCAGATTGTATTAATGAATTTTTATTGGATGGTTTTGTATTCATCATGGTATATTTGTTGTATTTGTGTTGTGTGATTTTATAAGTTACTGTACTTAAAGGTTTTTGTATTCACTATGCTCTGTACATCATTTTCTAGTTATGGATATTGTAAGAGTGTTGTTTTTATTAAATTAAGTAAAGATACATATTAACTTATACATTTGTATTCCTTTATAACAAATAGTGATGATATTTTAGATTGTATTCACTCCTTATTATTTGATTGTTTTGTATTCATTATGGTATAGTTGTTGTAGTTGTGTTATGAGCTTTACAAGTTACAGTATTTACATGTGTTTGTATTCTTTATGCTATGTGTATCATTTTCTAGTTATGGACATTGCAAAAGTGTTGTTTGTATCCAGTCAAGTTAAGATACATATTAACTTTATACATTTGTATTCATTTTAAACAAACAGTGATGATTTTTTCAGATTTAATTCAGTATGACATATTTGATGTATTCATTAGATCATACTAATTATTGTATCTGTCTGGTGTTGATTATAAGTTACATTATGGTATAAATTTGTATTTATGTGATGTGGTTTCTAAGATACAATGTTGTTCAATAAACAGAAAACAAATAACCAAATAAATAAATGAAAATACAGTATCATTATTGTAAAAAATTGTACCCGCTCCAATTTTTTTTCGTAGGGATACAATTTGATTCAAAAAATTAAAAGCAAACAGCCAATGAGAAAAACATGTCTTCAAACAACCCATTATTATTTTCGTATTCAACAAGCAAAAAAATTCAATGAATCCACCAAAACTAATTATTCATACGCTGTTCATAATACATACAATTTACAATGAAAATAGATACAGTTTACAATTATGTAAAAAATTCATATCAAAATTGTAATCAATTAGAAATAGATTAAGGATGAAGCAATTAACTAATACATGGTCCAATTTGTATTCTGCCAATTTTATCGAACTTCCAGTAGAAAAATCTTTCTCCAAAGCTGCTTGTCAACAATTAAATCTTGAATATCGATAATGAGAAAATTGATCAACAATAAGGTCACCGATGAAGTATTCAGTTTTGATTTTTGTAACTGATAAGACTTTTAAGGGATTGTTCCTTTTTAAAATTATTCTCTCCCCTAAATTTCTCCTTTCTTTTATTTAACAATTGTATTCTTTCAATTAAACAAATAATAAAAACTTAAATAAGGTACATAATAAACTATTTTTTGACATTTTTACTAAATATTGAAAGTGTTGACAATGAATCCTATTAAATGTCAAAATATTGACATTTTGAAAAATTTCCCTTATTATTTATGTTGTTTTTGATTAAGTAACCTTTTAATTTTTTTATGGTTGAATTTAATTAAGTTCCCCAAAATAGCCTTTCTCATTTTTTGAAATATCTATTATTTACTTATTTGTATATATTTAGTTACATATGATTATTTTGTCCTAATAGGAATTACGTTGAATTTTTTCTTAAAAGTAATAACTTAAAATTTTCTTTCTTTCTTAAACTCACTTAAATTTTGAAAGTTAGGTGAAAAGTCATTTTAGTCAAATCGTCGGTCAACCGCAAGTTAGCGGATAATCCGAGGGCCTAATACCTTCTCGGAATGTACATTGAACTCAAACCCTTTTAATTTCAATTGATTTTATTCTATTTAAGTCATTTGAAATTTTTTTTGTAAGTTTTCTTAATTTCTTACAAAAATTAAGTGACGATTCTCTTTTGGAAAATCGATTTCTCTTAAATCATAAGTTTAGTCGATTTTTCGAAACAACTCATTTTTATTTTATTTTTCGAGTAAACAATAGTGATTTTTTGTAGCGAACATTCACTACTACAAGTAAACAAAAATGCTAACAAATATGTAATTATTTATTTTAGTATAATCTTTGCTACAACTTAAAATGCTACTTAAATATAGTCAAAGGGTGTTCATAGAAAATGACATTCATATTCAAAACAAACTAAAGAAAAACAATAGCAACACACACGTACTTAAATTAAAACAAAGGGAGTACAAATTAAATGAAGAAAGAACATGAAAATAAAACCCTAAAATTTAGCAAAATCCATGATATCTTGGTCACATGCAAGTTTATCTATGTACTTTTCCTCCAAATCCATTTGCACAACAATTCCAGTCTCACATTCAGTATCATACAACCAAAAAACTTGGCTATGTCTTGATCCAAAGTGCATTAATCTTGGTTTTCCCCAACCAAAATCAGTTTTTTGTACGGGGAACCTACATAAACTTGAGCATGTAAAATTCATAACTTCATTGTCTCCTCCCCATTCTAATCCGGCGTAATTATCCTTGTATAAGTCTACAACCAAAGAAACTATTTCATCTAGAGTAGCGTTGACACATTTATTGATAATCACTTGAACTGACTCTTTTATGAGTTTTACAATGTGATGCAACGACTCCATTTTTGTTTCATCGTCGTGTTCAAATTTTATTGGAATATCGATGATAAGATTCCCAAAAGAGTTAGAAATTTCAGGAAGAGTTGCTACCTTACCGCGCAAGTTAAGTGGGAATGACATTATAGACCGTTTAAAATGTGAACTTGTTGTGGGACGGATAAGTGACCTCCATAAAAGTGTTGTAATCATCTCAACTCGCGAAGGTTTGAAACCCAAACCTTCGCCAGTTGTTGAGTTAAATTTCTCTCTGAGCCTCGATATTGCATCTTCCTCAAAAACAAACTTTCTGGCAATTAACTTAGAGTTACGTTTGCCTTCGTCAACCGGAGGCTCAAGAATGGTTGTTAAATCTTTGCAAGGGAAAAGAGTGCCTGAATTCAAGTTCATGAAGTTGATTTCCTTAGAAGGAGTACCAAATTTGCACACTTTAGCCCATTCGTAAATGATTTTGAATGTGGTGTATCCGTCCATAGCAGGGTGTGCATGGCTAATAGCTAGGGCTAGACCACCACATTCAAATGTTGTGGCTTGCACAACCATAACTGGCGTGACGAATAAATTAGTGTCGTCCACATCCATAATTCCTTGAGGCCAAAATGACAATGCTAGATCAAGGTCTTTGTTTGCTTGTTGAAGGAAATCATCAAGCTTACAATTGACCGTTGCTTTTATATAAGTTACACCTTGATCAAGACAAAGAATTGACGATTCATCTTCAGCAAATCGACCAGCTAAAGGGTAAAGATGTGTTAAAATCCTTGATAAGGACTCTTCGAGCTCATCATATTTCGAGTTATTGTCACAATGAGGATAGAAAAGAACAAGAGGTAAGTGTGCTACATCAGCCACTTGATCAAAGAAAGATAACTTGTAATTTTCAAGGTGTTTTGGGGTTGGTAATGAAGGTTTAATGAGGTTTTTGGACAAAATGTTAACTTTCATTGAATACTTCATAGTTAAATGTACACAAACTTAACTTGTCCTAAAAAGAATGAAAGGAACAATTAATGTATATATAAGTGAGAAGTTGATAAATTAGAGCTTTCCGCACACAGCCACACTGGAAATTCACTAGTTGTGACTACTCTCGAAAATTTATCAGTACCACATATATTGAGATAAAAAAATCAGAATAATTAATAATTTAAAATATTTTTTAAATTGCGTTTGTATTTTGACAAGCTTATATTTGTCAAACACTTTTAAAAGTAAAAAAACTGACTTAAAAGTACGTTTTATTAATTTTTAAATCAATTTAGACACCCTCTAAGTTACTTCCTCAATTTCAATTTATGTGTCTTAATTTGACAGCATATTAATTTAAGAAAGTAAATACGACTTTTAAAACCTAATAATTGTAAATTAAAAATTATGTACTCTATAATGTATTTAAAGAAGTATGAAATGTACAAGTACTGAAAAGGAGTTCACATGCGAAAGGAGGTGATCACGGACTTAGTAGTACAAATACGACCACCGATAATGATTGTTTTCATGTAACATTCAAATAATTTTATTTTTGATCATAAATTTTTTTATATATCTTTGTAATTTCTAATATTTTTATGTAGTTTATAAATATATAATGTTTATTTTAAAAAATTTGAAGATCACATGCGCAAATTTTCGACCATTTGACTATCGAAAAATAAAAAGTGCTACATAAATTGATCAAGTTAGTTTAAATCAACATTAAATTTAAGAAAGTAGGAAGGAATTTTTTTAAAAACTTATGAAATAAAATAATCGAGTCATAGATATTTAGATAATTATAAGTTATTTTAAATTATAAATTTCAAAAATCTTTTTTTTTTTTTAAATATCATGTCAAGGGAAAAGATGTCACCTGAGAGAGTAATATCTTTTTTTCCCACATGTTCAATGCTTTATTCTTTTTTCTTGGCTGCTGACTCAAGGACTTTACCTATCAATTACAGCTAGAAATGTTGTGCAAGTCGTTTAAACGTGACCCTAATAATTTGAAGAGGAAAAAGAGATAATTATTTTGATCTAAAATTTAAAATTGTTTTTTATTTTATAAAATAAGGAGTATTAGTTAGTTCTTAAATTATATATTTATAATGGTGAGATAAAATATTTTTTTTATATATAGTAAAATAATTAATTATCTCATAAAATATCTCAATTTAGAAGAAAAAATCTATTTCGCATAATTCAAATCAGTCAGATTACATAAATGTGTACGGATCTTTTATTAAAACATTGTCGCTTTTGTGAGGTTGGTATGTGTACCAACCGGTAAATTATTAAATATTGCTAGATATTAATATTATTATTTTCCTGTCCAAATTTATGTGACAATTTTTATTTTTTGAGAGTCAAATAATTTAAGTGTGATTGAAAATTTGGTAGGAAATCTGCAATTTTTTTAAAATGTAATTTATATATTTATAAACTATGTAAAAAGTACAATAAATCACAATAATTGATAATTCAAAATGTTTAAAAAATCTATGAAAAATATACTGTCAAAGATAGACTTGTTTGAATATCGAAATCTAAAAAATGCAGCATAAAATAAGATGGAGGGAGTAATATTTAACTATATTTTCAAATCCTACAATATCTCTAGAAAAATAATATAAAAAAAATAGTCAAAATAAATGAGTTCAAGCTGTATTTTGTAACGTCCAATCTTACACGTCATATTCAAGTGTAGGAGCACATTAATATTAAGCTAAAAAGAAAAAGGGTTCTAGTTAGGATAGAACCCTAGTCGCGTGGGTGAATGCCTTAATATGTACTAGCGGTATAAAACACATTATTATGTATTTAATGGGCTACTATTAATTAATAGGTGCACGTGCACTCTCAAATATATACATGGGTCCACCTCCGGCCTCGTAGCCAGAATAAACTCAACAAAAATTTGGGTTGATCCCACAAAGAGTAAATTTGTGTCACGATGTTAAAGAGTGTGATTTTGCAAATTTTCTAACCTTGTCTTCAAACAAAAAAGTGATTGAGTAATAAAATTCTAAAACTAGATTATCGTTTTAATTAGGAATTAATTAATCGAATACTTGGAATGCAAGATGATACGGCTTACTTTTGAATTTTCTAAAGGGACTGGAGTAAATCTATTCACCTCAAGTATTTAGAATCACCAATTGTTTATTTTATTTTTTATATTTTCAAATAATCCTTTTATTAAATAAGAGTAGTTAATTTTTGTTAACTTCAAGCATCAAAACCTTACACTTTAAATAATTAAAAATTAAATGTGCATAATCAAATAACAAATAGAATAAAAGTGAAATTATCAGTAAAATCACTATTTATTAAAACTATATAATACAAAGATAAGAACAAGGATTTAAACGTGAGTAGCTTTTAGCGGCCTTAAGCGTGGTCCCTAATAATTGAAGAGGAACAGCTTAAGGATTCATATTTATTTGGTACCAAAGAAAACAAGATAATAATTTCAAAATAAAATATAAAATTTTTTATATTTCATTCAATTAGAAACATAAGTCAGTTTTGAAATATTTTTTTATGATAATAAAATAAGTTATTTTATATGTATTAGTGAGATAACTAATTATCTCATTAAATATCTCAACTTATGAAATAAATTTTATCTCAAAAGTAATTCAAAAATATCACGTCTTATCCTACCTAACAAATGATCTTTTTTAAGTGTTAAGGAAAAAGAAATAAAAAAGATGGAGACTTATTGAGCTTTCCACACACAGCCACACAAACTGCGTGTGGAAATTTAGTAGGTGTCAGTACTCTCAAAAATTTATCAGTACCGAGATAAAAAAATTATATATTAGAATAATTAATAATTTAAAAATATTGCTAGATATTAATATTATTATTTCATTTGTCTCAATTTATGTAATATTTTTTAATTTTTTGGACAAAATGTTAACTTGCATTGAATACTTCATAGTTAAATGTACACAAACTTAACTTGTCCTAAAAAGAATGAAAGGAACAATTAATGCATATATAAGTGAGAAGTTGATAAATTAGAGCTTTCCGCACACAGCCACACTGGAAATTCACTAGTTGTGACTACTCTTGAAAATTTATCAGTACAACATATATTGAGATAAAAAAAATCAGAATAATTAATAATTTAAAATATTTTTTAAATTGCGTTTGTATTTTGACAAGCTTATATTTGTCAAACACTTTTAAAAGTAAAAAAACTGACTTAAAAGTACGTTTTATCAATTTTTAAATCAATTTAGACACCCTCTAAGTTACTCCCTCAATTTCAATTTATGTGTCTTAATTTGACAGCATATTAATTTAAAAAAGTAAATAGGACTTTTAAAACCTAATAATTGTAAATTAAAAATTATGTACTATATAATGTATTTAAAGAAGTATGAAATGTACAAGTACTGAAAAGGAGTTCACATACGAAAGGAGGTGATCACGGACTTAGTAGTACAAATACGACCACCGATAATGATTGTTTTCAGGTAACATTCAAATAATTTTATCTTTGATCATAAATTTTTTTTATATATCTTTGTAATTTCTAATATTTTTATGTAGTTTATAAATATATAATGTTTATTTTAAAAAATTTGAAAATCACATGTGTAAATTTTCGATTAGACCATTTGACTATCGAAAAATAAAAAGTGCTACATAAATTGATCAGGTTAGTTTAAATCAACATTAAATTTAAGAAAGTAGGAAAGAGTTTTTTAAAAAACTTATGAAATAAAATAATCGAGTCATAGATATTTAGATAATTATAAATTATTTTAAATTATAAATTTCAAAAATCTTTTTTTTTTTTTTAAATATCATGTCAAGGGAAAAGATGTCACCTGAGGGAGTAATATCTTTTTTTCCCACATGTTCAATGCTTTATTCTTTTTTCTTGGCTGCTGACTCAAGGACTTTACCTATCAATTACAGCTAGAAATGTTGTGCAAGTCGTTTAAACGTGACCCTAATAATTGAAGAGGAAAAAGAGATAATTATTTTGATCTAAAATTTAAAATTGTTTTTTATTTTATAAAATAAGGAGTATTAGTTAGTTCTTAAATTATATATTTATAATGGTGAGATAAATTATTCTTTTTATATATAATAAAATAATTAATTATCTCATAAAATATCTCAATTTATAAGAAAAATTCTATTTCGCATAATTCAAATCAGTCAGATTACATAAATGTGTACGGATCTTTTATTAAATCATTGTTGCTTTTGTGAGGTTGGTAGGTGTACCAACCAGTAAATTATTAAATATTGCTAGATATTAATATTATTATTTTCTTGTCTAAATTTATGTGATAATTTTTATTTTTCAAGAGTCAAATAATTTAAGTGTGATTGAAAATTTGCATAGGAAATTTGCAATTTTTTTTAAATGTAATTTATATATTATAAACTATGTAAAAAGTACTATAAATCACAATAATTGATAATTCAAAATGTTTAAAAGATGTATGAAAAATATACTATCAAAGATATACTTATTTGAATATCGAAATCTAAAAAATGCAGCATAAAATAAGACGGAGGGAGTAATATTTAATTATATTTTCAAATCCTACAATATCTCTAGAAAAATAATATTAAAAAAATAGTCAAAATAAATGAGTTCAACCTGTATTTAGGTTGATCCCACAAAGAGTAAACTTGTGTCACGATGTTAAAGAGTGTGATTTTGCAAATTTTCTAACCTTGTCTTCAAATAAAAAAATGATTGAGTAATTAAATTCTAAAATTAGATTATCGTTTTAATTAGGAATTGATTAATCGAATACTTGGAATGCAAGATGATACGGCTTACTTTTGAATCTTCTAAAGGGATTGGAGTAAATCTATTCACTCAAGTATTTAGAATCACCAACCGTTTATTTTATTTTTTATATTTTCAAATAATCATTTTATTAAATAAGAGTAGTTAACTTTTGTTAACTTCAAGCACCAAAACCTTACACTTTAAATAATTAAAAATTAAATGTGCATAGTCAAATAACAAATAAAATAAATGTGAAATTATCAGTAAAATCACTATTTATTAAAACTATATAATACAAAAATAAGAACAAGGGTTTAAACATGAGTAGCTTTTAGCGGCCTTAAGCGTGGTCCCTAATAATTGAAGAAACAGCTTAAGGATTCATATTTATTTGGTACCAAAGAAAACAAGATAATAATTTCAAAATAAAATGTAAAAATTTTTATATTTCATTCAATTAGAAACATAAGTCAGTTTTGAAATAAATTTTTATGATAATAAAATAAGTTATTTTATATGAGATAACTAATTATATCGTTAAATATCTCAACTTATGAAATAAATTTTATCTCAAAAGTAATTCAAAAACATCACGTCTTATCCCACCTAACAAACGATCTTTTTTAAGTGTAAGGAAAAGAAATAAAAAAGATGGGAGACTTATAGAGCTTTCCACACACAGCCACACAAACTGCATGTGGAAATTTAGTACGTGTCAAGTACTCTCAAAAATTTATCAGTACTGAGATAAAAAAATTATATATTAGAATAATTAATAATTTAAAAATATTGCTAGGTATTAATATTACTACTTCTTCTGTCTCAATTTATGTAATATTTTTCGTTTTTTGAGAGTCAAACAATTTAAGTGTGATTAGAAAATACATACAAAATCTTCATTTTTTTGAAATGAAATTTAAATATTTGTAAACTATGTAAAAAAATATTATAAGTCACAATAATTAATAATTCAAAATATTTAAAAGATCTATGAAAAACTTACAGTGAAAGATAAACTTATTTGAATCTTGAAATTCAAAAAGTACTGCATAAAATAGGACGGAGGAAGTAATATTTCATTATATTTTTTTATTAAACTAAAGTTCGATCAATAAAAATTTTTGATTTTAAAAATAATTTATGATAATATATTATATTTTTGTTATGAATTTTTTTGCTTATTTTATAAAATTGTATTAAAAAAATTAAGACAATTTCAATAATTATCATAATTTATAAATTTATTATTAAAAATACAATTTAAAAATTTAAATGACATGTCGAAATCAAACTTCGAACTTCAAACTCATATAATTTTGTCTCACATTTCCAACTTGGTGCGCTAATATTATCATGTAAACAAAAAAAGAGATCAATTTCTCTTTTTCTTTAACTTATAGTAAGAAAAAATGACACGATTTTAACAGACAAAAAGTAGAAAGATTTGTGATCATTCATTTTCAAATCCTACAATATCTCTAGAAAAATAATATTAAAAAATAGTCAAAATAAAGGAGTTCAAGCAGTATATTGTAACGTCCAATCTTAAACTTCGGATTCCAGTGTACTCCTAGTCGAGTTTTAACATGTACTAGCGGTACAAAGCACATTATTATGCATTTAATGTGCTTCCCGTAAATTTCTCAAGATAAATATATATATATATATATATATATATATATACACATGATTTTTTCAGGTGCATGTACACCCTCAAATATATACGTGGGTTGGCCTCTGGCCTTGTAGCAATAATAAACTCAACAAAAATTTGGGCTGATCCCACGAAGAGTAGAGTTGTGTCAAGATGTTAAAGAGTGTGACTTTGCGAATTTTCTAACCTTATCTTCAAACAAAAAAGTGATTGAGTAATCTATCTATATATATAAAAGGAGAAGAAAAAATGATGCATGTCAACACCACAGATTTTCAGTATTTTATTAAATAAAAGTAGTTAACTTTAGGCATCAAAACCCCACACTTCAATAATTAAAGTATTTAAAATTTAACTTTAGGCATCAAAACCCCACACTTCAATAATTAAAGTATTTAAAATTTAACTTTAGGCATCAAAACCCCACACTTCAATAATTAAAGTATTTAAAATCACCAATCGTTTATTTTTTTTTTATATTTTTAAATAATTATTTTATTAAATAAAAGTAGTTAACTTTTGTTGACTTCAGGCATCAAACCCTACACTTGAATAATTAAAGATTAAATATATATAGTCAAATAAAACTGAAATTATCACTAAAATCACCTATTTATAAAAACTATATAATACAAAAAATAAGAACTAAGCGTGCTCCCTGATAATTGAAGAGGAAAAGCTTAATGGTTCATATCAAATTGGTACCGAGAAAACGAGATAATAATTTCAAAATAAAATATAAATAATTTTATTTTTAATTTAATTAGAAGCATAAGTCAGTTTTGAAATTTTATAATAATAAAGTAAGTTATTTTATGTATATTAGTGAGATAACTAATTATCTCAACTTATCAAATTAATTTATCTCAAGAATAACTCAAAAATATTACATCTTATTTCACCTAACAACCGACATTTTTAAGTATAAAGAAAAAGAAATAAAAAAGATGGAGACATATAGAGCTGTCCGCACACAGCCACTCAAACTGCCTGTGGAAATTCAGTGATTGTGAGTACTCTCGAAAATGACATTTTTAAGTACAAATAAAAAGAAATAAAAAGATGGAGACATACAGAATTTTCCCCACACAGCCACACAAACTGCATGTGAAAATTTAGTAGTTGTGAGAACTCTCAAAAATTTATCAATACCATATATATTAAGATAAAAAAAAAATTATATATCAGAATAATTAATAGAGTAATTTAAAATAGTTTTTAAAAAGAAATTTAGTTGTCCTTTCATCTGTTTTATTGGGTTTGTGTTGGCACTGTCATGTATCCAATACTAAAAGAACAAGGTCAAGCAAATCAAATTAGTACTAAGTTACTCCCTTAATTTTTTGTATGTCTTAGTTATACAGAATATTGATTCATGATTTTAAACTAAAAATATGTGTAATGTTTCAAAATACCCTTTAATTTCGTAATATTAAATATGTCATATAAAATAATCTTTTGAGAAACTTATAGGCGATACCTAGATCGAGTGAAATAATCTTTATTTTATTGTTAGTACATATTTTCTCGACACACTACAATCTAATAAGATTCGAAATATTGTAATGTAGTGTATTTAAGTAGTTAGTTCGTAACTAGTAACATTTTGTAAGTTTCTTTTTCAAGTCACCCATACATGTTGATTTGCGTAATGAAGTGGGTGAGTAGGGATGACAATTGGGCGGTGCAGGGCAGATTTTGTCTTAGCCCGCAGAATTAAACTCAGCCCCGCCCCGCCCCACCCTATTTCATCTAAACCTGCCCTATGTGCCACACTCCGTGACTCCACGTAGTTGAGGCGCGTGAGAGATGTTTGGATGTCACGTAAGCTAATAAGGTGTACAAAATTACAAAAAAAAAAGATTTAAGGGTAATAGGATCTTAATTTAGTTAAGGTGTGTCTCTGAGATTTCGATCATAATCTAGGGAATACTTGTTTCTTATCCCACTAACTTAGTTATACAATAGACTACAACTTCAATACAGTATTTACTAAATACCGTACTGAATAGAAGTTTGATTTACCGATTATCGAAATTTAAATCTTCGATAATTGATATCTATTATTTACTATCAATTATCGACTTACCAAACTCGAAATTTAGAAATCTCGAACCGAATACCAAACGCCCACCCCTAGGAGTAAAACGAGAAGTTTAAAAGTTAAATTTCTACAAAGTATAAAAATGTATATCATTATTTTTTTTAGCACATAGGGAGTAATATATTTCCTAATATCTTCTATAAGCAACTAGTCTTAAAGTCAACTAGGTGAAAAAACTCAACTTCCTCATCTTCCTTGGTTAACAAATCTTCTTCATGTATACGACTTGACCTTCATTTGCTAGAAAATCTACGCATTTTTTCGTTTCCTTCCTTCCGTTGCAAATACAAAACGCCATCAGTACGCAGCGTAGTTAGAATGTCATATGTAAAACTTCAAGGACCATGGTCTTGGTCTTCCATTTCTTCAAGTATAACATACTTGGTAGCTGCATTTCCTAATGGTGATCCTGCAGTTTCATCTTCACTTGTGCTACCTTTATGAATTTTGTCATACCTGAGTAGCGAAAATGGAAAAATTACGACTTCAACACATGCCAAAGTCCCATTTTCGACTAAAAATGGCTCGATATCAACAATTTGATTGAGTTGTAATAGCTTAAGTTCGTTTTGATTAAGGATGACTAAAGTGATAGGAACAGTTTAAACACTCCAACTTTGAGAACGCACATCTAGACACATCAACTCGTCTCCACTGTGTCAGTTGAACACTCCAAGTTACAAAACGATCAACATAGACACCTCCAAAATTTATGTGTCATGTCAATGTCAGGTGTCCACGAGACACAGTGGGGACGAGTTGAGGTGTCTAGATGCGTATTCTTAAAGTTAGAGTGTTTACTTTGATCAGTTGAGGCTAAGTTAAGGTGTCTACAAACTGAGGATCATAAATTGATAACATAAAACAGAATACACACATATTGTGTTCAGTAATCTAATTTTAATGTCATTGCAGAGCGAGACATTACGAGATAACTTCTTGATAGAACATGAAGGATTCAGTCACTTACTTGTACCAGTTAAACAAACTGACACCAAACATTATCGTCATGAGACCGAATCCTTTCATCCAGGTAAAGTCGTCGTGAAAATAAAATACAGCAACCTGAACAGGGCAGCAAATTACACAATTACCAGCTATTACACAAATTGTTGAAAACATGGACTCCATAGACCATAGAAATTTGACAAATATCGAAAAATATTCAAGATTGAAGCAATCCACATCCTATCTCAGTCTATCTGTGTTCGAATAGTACAATATCTTTGAGGTAAGTAAGCTTCAGTATGTGAGGTCAACCAGCAAAAATAGGACTTAAAAGTGCATAAAATTGCTTTGACATAATACATAGATAGACACTTTAAAGGTTGAACCTACAAGGTTTATATGACGTACCAAGATAGTTACCGCCTCCTTTACAACTCCCGCTATTGTCACTGTTACTGCACTTGTGATAGACACAAGAATATATTCCGTCAACACCTGCAGTAAACAAATGTTGCTAGGTAATCATGAAGAAGTTATCGTTATGTACGTCCAAGTTCTTTAATAATTGATAATCATTTCTAAACGAACTAAGCCTATGAGATGGAAAATCCACAAATTGAACTGATACCAGTGCTTAGACACACATACATACCATAAAGAAAGCCAAAGTTCCGCCAAAAAGCATCAACAAACAACTTCTAGCTATATGCCATGACGTATCAAAGTAATTGGTGTGTCTAAATTCGTGCCACGGATCAAAAATAAGGGACAACACAGCAGTTGAAAGAGTCATTACTGGAGTAACATAGCTCATTAGTGTGAGTGGATTTTTTAAACCTGCAATAACCAAAGCATGCATTTCATTACACAATTTATTCACAAACCATAAAACAAATAACGAATCAATGATTTTCAACATATTAATTTGGTCAAAACTAGGATTAAGACAAAGCAGGGTTCGAGCTGTGGAATTAGCCGCTGATTTGTGTCAGGATAGGCTGCCTACATCACACTCTCTTGAGGTGCCGCCCTACCTTGGACCCTGCGTGAATGCAAGATGCTTCGATAACTGCCCTTTTAAAACAAGATCAGATTTGATGTAGTCTAAGTAGTGGTGCAGTCACTGCTGCTACGACTGCTAATAATAATGACGATGATCCAGAATATTTAAAATTTGCTAAGAGTTGTTCATAGTCCTTACCATTGGCTTCTTTCTTTATGCCAGTTTTATGTTCAGCACAACCAGTTGGATATGGGAAAATAAACAAAAAAATACACAAAGTAAGCAAACATACTATTGACAAAACAACAGAACGAGAAATAAATTATAACAATGCAACGAGTATCACAAAGTCCAACCTGCAGAAGAATCTGAGTCATAGTCCAGCGAAATCCAGACATAACTGCAGCAAGCATAACAAAGACAAATCCCCAAAACTCAAATTCTGTCTCCTTTGCAACTGCATTATCAGAAAATAAAGTCAGACTCATCTACCAAACGGATGTAAATTAACAAACGACACAATTATCCACCAGGTGATAAAGCTTACAAAAACACTCATTAAGAAGTTTACCTAAGTTTATCCAAATTGTCAATGATAGTTGTGAAACGAGAAAATATTGTACGATAAAATTTTATCTGGTGCACAAGTGAAGGTTACGGATATGATTTATGAATGACAGATGAAGATGAAAATTATGAATACTTCTTCATATATGTGAATAAATAATACAAGAAAAATATCAAGACAGCTAAATGCAAGCAAGTATGGAGCATACCTGTTAATAGTATCCCAACAGAAATGACCAAGATGATCCCCAGCAGCTTTACACTTGGAGACTCCAACCTTACACAAATAATTGAGACCATATATTCAGCTTAAATATGAGCCCCGTCGTATTCATCAAAGATGCATTCAGGTTTTTAGTTCATAACGAATTTAACAATCACATTATATCAAGTCCTCATATGGAAAAAAAAAGTTGCATTTATGAATAATATTGTTGGATGTACATCTATAACAAAGGATCAAGTAGAAATACGATGCTTCTGGACCGGCTACCCCTATAAAAAAAGCACAATAAAACATAAGAGATCAGTGGTTAAAAGTAGTACCTGAAAGCAAATGCGAAGAATAGGAGAAAGATGGGAGATGCAGATTTACACTGCAATGACATAAATTGCATTTAGGAATCCCGTATTCATATCAGAATAAGGAAGGAGAAAACAAAGTAAGAAATCTGTTATTCTTATCGATAATAGACGATTATTAGAGTGGCCCTTGAAGGATTTGACAATTACACTTACTTTAGTGGCAGAGAGTTGTGACTGCTAAATTTCAAGGTACATAAATGCAAATTACTAGAGCTTTCAATAAACGTTAGGGTCGTGAGTTTAACAAGCATGCTTTCTCAGAGCTCAATTTTTGAAGAAAAATTTGCAGTCTATCAGTATTGACACAAACTATATGATCGAAAACAAATTAAGGAGAAATAGTTACACACCATAGTGGCAAATGTGACTGAGATGAAAACAAGGGATGCATTGCTGAGGTTCACATCCATTGCTGTTGTAAGAGCTGTCGGTACAACTGTGGAAGGCGAAGACCATCTATAGTCTTAGTTGTTAAGAAGTGAGTATAATGATTAGCAGGACAATATTGAAAGCCAGTATTTATAGACGACATTAAGATATCGTGGAAAAAGACTCCTACATAAAGGTTAGAAATGAAAGACATAAGAGATTATATATGTTGAACTCAAGAAGAACTAAAAATTGAACTTCAAGCAGCTGTGCTAACTTAGAACAAAATCGAGATTCTCATACATAATACGAACTGCCTCTATTTGTGTACAAAAAATTTCAGTAGAAACCATTGTCGATATATCAGAAATAAGCTAGTAAGTGTAACATGTGGCTTAACTACATCACAAGTTATAGCTAATTGAAGCTGTCAACTCATAAGACGCACATACATTCAAGCTCTTTAATAAATCCTACTCTCGTCTTTGTACATTTTGTAAATAAATCCACTGGAGCAGTGCAAAAACACATTATACACATATTTCCTGGTCTATATCATCATATGCCTTTCAAATACTTTTAGCTTTCTATTCAATCGTAACCAAAGAAAAAAGGGAATTATTAGTCTTAATGTTACCTTTCAAAGAATAGTCTCTCCAAGACATCATCACTGTAGGTTGAAATCGTTGATGCCAAAACCCGGTAATGGCCTTGGACAAAACAGCTTGCATCGCAAAGTGCACAGTGTTCATCAGTAAAGGCGCAGGGAACTTCCCTAGTTTATCCCCAAGAAGACTTTTATTGTACCTATTCCCCATGTCAACACATGAGAAGAGCAAAAACATCCTTTAAGCTTCAATAAACAACAACAACAATTACGTCTCAGTCTAAAACAAGCTGGGATCGTCTATATGTGATCACGTTCCCCACTTAAATTCACCTCAGGACAACACTTTACGAAATAAACATAAACATGAAAAGTACTAGAAGTTCTCTATATTTCCTACTGGCATAAGAAACTCTATCATATAGTCCTAAAAAACTCCTAGAAAGCATCAGCCTGAAGTAAACGTATGAACATGAAAAAAATATTTCTGAAGCTTCAATACACAACAACAACAATAACTACTACGTCTCAGTCCTCATTGGTCATGTTCCCAATCTCAATTCATCTTAGGCCAACATTTTACGAAATAAAAAAGAAAGCACTAAAAGTTCTCGACATTTTCTACTGGCATACAAATCTCTAATAGATAGTGCTAAAAGACTCGTAGAAAGTAGAAAGCATTGAGCCTAAAGTAAACATATAATCATTACTACAAATAATTCAATACACATCAATGAAGAAGGACAAAACACGACGAAATTCAATACTTACAATGTCAAGAACAAGCTGACACAATACCATACAAGTATGAAGAAAAATGTCTTCAACACATCAATTTCAGCAACACCATTCTTTGAAACTAGCTGTGGTGAGTCATGGTAATCCGAGAAAGCTGAGCGATTATCATCATCATCATCATCACTATCACCACATTCAATATCATCATCGATAGATCCTCGATGACTCGATGAACCATTCTCCACGTCAAATGGAGCATACCTATCTTCTCCACTACCAAAATCACCACCACTACCCCTCATCCTATGCTTAAAGTTACTACTACTACTAGTACTATGTTGATTTGTCTCAGTACCAATAGAGACATTGATTTCTTTTCCCTTTGAACATTCGAAATCAAAATCATCTCCATTATGTCTATTGACTAATTGAGATGAATGAAGAGTGCCATGTTCATCAAACCAACCAGAAAATGAAGGGTCTCTATGACAACTTGAAGCTAAATTATCTTTGCTCCATAATTTGTCACTTTTACTACTTTCCTCAATATTTTCTTTACTTGAATCACTTTCTACCATCTCATTTGTTAACAAACAGAGTCATAAAAAACAGGGGATTCTTGAAAATTTGAAATTCTTAAAAAATGTATAAAAGGGGTTGTGTTAAACAATTTTAGATGTATCAAAATGGAAAGAATTTGGGAAAAAAATACAGAAAGTTTAGATTTAAAGGAAGAATTCCCTTTAGATTTGCAGAATCTGAAAAAAAGAAAAGAAGTTTAATTGATCCAAGAAAAAAGGGGGAAAAAAAGAAGATTAATAGGGATCAAACATGATGCATATATGTTGAAGAATGTGATTAAGCAAAAGATTAAGAATAATGATTAAAGATTAAGGATAAAAACATGCAAAGGTGATCAGAATCAGAAAGTGAAAAATTGTGACTTGATCCGTTAATTTCCGTTAGTAGATGAGAGAGGGGGTGGGGTAGGGGTAGGAGTGGGGGAAGGGTTCTTGTATTGTAATTTCACCTTCTTCTTTTCTGTTTCTTTTTTGCATTAATGGTAATCTAGAAATGAAATAATTCGAAATTATCTATAGGGTGTTCGATCATGAAATTGTGAATTTGAAAATAACGATTTTTATTTTTAAAGTGAAAAAATAATTTGAAGCTATGTTTGGCTATAAATATAAATAGAAGTTGTTTTGGAATTGTTTTGAGTAATTTGGAGTTTAACAAAAAGTGAAATCAAATTTTCAAAATTTTAAGATTGAAGTATTTTCTAAAGTTCAAAATTAAAGGTCAAACGCAGGGCAGATCCACCCATACCTAAGGGGTGTTAAGTGGCACCCTTTACCGGTAAATTACATTATATTGGTAGGACTAGAACATACCATTTCAAAGAATTTTTATAACAGTTTAACCACTAAACTAAACTTTTAACTTGTGTCTAGAGGTGTCAATACTTGTGTACATATATATACAAGTATTGACACCTCTAGACACAAGTTAAAAGTTTAGTTTAGTAGTTAAGGTGTTATAAAAATTCTTTGAAATGGTATGTTCTAGTCCTACCAATTATGATTAAATTTTTTATTACAATCATATATATGTTGCATGTTATATGATATTGTTTATGTTCCAATATTACAATCATATATATGTTGCATGCTATATGATATTATTTATGTTCCAAGAGAATTAGATGTTTAAGATTTATAAATTAATTATGTAAAAAATATTTATATAAGTAAGTATTTTTATTAGTTAATTATAAATAATTTTCTTGATTAGTATTAATTGATAATTTGATAAAAATAATAGTTATGGTATTCTTAGATGTTTGAAATTAATTTTAAGTGTAAGAATATATTTATAGTGTCATTTTATCTATAACTTATATTTATTTGAAAACTCATTGATTTTATTTTTTCTATTTTATTTTTAGTCTCTCTCTCTCTCTCTCTCACACACACACACACACATATATATATATATATATATATATATATATATATATATATATTATTTTTAATCACACGTCCTTTATAGCAATAGCGCCATCATGAAATGTTTATAATTACATATGCTAAAGTTATCTTTATTTTATTCAAAATCAATTCAATCAAACACGATATCATATAAAATGAAATAAATGAATCAAAATAGCACCAATACTAGAAGGCTCGAAATCGATAAAAAAGTCGTCCATAGTTGGGCAATTTAAAAGCAAATCAATATTTTATTTATTTATATTCTTCGAGATCAATTTTTAAATAAAAATATTTAAACTATCGACCTTGGTGATGCACAAGAAAACCTCCTCAAGTCACACATTTAGCATATGTAGATGATATCATAATTTCACTAGATAATGTGAAAAATTATTGAGAATAATACTTAGACCACTAAAAATTCTCTAAAATTGTTTCGAATGTGTTAACCCCCCCTAAATTCGAAACGTCAATATCAACAAGTCGGAGAATGTTTAGTTGATTGATAATTACTCGAACTCCAGAGACTGAGTCCTTGGGGGAGAGAGAAAGGAGGCATTACTCCCAGAAAACGTGGTGCTAGTTCGGTTCTCCACATTGTAATCGATCTTCTAACCCCACTCCATTTTTTTTAAATACCAACAAGTTTGAATTAAGATTGGTATACTTGCGCCTAGATCAAAATAATCAAATATCATGTCGAAACTAACAAATAAATATATCAACCTAAATACATTCACAAGAGGAGATGAACAATCCACTATATAAAAGAGAGTACGCAATATCGAGAGAAATAACCTCACAAATTCACTGATGCAACCAAGTTAGAAAGAATGAACTTCTATTTATTGAATCATAAATTTTTTTCCTATAAGAAAAAACCTAGTCCAATATAGAAACTTTCTATTTTCCTTTTTTAAAAAAACTCAATTATAGGATTTAGCAAGACTCCTTTTTGTTAGGATAGAGATTTGTACAACAATTTTTGGTGTGTATAACAATTTGATACTATAACTTCATAAATAAACAAAATTACGTAAGCTGATACTTTTTCTTCATAAAAATATGTAATCTAATACTATTTCTACATAAATAAATAAATAAAAGTACATAAAAATTTTAAACTAGAGGAACTATTTTAATCTGCCTCTTCTTTGATTCGAAACCCCTAGCAAATCCTTGACTCGTCGTAGAAATTATTTTAAGGACCCAATACTCTCCACAAGATTTAGGTAAATTTGAGCCCCATCTTGAATATGGAAATTTTGTCCATAAATTCTATTTTTTGCAACTATTCTCCATTCTTTCTTTTCATTGTCATATAAGAACAAGGGTGGATTCTTAGTCTCTGGAATTGACAATATGTCTCCTTTTGGATTGGTGGTTGATAAAAAAACTAAGACATCGAGTTATCTTTTTAAATTCTAATGGTAACTCAATTGTATGTTTCATCAATGGCTCACTTTCACTAGTACCATTGACAATGTATAAAGCAATTTTCCCAAAATCAAAATATACATGACCTAAAATTGCTACTTGTCCCTTTGTTTCTACTAATATTGGAGTAAAATTGAGCCACCTTAATGGCCATTCTTTATCCAACGCTGAATCAACTATGTCACGTATGCAATTATTTATGAAATAAATGACTCCATCGATGCAAACACAATTGTCAATCATAGGGCAAAAATTAATGCAACCAGAAATCTCTCTCCACGATTTGTCTATTCCAATGGTGAAAATCGAATATATCAACTTACCACCTCGAAAGATTTCTTCCTTGAATTCTTTATGTCTTTTTGTGGTAGGATCAAAACCAATCGCGTAAAATGCCCTTCTCATACGTTGTTGACAAGGAAGAAAGACATGTTGTTTTATGAAAGGATTGCAAATGGCAATGTCTCCAAGATTGTTCCATAGACAAACTAGGCCATTGGTTGATTGCATATATCTAAGATTTTGAAAACATGATTGATCCAAATATTCAAGGGGACAAGTAGCTAAGTCTTCTTCACGTTATTCACTTTTTGATAATATATAATGTCATTCTTGGACGATTTACGAAGAATTGAGTCATATAACTTTTTTGATGTGATTCAATGAATAAAGGATCTGATATAAGGGAGTTAAAGGATTTTGAAACACATTTAAACTTCATTAAAGACTTAGCAGGAAGTTTTTTTCAGAGATGCATGCTACAATATAGTTGTACTCTTCCATGAATTATATCTGATTGTGATTGTGATTGTGATTGATGATAGCAAGTGAAAAGTGAGACCTAAAGAATGAAATATATAACAATCGTATATAGGCATTTTTGAATTGGATTAGGTTTAAGTTAAAAGTTACTATAATTAGGTACACTCCATATCATTGTAGGACCAGGATATATGGGGGCTAAAAGCTTATTATTTTGGGGAACGGAGACGTAAAAAATCATCCGAATACATCTGCTTTTGTGTGTGTGAGAATCTAGACATGTTCAAGACAAGTTTACTCCTCATGGGGAAGAAAAAAACATTATTTCTTTTTCTTATATTAAATATAAGTGAACCTTCAAGGAAGCCTTAGGCCCCTGAACCAGCCAATCGTCGCTTGGTGGCATTGGAGACGGACACGTGACCGAGCTTGTCTGCTTCGGAATGTGGTGATCTTTCTTTGAGAGGCATATAGTGACGCATCCATACACCGGTATACACCTGAAAGGAGGAAGTTTTAAGACTATGGACTTAGCTCAGGGATATAAGCAGAGTCCAGTAAAGTAGCCAAAACTGTTTTAGTTCCTAAACAAAACTCACTAGGTTCTAAAGGAGCAGCTTTATATCTTCTGTATTCTTTTAGACGTCGAGCACAATGAGGGAAGACTCGAAAATCCAAAGATTTTGGATTGGCACAACCAAGTACTAAGCAGTTTACCATAAAATGTACACCAAGATTGAAAATCAAGACCGTGACTTTACCTGTGCGGGTCTCATAATCTTGGTATCAGGATCATCAAGGGACTCTTTCCAATGAGACAAGTAACCAGCCATCCGAGGAATTGCAAACAAGACAGGAAAGAATTCTGTTGGAAATCCCATTGCCCTAATTCATAAAAAAATATTATTTATTAGAGTTCTCATTCTTGATAATGAAAAGATTCATTTTAGTTTATGCTTACCTGTAAATTAAACCAGAGTAGAAATCAACATTTGGATACAGCTTCCGTTTTACGAAGTACTCATCTGAGAGTGCAGCTTTTTCCAGAGCAACAGCAACCTGAACGTAGTATGAAAAAATGTGAGAACCATATTGGATCATTGAGCGAAAGTAGTCCACATCCCATCATTACATTCATGCGAGGATTTATAGTAGCACAGATTTAACCAGCATGCCAGATACAATAAATCTGGGTGGTGGCATCAAATGCTCTATGAATGTGTTACCTACCATAATACTTGTAGCCTATCTCATCTTCTGTGAAGACATTTTTCTCAATTTTGACATATAAATTTCATATTTCAGAGAAATGAGATTCTACCACCTCTTCCAGATAGTAACTAGTGCTTACAGGCACGCTCAATGCCAAATATCCAATGTGAGTGAATCTCCGACGTTAAACAAATAAAGGAGATCGTCCAGTTAAATCAACAATGGAGAACCCAAGAGAAATAATTTTAGCTACCTTAAAAGATCTGATTTTTGTTAATTTGAAAATTGCTGGAAGAAGAAAGAACAAAGCCTTCATATGGATGCATAAATAGTAGGGAAGGAAGCTTGATGGCTTTCTGAACAACAAAGAAAAAGTGATGCTGCTTTTAAATAACCGAGGAACCAAGAAGAAAGGATTTTAGTGGGCTTGTTTAAAGGTAAACACAGAAGAACGTACTGGGAAAGTGGCTTATTACTGTTGTGATTGTGATATAGCTTAAATAACTGAAATTCAGTTTATCAGCTTTTTGTGAAACTGAACTAAAATAACATCTGAGGGTATAAACTTAGTGGAGACCAAGCCAAAACCAACCACTGAGTATGCAGTGCACATATTATAATTTAAGCATAAATGCAATAAACTGAGAGTAGTTAGCTTTCTTAAACTTGCTTCTTCTGGCCATACTGCTGAAATAATTGCGCTTATTTGCAAAATGAATTGACATTTTTTTCAAAAGAACTTTTCCAATTTCCTCAAAAAGCTTTTCAGCCAAACACCATTAGAGAAAATTCAGTTATTGCAGAACACTTCCGGAATTGCTTTCAACTTTTGAATCAAAAACTATTCTCTAGTGGTATTTGGCTGAGAAAAAAATTGACTTCTTTCCCTAACCTTTGCATAAACTAGAAAAGATTTTCCAGAAAAAAAAAGTTTCAACTGTTCTTGAAACGAACTCCACTATATTAGTTTTAGCACCAATTTTAATGTTTTAGGTTCTTCTGAAATTCAAGAAAATATGAAGTCCACGAGGATAGCGTAAACATGGATGCTAAATATCCTGTTTCTTCTAGAATGCTGGACAAAATTATTTAGATGGAATGTGTCTTTTGGGAACACCAGCTGGACCAAGAAAAATACAATCCTTTTAGCAGCAGAGACACCTTACCTCAATTAAAGGATCGCGACCCACAATAGAAAATACTTCATCGGCCAGCGTCTTGATGACTTTTGCTCTGGGATCATAGTTTTTGTAGACACGGTGCCCAAAACCAGACATCTTTCGTTTCCTGAAGGGATAGAGGTACAAGGAAACTCAAATGGTCAAAAATGAATTAGATAATCCTGGACTTTACAACAATAATTATCAGAAAATAAGCACCTGTTCTTGACACCCTCAAGGAACTCTGGAATATTTTCAACACTTCCAATCTCACTGAGCATCTTCAGCACAGCCTGTAAACCATGTAATAACATCATGGTCAAGCATAATATAACACCAAACAATGCTATCTGAGAGACATAAACATAGAGAGCTCATAAAAGATGAAGCTCCTCTATATATTCATTACTTGCTATAGCAACATTTTACCTCATTGGCACCCCCATGGAGAGGGCCATACAAAGCTCCCACTGCTCCTGCTATTGCTGTGTATACATCAACCCCACTGCACACAACCATTGGTGTATAAGTCAAGTAAATCTTAGTGCTATTGTCTGTACAATAAAGATGGCTACCTTGAAGTAAGATGACGCGCCGCAGCTGTAGAGCAATTCATCTCATGTTCTGCATGTAATATGAAAAGAATATCGAGCACACGAGCAAGTCGAGGATTCGGTTTGTAAGACCTATTACCTCTGCAAGTTTAAGTAAAAAAGCTTTTAATTTGCTGGCTATGAAGAATTGAAGCTGAATGTGATGCAAATGTAACAAGATTCAAAATAGTGCACAGACATGTTGATTTTTATGATAAGCCACAGTATTTATAATGATGTCATGGCTAATAAGAACCAGGATCGCTACTTCTATCCAACTTAGGAATCACTCAGAACTTCAAATACAAAATATAGCAAATTAGAGAAATAGAACATACAATGAATCTAGCATGTACAAGAAGTTCTCCGCATAAGAGAGATTGTTGGATGGAAGGACAGGTGGCCTGCCAGCCATTCTTAAGTAAGCAGCTGTAGCAATTGTAGGTGCCTGCAAATACAACAAATAAATGCTTATTACCACTGGGTACTGTTACATTCATTTAGACAACGATCACAATGCCCCCATACATCAAACTTCAGCGTGATATCATAGTTCAAAACTCTTAGGAAGTTTTTAGGCAATCACAAGAGAAGTTTGAATGAAAGGAAAATAACCTTGCCAAGGATCCGAACTATTTGTTTATCTCTCACTTGTTTAGACTTGTATATATCCTGTCCCTGAGTGAACAAAGATACAAATGATCAGAATCATGAAAAATATAATGTTACAATCCAAAAGCTTGATGGCGAATAATCATTAAAGTCAGTCAAATAAGGGGAGAACACTGAACAAGAGTTATCATTGCTTGGAAGGTGAACCAATCTATTCTCTCTCAACCCTTAGCTGAGAATCTTGGCTACTTAATGAACCAAATACAGAGTTAAGAAGGGCCTTTGACTATATTTCTTTGAGATGGACTACTGCTATCAGGACACAGGGAGCAATTTATGTTGTACTCCAGGAAAGACTTCTTTAACTTATAAAAGAAGCCAAGCAGTGATCCAAACGAGGGAAAGGGGGACAGGAAAGACATATAACTGTTCAACTTTGTGTAAGAGATACTTGTCCTTCCCCAATAGAGATTGCCCTTAAGATTTTCATTTGAACTATTTGACTTATCCAACTTGAGCTATGAGTGTACAAATAGTTTCTTTTCCATTTTCAGAACAAAATAAGAAAAAAGAGTTAGGATATGTTTCCAGATTCTAACAACCATGAAGGTGAGCAACACTAGTAGCTCTAACGGATATCCACCCTTTTGCCAACTACAAAGGGCATTCAGGTAGGGACAACAGAGAGCAATCTAAACTACAGTACGGAATTTGAACAGAAAAGAGGGTTTAGTCGAATGACTGCACCCATATCCCCCAAAAGAAAACTATGGACAAGAGATAAAACACACTTCTTCAGAAAATATATGAAAACAAAATTGTTTAATTTTTTTAACATTTCAAGGTGGCAATGATATTGTTTCATTGGAATCTTATTCCACTTTCAGTGCATAGTAAGAAGCTAAATTTCAATTTATTATTCACATTATTTTCAGATCTCGGAGAGAAACCTAGACAAATCTACAGAATCATCACTGAAAACCTACACTGAACTCTCTGAATATTGAGAAGCTAGTAGTCTTATCGGTGGTAAGACAATGATAAAGCAGTATCCCTTAATTGGAAAAGTGAAGCTAAGTTTATTTCAGGGAATCAAAATGAGATCAGGGGACATCTGAAGCAACGATAAATAGGTAAAACATAGGAACTTTGACTACAGAAGATATATCTCTCAAACAGTTCCTCATGTGATGCATCATAGCAAAAAGAGAGAGGAGTACAGAAGTTGGAAAAATTGAAAATGCTGCTTACTCTCAGAGCTGGATTTGCATCAGGATGAAAAACGGAAAGAGCACTCATTGCACTGACAAGAACCCCCATTGGATGAGCATCATGGGGCATTGACTGTATGATATCCTGCAACACAAAATTTCAATTGTTCAGAAATTCCGGAACTACAACAAAGCAGGAATTCAACACTCAACCACATAAACTACAAAAAAGGATTGCACAACTGTTTAAACGACAGAGTACAGCCTTAAATGACCATAATTAGACAACTGGCATCAATATATACAAGGAAGCATAAAGCACGAAAACATAAATAGTGATCATGCGACAATTTAGGAGGAGTTCTTCCTCCCCTTGCACTATCATTATCCTTCTACTAGTGAAGTGCGTTATCACTTAAAGCTAAGAGTATTACTGCAATTACTTGGAAAAATTTGCCTGGGTAATACTATGGAGTGTTCTTGGAGTTGTGCCAAAATTATGGATTCTTGTTATCAGGGAACTTTCTTATATTATGTAGGCTAAACTTTATTATACTATCTTTCTTGTATATTGTTTACAACCAATAATACAAACTTTTTTTCTCTTCTCTCTTTTTATATGGCATCAGCATCTCCTCCGTCTTGGTAAAGATTGCAGTAGTTACTACCTACAGGGAAAAGGCTTCCTTATTCTCATTAGTGTACTGTTCTGTCTTCTCAGAGACCAATTTGGCAATGTGGCGAGCAACCAAACATTTATGAAATGCCAATGGTGTTTCAGAGGTTTCATATGCCATGGCCATGAACTTTTTGCGAGAGGAGAACATGTGCAGACAATGCCAAATAAGTAAAGAGGCACCATAAGTTCAACATTTAAGTAAAATTCAAAGCTTTTCATCTTTCCTAAATCATGGGAAGCATTTGCGAGTGACAAATCTGAATAAAAACTAACTGAAGCTTTCTTTAAAAAAAATATGAGCTCACCAAGAGTCCCTGTGGAACTGCTGAATGCTGTGAAACTGTGAACTCCCAGTCTGATAACTGCTTCTCAGATGGTAAATTACCATACACTGAAATTTCAATAAACACAAATGCAAAGTTTAACCAGCAGAGAAGTTAGATGTACGAAGCAACATAGTTCTCCATTTCATTCTCCTTTTTTTGGTTGGAAGGGTGGGGGAGGGACATTATTTTTCTTGGCATTAATAAAAGAAAGGAGTATTTAATTCTTTTACTTCCTTCCATTCCGATATGATCTTAATTCTATTCAAATGCTACAGGTTTGAGAAAAAATCTATTGTCCTTATTTGTCATATAATATCAGAAAAAACCTTCAGCATTGTTACAATTTTTGGGCCTTGCTTAATCATTGTTTTTTGACAAATTTCAAGAGGTGGTATACTCCACATAGAAATCACTCTAGACACCATAAAGATGAATCTGCCAGCACAGTAGAAATTTAAATATATACAACATTATCATTAGAAACACTTACACAAAAGATATGCCACTTCCAAGAAGGAACTTCCCTCGGCCAGCTCTTCAATAGGATAGCCTCGATATCTAAGGATCCCGGCATCACCATCAATATAACATATTGATGACCTAACAGGTGCCGTGTTGAGATAGCCTGGATCATAAAGCTTAAGACCTTTATCATTCTGTCCTGTTGTTATCTGCAAAACAATTATACCAAAAATTACAAACATTTTCAGGAAAAGATACAAAGTAGCATACAGGTGTAACCAATTACTCCCTCTGTTCCTTTTTAGTTGTCATAGTTTCCTTTTTGAGAGTCAACCGATATGAACTTTGACCAAAGATGTATTTTTTCAACATATTGATATGGAAAAGATTGCAATTTGTAGTACTTTTCATATAAGTTTTGAATAAGTAAACTTTTATTCTAAAATATAAAATTAATGTAATCTAATTTAGATTTAAAACTTATTCAAATTGACTCTCTGAAAAATGCAACATGACAACTAAATAGGAATGAAGGAGTAGCATAGATCATTAAACAACCACAAATAACATCCACTGAGTATCTGTGCCTGAATTTCAAAGATTACAACAAGAAAAACTCCCTTCTTTTCCGTGCAATTCACTCGCAATTAGTCTACAGCATCCCTACTTCTAAAACAATTACATACTATTCTATTGTGCATATGCCTCTTGGCAGAGATAGATACAACATAAAGCCATTCCCTCGCATTCTAACTGTATATATATATATATATATATCATTAAAAAATAATCTAAAGACATATATGTGTATTAAATTATACATGCACCGGTTTAAAATCCTAGATCTGTCTCAACCTACAGGTATACAATCACACTGCCAATTAAAAGCATAAGTGAGTTTGAATTTTAAAAAACAACACGAAATATTTTACTTGAGTTAGCACAGTCAATAATAGCTATAGAAACCGTAGTTATCGTAAACAGAGATCAAAATTCAAATGGAAGAAAAGCACATCCGAAGATTCAGAATTTAATGATTTACCTTCTTTAAGTCGGTGGCTTTGATAGTGCCATCCTCGGAAACCTGAACCGGATACTTCTTACCGGTCCGCTCATCGATGATCGTCAACGCACCTTTTAGATTCGCCGGTGGCGCGACGCCGGAAACGGCGGATACACCGGAAGTTTCTAGAAGTTTGAAGGTTGTTAAATCGGAGACGTTGAGTGAAGCTGCAAGGTGAGCTGAAAGTACCGCCAATCTCCCTCGAGCAACTGCTGAAGAATTTCCGTTCTCCATTTCGAGTTTCTTCGAATTTTTTTGCTGTGTTTGATTAGAAAATAGAAATGAATTGATCTTGTGTTCGTTTTTTATTTATATGTATGTGAATTTATTGATCTTTGGTTTTTGCAAATTGAACATTGATTAGCAATTTGTGGTGAATTACTGGGAAAATGTTTCTTTTTTTCTTTTGCAACGTGGCAGGGAGTATTTTAGTAATGTTTATCCAAATATTTATTTTTATTTACACAAAGTATAAAGATTTTAAACAATTTTTTTATTTTTTTATGTTAATAAAAAAATCAAAATAACATTACACACTTAGAGAACTTTATGCACAATCAAATCAAAAAGAATTATATCAAATATCAAATATCAAAATAAAAGTTATTTATAATTCACACTACATATAAAACGAGATATAATAGAGACATGAATATATAATTAGCTTTTTATATGAGTACTAAAAGGATGAAATTATTTAAACTAGTTAAACTAACATCAAGATCACTATGATCAGAGAAAAAAAATCGAATTAACTTGAAATCACAAGTTAAAGTAACAAGGATAGAAATAATAAGTGTAATTTAATTAAATTTAAGTGTTTTGTTAATGTAGTTTAACTTCTTTAATGTCATATACAAAGTGTTAATCTAACCAATTAATTCCTTAATGGCTGGCAGATAAGGTCATTACTGGACCTCACCAGAATAGTATTAAAAATGTTTTTTGTGCTTGAATTATTGTTATATTTTCCCTTTTCAGGTATTACGTATTGTTTTTCATATCGTACATTTAGGGGGGAAATTGAAATTTGTGATCTAAATAAATTAGATATTTGAATAATTATAAATTATTTTATTAAAACTAAAAATAATTTTAAAGTAAAATTACTTTTTGAATATGAACTAAAAAATAGGATGCCACATAAAATGAAACGAGGAATAATTTCATAAGTAGTGACGTAACGCAAGCGATTATCTTGGGATGCACAAAATAATCAACGTTTCGTGGATATCATATCTCTCTCCTATTGGGTGGGGAAAAAATTAAATATATATCGTCTTGTACTAATTCCGCTCACGTTTCCCAAAAAAAAAAAAGAGATTTTTTTTCTTTTTTTAAGCTTTTATTTTGACTCCTTTTTTGTTTCTCTTTGTGCTATTTCTAGTGGACCTTTTGAGGCCCAAGTATCCCTTTTTTGTTTCTTTTTGTGTTATTTCTAGTGGACCTTTTGAGGCCCAAGTAACCAATTTTCACCGTCTATTTTTATTTGTTCAGTAGTTTAAAAAAGATAAATGTAAATTTTCTTTCATGTAAATTTTTAATATTATGAATCTTATTAGATTTTAACTTGTCTCTCTCTGATCTCGCTCGCCTCTCTCTCTATGTATTTGTATTTTAGAATGTATTTGAAATGCATCTGGCATCTAATATACATGTATCTAGTGTGATTCATATGTATATGAGATACATAGACTATCTTGCTTGTCTTTCTCTCTCTATTTCAGTGTATCTGGTAGCACAATACATGTATCTGATTTGAAATATAGTATAAAATTATCAATTAGTGAGACAATATGTAATTATTTCAAACTATAGGGAGAAATATTAAATATGGTAGGAATTTTGTGTAATTAAGTTGTTTGTCCATTTTAAAAAATAAAATTTTCTTTTTACTAACTCCTATTACTTTTAATATATCAAGAAAAAATAATTAGTTTTTCTTGTTTTACTCTCAACTAATTACTTATTCTTCAAATTACTATTATACATAAATTAATATGAATATTATGAAAAATACCTATATTACTCATTATTTCTTAAGAAAGAAACAAAATTCAAAGTGGCCAAGTAAAAGTAAAGAGACTGAGCGATACCAGTACACAAAAATGTGAAAGTCGTTTTAATTGCGACTCTGTGTTGTTGTTTTGATATTATCTAACATAACAAATCATTTACATTGCAATTTTTTTAAATACTAACATTGTAGCTCAAATATGATTAAAGTATATAGTAAATGAAAGATAAAATATAGATAAAAGCCTCTTTACACAGAGTATATCTTCAAAGTAATAGAAATGCCTTTTCACACCCCTGCACCATGCTAAAAGTTGCTCGGATTTATCCAAAAATGCTTCAAAAATGTACTACTAATTTTGAAGGACTTGACACGCACCCCTCATCATTTTAAAAAAGTCTGAGCAACATTGTTGTAGACATGACAATACCTATATGTGCGGAAAGGTACTAACTAGTTATTTCATTAGGCTCCTTAATTTCAATAATGTTATAGTAGAACTGAAAATGTAAATGTATGCAAATGATAATATTGATCGAAAATGAAAACTTCAGATATTTTTCTTGGAAATATGTTGCTTAATTATTTTCCTGCATAAAGCATGTAACAAATAATTTCTCAGAGCTACTTAGTTAACTACCATATTGATTTTAAATTACGTGCATAGTCGGTATATAAATATTTTGCACCATCCGATAATAATGACGTACAATAATATGTAACTCTTCATATTAAGTTAGATATATGATAACATGGAAAATAGAGTTTCTGAAATCGGAACGTGGCATTCACCCATAGGCTATTGTAACATGCAAAAGCATAGAGGAAAAATAAACATTACTAGTATTCAATCTCAAGTAAAAGCACACATACACTATGAAATTACTAGACATAGCAAGAAACTGAAAAAGTGACGATTTTGAAAAGAGATTAACGACTTCTGCTCAAGCTCTACCCTCGTTGGCTAACTTGAACAATTGTGCCTGAGCTGCTGCTGACTTGTCTGAACTAAGTGCTGAAACAAAACTATCCCTGACTTGGTTGGAAGTGTAGGTGAAACGTTTGCTCACCATGGAGTTCAATAATGAAGCTGTTCCTTCTCTGTAGAGATCCCCGTAGGCATCGGTACGAGAGTTGGAAAGTGCTTGGAGCAAGTTCATGTTTGATCCGAATCCTGGAACACTAGCCACACCAAATGAATTTCCTACCGTTCCCAACCAGCCAAATAAGCCCCATATAAGTGTCGGGTGAGTCCTCCAGTAACTGCAATTCATAACATGTAATTAATATATGGATGACTTGTTTCTTATCCAGATATCAAACGAGTGCTAAGTTCTCAGAGTACTTTATATATATGTAAAAATGAAATGGAGAGAATAATTTTTGTTTCACTTACTTGCATGTAAAAGGTGGTGAGTTGGGGTCTATTGGGAAGACACCTGGAGCACTTGGAGTCCCGGGGTCAATGATAGGAGTGGGTGGTGTTTCAATGATAGGTGTAGGGGAAGGATTGTAACCACCACCACCCGGAGTGCTTGGAGTTCCAGGGTCAATGGTAGGAGTGGGCGGTGTTTCAATGGTAGGCGTAGACGGGGTAGTAGGTGTAGGGGAAGGATAGTAACCGCCACCACCCGGAGTGCTTGGAGTTCCAGGGTCAATGGTAGGAGTAGGTGGTGTTTCAATAGTAGGTGTAGAGGGGGTACTAGGTGTCGGTGTAGGCGAAGGATAGTAACCACCACCTCCTGGAGTGCTTGGAGTTCCAGGATCAACGGTAGGAGTAGGTGGTGTTTCAATAGTAGGTGTAGAGGGGGTACTAGGTGTAGGTGTAGGTGTAGGCGAAGGATAGTAACCACCACCTCCTGGAGTGCTTGGAGTTCCAGGATCAACGGTAGGAGTAGGTGGTGTTTCAATAGTAGGTGTGGAGGGGGTGGATGGTGTGCTAGGGGTTGGAGTAGTAGGAGTAGGGGAAGGATAGTATCCACCACCTCCTGGAGTGCTTGGAGTACCGGGGTCAGGAGTTGGGGTAGTTGGTGTACTGGGAGTACTAGGAGGGCTTCCACCTCCACCATGATGAGATGGTGGAGACGGAGATGGGGTAGGGTTATGATGATGGTGATGTTTATGCCCTCCACTAGGGGCCGGGGTACCACAATTCCCACCAGGTGGTTTTCCTCCACTCGAAGGTGTTCCATGACCACCTTCTCCTGGACCATGAGACGGAGGTGTATGTGAACCTGTTAATCATAAAATATACTATGAATGTCAATAACGTAAAGAAGTTTATAACTTGTTAATTATAGCAAGTAACTAGTGTCATTTGCATGTTATAACCACATTGTATGTATAAAATTTTACCTGAACTAGGAGGATTTCCGGTACTTGGATCAGGAGAGTAATATGTCTTTTGTTCTTCAAAAGAAGCTCTGGCCATAACAGGAATGACCAAATTATGTGTGAGCAATGCAGCAGCAACAGCCCACAAAATTAGAGATTTTTGCTTGTAATTCCCCATTTTTGTTTTCTTCCAAAGAGAGAACTACTAAGAGTGAAGTGACAAAAGAAAGGAGTTAGCTGCATGTTATAAAGGGGTAATGAACACAGAGAGAGAGAGAGAGAAGTAAATATGAGCAGATGAAAGAGTATGTGGTTAGTTGTGTATGCTGCAGGTGCATTTAAGGTCTCATTTAAATCTCACTATTGTGCTGTAATGAAATGGAGAAAAGTCTTTCCATAACTCTTTAAGTCTAGACAAGTTCAAAATATGTTCCATGCTTTGATCACTAGTGGAACTGTTGAAAATTAACTTAGCTAGAAACTACTCTTTGTATACATTGCATGTAGTATATTGGTGATATTTTTGCCCATGTTAGACACACTACTTATGTGTGTGACTACTAAGACCTTTTAATGTGACATAATTTAGGGTGCATGCCCATGTTAGACACACTACATATGTGTGTGACTAGCAAAACCTTTTAATATATGACACAATTTAGGGTTTAGTTAGTCTAAGTTGTTTGGATTCTTCATTTTCAGTATTGCTTTCATTTCGATATGACATGGGTGTGGGATTTGTACCAGAGTTGTCAACTGATTTTGGATACTTTTGTCCAAAAAATACGGAGAAATTCAGGATCGATACAAACCTTTTGTAATAAAAAACAGAAGCTATGGTAAAATTGAAGAAAATAAATAGAGTACTTTGTAGGTAGAAATTTTTATGTAGACATTTTTCTTATATCACCTTTTGAAATTCTCCACTTGATCAATATATTTTTTCTCATAATACCTTGTAAATATTTCACTTAATATCACATAATTCAAACATATAATTAACTCTATTTTTTTAGATTTTCAAATTATTTTTTAGTCAAATCTCTATACATGTATTCGTACCTGGCTTTGTACTTAAAATTTAGATCCGCACTCGTATCAAACACCCACATCCAAGTTCAAGCAACTTATTAGATAGTAGTGGATTCAATCGCGGGTTCACAAACACTAGGGTAAGGGCAGATCCAGTGATTCAAAACACGGTTCATCCGAACACAATAATTTCAACGTGAGGTGTGGATTGTTATGTGAAATAATCACATAAACTTCAAAATATTTAGATTTAAACCATTTTAAAAGTACAATAAATTCATCAATGCTAAGAATCTTGAAAGTTGAATTTATCAAGTTTAAATTTTAATTCTATCTCTATTTATAAAACACTTAGTAAGTTTAGAATACAACTCTATAGATATCTTTAAAAAAAGTCACATATATATAGAGTTAAGTTTTCATTTTAACACTTACGCTCTATCAAGTAATCCACAAAATTTAAATTCTGGATCATTAAGCTATGTATGCAAATACAATGCAATTGTTCAAAAAGAGTGTCAATTATATTATATATATATATATATATATATATATTCATTTTTTTTTATAAAAAATTCTAAATCTGACACTCCAACAATTCGTCTACAAAACGGTGAAAATGGCCTAAGAAGGACACGATGCTAGCATGACATGATCATGTTATATTACTTTGTCAATTATCTAATGCACATGATCACAAAGAAAGAATGGAGAATATGTTGAAAATGGAAATAACAATATTAGTCAATAAAAGTTTGTTTTTAGAAATTCAGTGCCACTTCCACCCTTAATGTGCTTTATTTCTTGGGAAAATTAAGTTGTACAGCCGCTTATTATTATAAAAAAAAATATTAGTTAATAATATATTTAATTTATTTTTTGTATTTTAATATTTTCTCCTATATTTATACTTGTTCGTATTGATTTAGTATATTTCTTAAAGAATAATAAATAAAATGATATTTTACTATTCTTTAAATATAACAAATTAATTGCTTTGAAAAGTGACTATATTTAGTAATACGAGTAAATTAGGAACTAAATGAAAATAATCTATTAAATTTTCAAACTGAACAAGTAAAATCGAATATAGTAGACAAATAAAATTGGACATTTGCAATATAAGAGTTATTAATACATAACAAGCATGATGAAAAATAGAACTATCCTTAATACACCAAGCCAACTAGTAGATAAAAATAATTTCAGTGTAACTAATATTGTACATCATAACTTATGCATAGTTTAGTTATGCAGGTTTCATAATAGCAAAGTCAAATGCAATATTCATTTTATACATGAATAATTTATATTTCAATTAGCTATCAAATGTAGAAGTACTTATATTGAATTTAGTCTTAACCAGCTATCAAACGACCCTTATGATTTGTCTAATGATGCAATTAAGAGTTAAGATGCTTAAAATAAGTTATAATTCTTTTTTAATTATGGTGAATTTAAGGTTGTTAAAGCTGTTAATGATGTTTAAAGCTGTCATTATACTGCTGCCGACAGTCAATGTACCATATTTCAATGTTAATGAATGCTCTACTCAGCTACTGCAAAAAATTAAAAAAAATATTTCAGTTTTATATATATATATATATATATATATATTTATTTATTTAGAAAAAAATCGAGATATATATAGTCTTTTGATAGAATTTCATATATTCTTGCCCCAAGTTCACACAAAAATAGCTGAATTTTAGTTATTTGTATAAATTTTAGGGAAACATAACTAAATTTTCTTAAAATAAATATAAAAGTAAAGACATATAATGGTGACACTTGGAAAGCATGGCATAAATAGTACTACCTCCGTTTCACAAAGAGTGACTTGGTTTGACTTGACACGAAGTTTCAGAAAATAAAAAAAAAAATTGAATCTTGTAGTTCTAAATTAAAGTTATATCAAATGTACTAAATTGTCCTTCAATCTCGTGGCTTTAAACATGCTACGTGAAAAACTGAAATTAAAATATTACCAAAAAAGGAAAGAGGTCATTTTTTTGAAACAGATTAAAAAAAAAAAAGATGTCATTTTTTTTAAACAGGGGAGTATGTATTAATCCTGATCTGCCATGAATTATGAGGCATAATAATGCCCCTGCCAGATATTATTTTTTAATTTTTTATTTGGTATTTAATATTTGTATTGAAATCGATTAATTTAAATTTATATCACGTAGAACTCCATTTAGAAGAAAACGCTCTATCATCTATATATGTGTCAAAATACACCTTGAAGAAGACTAAACTAACTTATTAGGTGTTCCTTTTTCATATTTTTTAACCATCACCATCTACTCAACTAGGTAGGTTTTAATACATAAATAGTCAGTAAAGAAGGGTAATTCAAGTATACGTTAACCATTATCTCTTTTATTTATTATTTCTTAAAAAAGCGTGTCTAAAGGTGGATCTGAATAGTTGTGAGGGGTTCATCTGAATTTGTTCAATAAAAAACTATACGATATATAAGGTATTTTTTTAATAATATGTTTATATATAGATTTTGAATTCTCTGAAAATAAGAATGGAGAAATTGACTCATTGATTTAGGAATTTAAACTTTATGTTGAAGTTTCAAATTTAATTTTCAAGCACTATATTTTTATTTTTTATACCTTCATTAATACAAATTTAATTTTATATTTATTATTAGACATGTCAAATTAAATATGCATCGAGTGAGTAGTAATAAATTACTCTGCTCTGCTGTCTATCTGTTTAAAGCCAGCTTGACTATTTGGCTTTCTGAATCAGCAAAAGAAAGTTTGGATTCCCTACTTCAATCACTGGTGGTTGGAATATATACCAGCTAGGTTTATATTCAATTGTTACTTCCTCTTTTATTTATTTATTTATTTATTTTTAAAAAAATGTGTCCTATGTATATTTAATATTTTCTTCAAATTCACCATAAGTGATTTGCAATTGATAAAAAGAGTTGAGATTCAAAAACACATTTAAATTATTATTCTTATGTCAGTTTCATATTTTGTTACTATCTGATTATCACTTTTTTTTTTTTTTGTATTAAAAACATACTTTGATATTGAATTGACTAAATATTGTTTCCACGCTAACTCAATATCAAGATACTATATTTTAGTACAAAAGAAGAGATAATTAAGAAGGTAAATGAAACAATAAATAATTGAAGTACAAAATTTACGAAAGGTGATAGTTTATTAGCTGTGTTTTTAACCATTAACTCTATTTAAAAAAAATGCACAAAGTGCCATTAAAAAGACGGTTATAAGATTTAATTACTCTAGTTACTCATAAAAATATATAAAGAATTATTTAAAGGCTTTATAAAAAATTGTTTATATCGTTTTTATTAGATAATTTGGAAAAGAAGAATTAATAGCATTTTTTCTTCTTCTTTTTAAGCAATTACTTATTTTGGGACATTTGGAATGTTAGAAAAATTACATATGTGGACTGACGATACTAAGTTTTTTAATTCTAATATCTTAAATTCACGTTTAATGATACATCCTTATATAAAAATGACATAACATATTTAAAGTACATGATGTTTAAAGAACATTTTTAATATATATATATATATATATATATATATATATATATATATATATATATATCATTTTCAGAAGAAAAAAAAAGGATTCAATAGTTTTTGTTCAAATAATATATTTATAATTTTATATTAATAAATTTATTTGATATGTACAAATTAAAACTTAATTATAACGACTTAAATTCGATATTTTAAAATTTAAAACTTTTGTGACATAAATTTATATTTAAGTGACCTTCCATGAAATTTGCTCCAGATATATTAAGCTATGTGTTTAAATTAAAATCTATTTAATGTGATACGGAGGGGATATACTTATTGTAAAAGGGAGGGGTCGAAATGTATGAGTTAAGATTTAAAATTTAAATGGTGAAACAAAAAAATAAATTCTGTTTATGTAAATATTCCAAAAAAAAAAAGAGAGACCATAATTAATATAAAGAGGTCCCATATTCTATTGGCATAATTATTTATAAAAAACAACAAGAGGTAGGTTTGAATTTAATGATTTTTTATTGACCCTCCCATCATTATTGTGGAAAGCCTAACCGGTCTTCTTTGAACATATGTCAATTTGTTATTTGTGCCATCCGTTTTGGTGAAAATTTTAATATTTCAATGACTTAGGTCAAGTCATGAGGTGAGATGACCTTATATAGGAAACACGACTGAGATGATTTGACCATGTTAAGAGAAGATATGTGGCAGGAGGTGTGAGAGGTTGGTTATGGAGAGTATTAGGAGAGGTAGAGATATGCCGAAGAAGTACATCGGGGAGAGGTGATAAGACAAGATATGATGCAACTTCAAGTTATCGAGGACATGACCTTAAATAAAAAGGCGTGGAGAACACGTATTATGATAGTATATTAGTAGGTAGTGTACGGTTGTCTTACTTAGGGTGGTTGGCCATGTTAAGAGAAGATATGTAGCAAGAGGTGCGAGAGGTGGGTATGAGGAGAGGTAGAGGTAGGCCGAAGAAGTACATTGATGAGAGGTGATAAGACATGATATGATGCAACTTCAAGTTACCGAAGACATGACCTTAGATAGGAAGGCGTGGAGAACATGCATTATAATAGCATATTAGTAGGTAGTGTAAGGTTGTCTTGCTTAGTGCGGTTGGTGTTTTGCCATTTTACTAGTTGTTTATATTGTAGTTCTTGTTTTTGATATATAACATTGTTTATTCTTGTCAATAATCTATCCTAGTATGTTGTTTATTGATTATCACATTATTCTTTTGTTGTCTTTGCTCCCTTCTGACAGACTTTGCACCGTTTTCTTGTTGCTTACTATCTTGTCGCTAAGGGTCTTTTGGAAACAACCCTTTCTACCTTTTCTTGAATGTCTCTCAACCAACCGACCCATTAACAGGATCAGAACCAAAACTACTGAATTCAGCTTATACCGTACATCCCCTAATATGCCTTGTTAAAACAACATAAGAATTTTTTTTTCCTGTATAATAAATAGCTAGTGGTAGTAACAAAGATGGGTGTTTAACATATACTTTTCCATCTTCACCAAAAAAAAAAGATCCCTAAAGACTATAGTAGTTCATCCTTCGTACAATACTGGCAATCAGGAAGAAGCCAGTGACTAATTGGTTTTACCCCTTTACTAGACCATCTGTTCACCAGGGCCATTTCGAGTTTCCGAACCTGCAAGGACCAAAACGAAAGGAAGTGAGGCGGAGGCAGAAGTCTCTGATACTAGTTTGGTTGAACTCAGTAGCTTTTGGTTAAACGGTCCACTTGAATTAAGAAATTCATTAAATATGTATAGAAATTGAATTTAGAACTCAATTATTAGCACTTGGATTCATTATTCTGAAATTCGGAATTCATAAACATAAAATGGCATCACCAGTAGCAAGACAGGACCCATGAAGGTTGCCAAGATGCCTTGTTAGTTTTTCCGTCATTCAGCAACAATAAAACAACTTTCTGGGTATACCAGATCAAAGAATCCCAGCAATCAAGGAAGGGGAAAGAGAGCAATATAAAAACTCAGTGTAATCCTACAAATGGAGCCTGAGGAGGGTGGAGTATACAAAAGACCTTACCCCTTCCTACCTTTGAGATGGTAGAGAGACTGTTTTAGAAAGACCTTTTCGTTTATTCAGTAGACATACCAATTCTGTTGAATACAGGTAGCTTGAAGCGAACGGGTGATATATCCAACAGGCTAATTAACAGCAAGATGCTAAAACCGTTTTACGCATAAGAAGATTTGCTTTGACGACAGAATTGTCTTTACTAGAGAATGCTGCAATTTCATTATAAGAGAAGTGCCAAATTTAGCTGAGATTTTCAAGTATAGGAGAATGGGACATCATCTCTACTGTCACTACCAAGGATTTGACGTAGAGATGAAATCCAGTAAAGAACAACCATTAGTAGACAATTAAACGGGAACCAGTAAGAAATCTTATCGATGTCTGGCTGGGTCAGAGAACTAAAAGAAAACATGGCTAAGAAGTCCCTTCCGGGACGTCTGATAAAATAGGATCGATACAAAGAAGATTAGCATGGCCCCTACACAAGGATGACATGCACAAATCGAGAAATGGTCTAACTTTTGAAAAACCATTTTTACAAAAAGCTAGAGGCTGAAAAAACTTATCGGCACCTAGAGGTAGAGAATCAGCTTAAAACTCTCAACTTGCTAGCTCCATGTAAACACAAACTAACACAGGAAATTTGACTATGCATATTGCATATCTGAAACATAATAAGGTACGGAAATCATTTATTAGAAAAGAGTAGGTCCAAAATTCAGTGCAAACATAGAAGTTAGAGAAAAAGCTTAAGATTGATAGTCCAAGAGAACTTATAACAGAAACTTTCAAAGCAGTTCTATAATCTATTTTCCGTTTACCCCCTTAGTGAGTTGAAATTCTGTAACTCACATGATGCCAGGGGAGTAATGCAACCAATAGATAATTCATTATATTTAACAAAAAGTTTAATCAGGCTCATCCGAGAAGACAGGTTTGAGAAGCCTAACCTGCTTCACAATAAATGGCTCCTGTGAGAGACTTAACGGTGCTGTCAAAATAGTAAGAAAACCATTTCTGTTTCCATAAACCATGTCTGTGAGAGGCCGATCACCCACCTGCAAAGGACGCTAAATGAGCAAAGGATCGGGAAACCTTAAAAAAAAGGAAAGAAGAACCACTTCTACCATAATAAGTCTCGAGGATTTGCAATCGAATTGCCTCTCAATTTCTTCAGCTGTTCCAGCCGGCTTCTTCAACCCTATATTTTAGTGTCAAAGAATCAGCATATACAACTTGCATTAACTCAATGCTGCGCTATGTTGTTCAGATCTTCAAAAATGTTGTTGCACCCGTGTAGGATCCTCCAAAAAAGTACACTAGTTTTGGAGGATCCGCCGTGAATCCAGTGCCATTTTTGAGGAGTCCGAGCAACATAGAGGTTGGTTTCAGTGATAAAAGAGAATTACGATACAAAGGCTACCATAATAAATAAGCAATTTGAAAAGTTATAGTCCCCATCAAAGGTTATATTACACATAGGGGCGGAGATAGAATATTCACAATGGATTCAGACGAACTTGGTAGTTTTTGCTTAGACCATGTATTTGTAGAGGAAATCCATTAAGTATATATAAATATTTACTTGCAAACCCAACAACAAGACAAGCTAGGGATGCAATGACAGTTCGAACCCCATAAACTTCAAATCCTGGCTCCCCTCTGATTACACACTTGTTTGACCCTATTCAACTAATAATACTATTCTACACAAACTTCACATCTTTCAAAAATTCAAATTCATGTATTCGTCATACTTCAAACTTTGACGCGATGCTTTCCTTATTAAACCAACATTTAATCAATACTTCAATGCTTATTTTCAATGTAAGAAAATAACACGTAACGTCTTAATTATGTCCTAATCAAACACCATCACACAAATAGCATAGACATAGACAGGAACAACTTACTATGTCTAATGACTTTAATTCCGATTGCACGTTCAAGAATCCGAGCTTTTCTACCATCAGGATCATATTCAGCTAGTCCTACAAATTCCCAAATCATCAAACACTCAGTTCTGCAGAGAAACAAAACAAAAAAAGAAACACCTTTAAAGTTGAAAGACAAAAACATGATTCCAATCACAAATTCCTAATGTAATTACCCGCGGAGTTGCTAAAAACAGCAATGTTGTTGCCAAACAAAGATTTACACTGTTCCATTGATGAAGCAAGAGGAGACCACAAATTCAAAGAGTAAGGAACAGTAATTGTATTGTCCTTATCGAAAACCACGCCTTCGAATCCCCTTCTCTTCAGCTCAGCCCAATCAATATACCTTATATCTTGCACGAACACATGTGGGATTGCCAAATGCTTGTCTTTATAAAAAATCCCAACAGAAAAAGAAATCCCCTCCACATTAATCCTCTGCCCCAATGCAGCTTTAATCCTTGCCCACCAACTATTCGATCGAATGCCCGAACGAACAATCACTCCAACTCTCTGCTCTTTTACATCATTTCTGTAATGGGGTTTCTCTTGTTCAACAGAAAAGTTCATTTCTTGCCAATATACATCTTTCTGTCTAGTATGCTTTTCTTGTTCTTGGTGACAACTGTGTGTATAAGTAGCAAGTGTTTTCTTGAAATGAAGGGAATGTTTGGAGGGAAACTTGTTAGGAATGTAATGGAAGTAACTGTGCCATGGTGTAATTGAAGTAGATTGCATAATCAAGAATCCACCAAAAATTTATGTTGTTGTTTGATTAAGGAAGTGTATGTATAATGTGTATAGATAAGGTAAAGTTTTAATGGAATCTCCATATTTGTACATCATTCTACATTTGTCACAGAAAACAGGGTGGGGTGACAAGAATGTTGTCTTTGGCTTGTAGCCACTCGAATTTTGGGGACAAGACTTTTGGTTGGAAAGTTTTGAGAAATTTGGGCTTGAGTGCATATTGTTGGCAAGAGGTTTATAATCATTGGGCCTATAAGAACTTAGGGAGGGTTCATTTCAATAATTACTCATTTTTTGATCGAGTTGCCTCTAGATACACTTTATTTGCCTCTAAATATATTATATCTAGCAAATGTGTTTCACACTTTCATGTATCTATGTATATAGTATCAAATATGCATTGAAGTATCCAGTGTATTTGTATGTATCCAGTATCAATTCCATGCATCCAGTATGAAAAAAAAAAAATGCATTGATATATCCAGTGTATTTGTGCATAGTTATATACTGGTTCTAATAGAGCACTTTTATATCCAGTGTATATGTGATGTATTTGTGCATAAATACATCTATTTCGTGTCAATTTTGTGATGTATCCATACATACTTAGAACTAGATGAAGTTATAGTTATTCATATACATGTATCTATGTATAGATACACGTATTTGGTGTAATTATGTCTTGACTACATACTTAGAAAAAAGATGAAGATAAAGATATAGTTATTCAGATTCATGTATTTGCGCATAGATATATGTATCTATTACTCAATTGGATGAGATCATAGGCTGACTATTGAGGATCTTGTTCCGGAGGCTACTATTGGATGTATCGAGGGAGGAAAACTCCTAGTTGTGATGTCAAATCCAACAAGAAAACAAATTATTAGGTATACACCTTGTCGTTGCATCTAATCTAGCAATATGAGTGAAATATACCTTTAATTAAACAAAATAGTAATATATAATGATTGATTAAACTAGACTAATAGTACAAATTTATTTTACACCAATAAAATATTTAAATTACATCAATTTGCATAGGAATCAAAATAGCTAGATAGGCAAGAAATCTAGTAGTGTGCAATAATGTCTTTGACTAGATCCATGTCTGGTTAACCTATTAGTTATTGGTTGTAAAGTTAATATACATGTGAAACATCACATTATATTACTTATTTATAATTCTGCCAATTGCATCTTAAAGTTGTGTGCTTCTTTGAGATAAGATCCTCTTTGTCATTCAATATCAGATCTAGCATAGAAAAAAATAACTTCTAAAGATAAGTTCTTGTCTCCCTTAAGATTTAAATAAAGAGAAACTTAAATACACCTCTGATCTTGCAACATGAGTGGAATACATTTTTCAATTTTCGTCAAGTTTAAGGGTGTTTTCAACACTTTTCTCGACTTTTTATTAAGAGTTTCATGGTCCTACAAAAGTTTGAGATCGCTTGCTATGTCACGAGGTAGATTGGGGGTGTATCTAGGTTTAGTTAGTTAAGTAAAAAGATGTTTTTAAAGCTATTAATAGTTCAGAAACAAAGTTAATAATTTACGCCAAGTTCAGAGATGTTTTCAATACTTCTCTCACCTTTAATGGATGATTTTTCACTATTACCATACCAAGAGTAAAAGCATTTTTTTACTTTTAAAAAAAAACTAGTGATTTATAACACATTTGGAGAAAAGGTCAATTTTTTTGCCCTTGTAATGTGAAAAACTAAGCAAGTTCCCCACCTTTTGGAAATGTCTCGTTTTGCCCTTGTCCTAAGTGTAATTTTATACTACAGTAAAAAGTTGAAACGTAAATTTAAACTTTTATTCTCGGAGAACTTGGACACGTGGAGTTCATTCATTTTATGCTGGAGTTTCATTAATAACAAATACAAATACTAGACGAATTTGTGAACGACAAGGATATGAATGAACCAAAAGTTGAATGAATGTCAAAGTTGTTCTATTTAAGATAACAAAAGGGCAAACATGAATTCCAATTACACAACAACAAAATAAGTAGCCAACAAAAACCTTTTATTGGTACAAAAGAATAAAGAATTTCACTCATCTCATCCATTAAAATCTTGAACTCTTGCATTCAGCAGAAAAACCTTGAGGAAACCTCTTAGAATCAGCACAGTAATTGTAAACCATGTGCTTGCTCTGCACCCACCGGAGCCTATTCCGTCCCTTACCATCAAGTTCATGTGTCTGCCATGGCTTCGCGTTGTTTGTTGAACCCATAGACTTACATGAAGAAGTTCCTGATGATACAGCGCAACCATCAATGTTGATGTTTCTATAATAAGCAGTGAAAGGTGCAAGTGCCCAATCTGTTTTCACTCTGCCTCCTTGTGTTGCCCATTCATCTGCATTCCACAAACTGCAGTACACTTTCATTGCTTGACTCTTTGGGAATGGAATTCCGATGCTTTCATGGTTGTTGAATACTCTAATTGGACTGTTATCTACTAAGAACCTGAATATATCGAAAAATTGGTAAGATCAAATGTAGTAACACTAATCATCTTAAGAAAATATGAATCTAACTTATATACATTTGACATGTATAACAAATTGTCACACATTTTAACATGTTGTAGCACGTTATTTGAGTTATAGTCTTATAGGTGATCTGTTAGTGTAAAAACTCAGAGTATACATGTAAGGTGATTTTATATAACTTACACTATGCGATGAGGATTCCAGACAATGGTGTAAGTGTGAAACGCGGCAGTTGGATCAAACCAAAGATGGAATTGTTGTTCTTTGTTTCCTTTTCCTTGTGTGTATACATTGGTATGGATAGTGTAAGGCTGGCCAGAGACATTGCCCAAGAACTCGAAATCGATCTCATCATGTCCTTCTCCTTGTGAAGATAACTAATAGAGAAAAAAAAAAAAACAGAACAATCCATCATGAGCATGATGACATGTTATAATAAGATTGAAGATATTAATAAGAGTTCAAATTATAATAAGAGGCCTTAAACTTACGAAGAAAGTTGTGACAGTGCCAGCAGAGTTACGAGGGACAAGTTTAATTTGCATATCGAACCTTCCAAAAAGAAACTCATTTTTGGATTGAAAGCCAGAGCCAGATTGTTTATCAAGAGAGAGGGCAAGGCCTCTACCGCCTTCTTGTATTTTACTGCGTCCTTCGCCCCAAGTAATGTCTACATCTCTATAGAAATTACCAGCTGAGACTAGTAATTGGATACTCATTAGTACTGAAAGAAGAAGCAATGTTGATGAAAATTTAGAAGCCATTTTCTAAGATGAAATTGTTAAAGAAAAAGTATGAAATGTTGATGTTATTGGTTTGGTTAAATGAGCCTTTTTATAGGTGCAATATTGAGTAGAGCATAGTAGGAAGGATCTATTTGTTATGAGAGGAATATGGGGTAACTGGAGACAAAGGAATGTGAGCTGGAAACTTTAGTTTATTCACAATTATTGTGAACCATAATAATTGCTTGCGCGTGGGGTCCCTTTTTTTTTGGGTATAATATATAAACGTGTATTTTAAGAGGTAGATATTTAAACTTGTATAAGGCTGAACAAGTAGACATTCATCTTACGTGACTTAATACACATAAGGCACCACATAAGACGTGAATTGCCACGTAGGACGTATACATCTATTTGTTCAACATTTTATAAGTTTAAGTGTTTATATGTACATACTTAAAATTGAAAGTCATATATATCAATTGATGCCAAGTTAGAATAGATGTTTTAATAGATTATATTGTTTTTAACTGTTACATCAGCAATTTGTAGCAAAAACCTACAAGATATATAGAGTGCGTACTAGAATTACTATTAAAGATAGGATAAAAGATAAGCTATAGTATTTATTAAATTTAAACGAAGACAAAATATGAGAGAAAAGAAATAATGACGTAATCACATCAAATAATTGTTATTACAGAAAATGGAGCTTTTCGTTATTACTTAACGATATAATACAATAAAATTAAATAACAATAAAAAAACAACCATTTTATTTATGAAAATAAGATCTAACTTTGATTACCACATCTGAACATGTCTGTTATGAAATATCCATTAGGATACAGCTATTGTGAAAAATAGAAGGGCATGTGATTGTGTGAATTTACTTGGTTTACAGAGTAAATTATGGGCATTATTTGTATTCTTTCACCACTAAAGTATAGTTTTTATTATCCTATTTTTTGTTTAATTATCCCATTTCTTGGATATTGGAAACAAATGGATCTGAATAGCATGGAACAGCTGTTATCTAATTTTCAATTTAAACACAATTAACTAAAATTAGAAACATAAAGATCGTTTGGTAAAATATAAAGTGGTCTTATACAACGCGAATTAAATTAATTGGACCAGTGGTTATACTAGTAAATATAGAAAGAGAAATTTCTCTCAATTATGAGTATTGTGGTAGAATGAATAAAATCTTTTTCACTGAAAGACAAATTCAGTATTTAAATATTATGGGAGCATAATTATCTTAAGATAAACGCTAACAAAAATTTTAATAATGGGAGAGGAATATTATTGTGTCGGACTGGTCACTAATATCATGAACAATAGTAAAAGCACAAGTATATAAGTCAAATATTATTTTTATGATAATATTTAAACTTTAACAAAGTAGAAGCAATTGAGAAAAATTACTTAGTGATTGAGGTTGTGCAAAAGATATGAATGGTTTTAATTGATTTATCCACTAGATATCGGATATCAGATAATTATACGTACTAATAGATCCATTGGAAAATATTTACCTACACTTGATATGTATATATACCATACTAAGAAACGTACAATATTTAGCTTCGTGCACAATTTAAAAGTTATTAAGCTCATCAATTAGTAATTACTAAAATTAAATTATTTGATTTAATGTAAACATTGATGTAAGTAAACATTTACCTCTAGACTATGGAAGCATCTCTCAACCCAATAAGTGCCTATACCAAATAACATATCTTTTTTTTGTTGTACCAATAAAACATATCTTAATAACATATTAAGTTAATTAACATATATTTATACGACATATCTCAACTTAATATGACAGAGATCCAATTGTCCAAACACTTCGAAACATGAAAATAATTATTTGAGCATAAAATAATGCATATTATTGTAATATAATTAATAGTCTTTTCAATCATTCTAGTTCTAGGATTCTAATTGTTGGGACCTTTATAATTCTCAATTATCAAAATGAATGCAGAGGTGTGTGGAGGCTTCACTGGAAATCATGTGCCAGAAATAATCAACCAATATATCATAGTTTTATTATTTCAACTAACAATGACTAATAATTCAAAAAAAATCAAGATTTGTCCAATTAACTTCTAATGGTATATAGAGGACAATCTCAATTAATTTGAGATCAAGGCATAATTGTTATTGTTGTTTAACCAATATGAACTATGGCAACTAATATGAGTTGTGGTTGCATAATCAGTGACGGAGCTAAAATTTCGATTAAGGGGTGTCAAAATATAAAGAAGTAAAATCGTGTAGAAGTTAAGGAGCGTCAATACGTAATATGTATACATTAAAAAAATATTTTTATCTAACTACACAGTATAATTTTTGACAAAAGGGTGTCTATCGGGTGTGGCTCCGCCACTTGTTGCATTGGATGGTTGGGATACCTCCACCCTTAATTAGAAGTCTTGGGATTCGACCTCTTGAAAATGAAAAAAAATCATGTTGAAAGTGTCACCTTTTGAAATAGCCCTATTATAAGTTTTGGGTCATGGGTCGCCCATATGGACCTACCCGACCTGGTTTGCCTGACCCAATTTAATTAGTTAAATGGATAATCCTTTTTAAAGGATAAGAGGGAACAATTACAAAGTAACTGCTCAACCTCTCCTTGAAAGACTTCCAGTGAAAGTGTCTTTTGAACGTGGAAAAAAGGGGGAGAACGTAAAAGAAAAAACAAAAGATCAGAAGACAAAAAGAAAATAACAAACTATCCTAGTTTCTTACACAAATCAATCTGCACATTAATTAAGGAGATTCTTAATTTGTGAATTGCACTACGTTTTCTTTGAGAGACGGAGTTGATCTTGTAACTATTCGGACTTGGAGTGAATCTACATCAAAGAGATTGTCAACAATTTCCGCTGTAAGTGTTAAGGTACACATCTTGTTGTTGCTTTCCTATTAAAATTACTTCACCTACAATACATGAATTCAAATTTAATCGGAGAATCCAATATAAATAACTAGTAGGAAAACCGAAAAAACAAAACAAGAAATACGTCTTACTCGGCAAAGCATTTTGTTGTGAAATTTATACCTTTCTTGGACGAGATCAATTAAAACCTTATAGTAAAAGGATATGTTTGAAAATTACGGTGTAATTTAATTATAAAGGAATATTTCTGATCGAGCCGCGATTGACACTCGATGCCTAATCAACTAAACGAGCTTATGATTCTGAATTATCTATGAAGCCTTTAAATAGTACGCGAATTGCTCGGGACACAAATTTCCAACTAATCTTCTAACATAAAAAAAATATGCAAAGTAATGAACTGAACCGGAGCATATAATTGAGCTCGTTAAAGTAATTTATAAATTTCAAATCATGAATCCGATCGTGATTATCCACTAATTTTAATCATTGTAGATGCAACGAGGTTGGCAGAAGCTCCGGTGGAAGTCACGTGTCAGAAATAATTGACCAAACACTCATATATCACCAACTATTCAACATTTGTCCAATTAACCTAAATTATTTGAACTTTAGGTGTAACTTATTTAAATGACAAATTAATTTGGGATTAAGACATAGTTATTTTCGTCTCGTCAACAAAAACATGACCGACATGAATTTATCTTTTTATTGCTTATACGATGTTTGAAGGCTTATAAGATTGTCAAATTGATTTATAGGCATTTTTTAGCTTATCTATGCGTTTAGTAAACATTGAAGTGATAATAAATTAAAATCAATCAAAATTCACAAGGTGATCATCACCAGTTTTAAGACTTTTTATCCAAACACGTAACAACTAATGTTTTATAAAATTATTTTCAACACAAATGCGTGTTTCAAGTGAAGCCATAATTTCCAATTAATTTGATCCTCCCAAGATGTCATGTTGAATTATAGCGTGTTTGGCTAAATTTCTTGAAAAAATTATACATAAATTGAATATAATTCATTTGTCAACACAATTAAAATGGATAAAAAAAATTTATGAATAATTAAAATGGACCAATGTTCGTTTTTTGGCACAAGACTTCTGACATTGTTACATATTTAAATTTTGTTACTTATGCTCCATGCATTATTTTTCATGTATGTTTGGACCTATGTCGTATTAAGCACCGTCATGAATTATTTTGTACCAAATGTTTGGTATAACCATTTATTGTTGATTGAGATGCTTCCATAAATGGTTTGCATCGTGAGTTCAACCTATATTAAACGTAAAATTTTTAAAAATATTTATATAATTATGTCACTTGAAAATTAGTAACAAATATGTATTTTCTTATTGTCGTTATTAGAGTCAGTATTAGTTTGGATGTACCTTGACTTTTTTATCTAGTACTTGTTATTTTCTAGAAGCATAAGCATCGAGTATCTCTATCCAACAAAACTTAAGCAGATGAAAAGAAATCTCTTTTAAGTATTTTTTTTTTTTTTTGTCTCTAGTAGAATTTGAACAAAAATCTTCATAATTCTCTTTACTTTATCAACCATTAGATAACCTCTTTGAATGATCAGCTACAAATTACAAATACTCAATCGCACTGAGAATGTTGATAAATATTGTCCGTTTTAGATCTAGGTCCACACAAATTTATTTTTCATGCTACAACATATCGAGTCTCAAAAATGTGCTTTATCATATAAATTTATGTTTTGCATTTTATATGTATTTACTTTCCTCACTCGTTATGATATGAAATTTGTTTGAAGTGTCATGTGCACCTCATCTTTAGAAGTCTGTCAGTCCTACTTTTATCTGTTCTCATTAGTCCGCCCTTCTTACCACAATAGCTAAGTACATTTTCATCCAAAAAAACAAAACAGAACCCCACACGCATACAATAATTCTTGTATGCATCCAATGAATTTAAATAAACTTAGGTTTGTATCCAATGAATTTAAATAAACTTACGTTTCCAGCTCACAGCTAGCCCTTTGCCCATATTTCTCATAAAAAAAAAAAAGAAAAACAGGATCCTTCCTACTATATTCTACTTCATATTACACCTATAAAAATGCTCATTTAACCAAACCAATAACATCAACATTTCACACTTTTTCTTTAACAATTTCATCTTAGAAAATGTCTTCGAAATTGCTTCTTCTTCTTTCAATACTAATGAGTATCCAATTACTAGCCTCAGCTGGTAATTTCTATAGAGATGTAGACATTACTTGGGGCGAAGGACGCGGTAAAATACAAGAAGGCGGTAGAGGTCTCGCCCTCTCTCTTGATAAACTTTCTGGCTCTGGCTTTCAGTCCAAAAATGAGTTTCTTTTTGGAAGGTTCGATATGCAAATTAAACTTGTCCCTCGAAACTCTGCTGGCACTGTCACAACTTTCTTCGTAAGTTTAAGGCCTCTTATTATAATTTGAACTCTTATTAATATCTTCAATCTTATTATAACATGTCATCATGCTCATGATGGATTGTTCTGTTTTTTTTTTCTCTATTAGTTATCTTCACAAGGAGAAGGACATGATGAGATCGATTTCGAGTTCTTGGGCAATGTCTCTGGCCAGCCTTACACTGTCCATACCAATGTATACACACAAGGAAAAGGAAACAAAGAGCAGCAATTCCATCTTTGGTTTGATCCAACTGCCGCGTTTCACACTTACACCATTGTTTGGAATCCTCATCGCATAGTGTAAGTTATACAAAATCACCTCACAATGTATACTCTTGAGTTTTTACACTAACAGATCACCTATAAGACTATAAGTCATATAACGTGCTACAACATGTTTAAATGTGCGACAATTCGTTATACGTGTCAAATGTATATAAGTTAGATTCATATTTTCTTAAGATGATTAGTGTTACTACATTTGATCTTACCAATTTTTCTATATATTCAGGTTCTTAGTAGATAACAGTCCAATTAGAGTATTCAACAACCACGAAAGCATCGGAATTCCATTCCCAAAGAGTCAAGCAATGAAAGTATACTGCAGTTTGTGGAATGCAGATGAATGGGCAACACAAGGAGGCAGAGTTAAGACAGATTGGGCACTTGCACCTTTCACTGCTTATTACAGAAACATTAACATTGATGGTTGTGCAGTATCATCAGGTACCTCTTCATGTAAGTCCATCGGTTCAACAAACAACTTGAAGCCATGGCAGACACATGAACTTGATGGTAAGGGACGGAATAGGCTCCGATGGGTGCAGAGCAAGCACATGGTTTACAATTACTGTGCTGATTCTAAGAGGTTTCCTCAAGGTTTTTCTGAAGAATGCAAACGTTCAAGGTTTTAAGATCAGAATGTTGGTGTTTTAGGGACGAGAGTGAAATTTGTATTATTACCTATATGTAATGGAATGTGTATGGTTTACTTTCTTTTGTTAGTTATGTTATATGATAAAACATTGATCTTTGATGTTCTTATGCTATGGAGTCACAAATACGAGTTATATCTTGCAAATTTGATACTCCCTCCGTTTCAATCAGAATGATGTAGTTTGACTTGACACAGATTTTAAACAAATATAGGATCAATGATGAAGTTCGTACCAATACAAATATATAGGAACTAATACATTTGGGTAGCATCTCTTTTATTTCACATTAAACCAAAAATCAAATGGAAATACTATATGGTACACCTTTTCCAGTGACACCAGGTTCAGAAAATGGTTTTAATAATTCATAAGGCATAACTCCAGCTCCATTTCTATTCATCAACTTACTATCAACATTTCTAGCATCAATAATCCCTTCAAGTTCCTTCAATTTCCCCGAAAATACTTCAAACGCCGCGTTAATTACAGGATCCTCAGCCCAATAAGGCTCAATTATTCCACCAATATATTCTTCATCTGGAGGATGGTTAGATAAAACATCCATAATTGCTATTACTTTTGTTGCTTGAAGTTGTGAAGGTAAGCATTTTAATAGTGCCTCCTCAGGTTTATTCAAGAAACTTTCCCATTCTTCATTTGTTGGATCTTCAGTTGGCATTTTTGTCCTAGCAATTGTTGGCCTATTTGGAAAGTAACCTACATATAAAATAGAATACTCAATTATCACTACAACAAAAATAGTTTTTAGCTGTACTAAATATACATGCTAATTAACAAAGAGTGCTAAAGTCTTTACCGGCATTAGTTAATTGACATTGGATCTAACATCATTATAGACTTTAGAGACATTTATAAAGAGTGATAATTGCCTCTGAAAAAACATATTCAGCGGCAATTAACCTATTACCGTTAATTAATTGTCAAGATCATTTCTGATGTAGTGTATATATATAGATAACCTACTATAACAAGTTACGATACACAAATATTATAAAAATCATTTATACTGCCAGTGTGTTGAAGTTAAAACTCTTTTGAAATGATTTAACTTAATTAATTATATACACTAAAGGCTAGTATGATGCACGAAGCAATCCCACTTCCACATCGGAAAGGGGCACCTAATCCTGACACAAACATTAGTGATTGATTTCACAATTCGAACATGTGACCTCTACAGGTCTCACGAAGACAACTTTACTGTTGCTAGCTCCGAGACTTCCCTTCATTTCACTTATATATACCAACAATATATATATATAAAAAGGTAAGGTGTGTACCTGCATAAATATATTGGCCAAAGTTAACTGCTGCATGGTGGCCAGAAGTTACCCAAATCATTGTAGTTATAATACCAATTAAGTCTTTTGGGGTTTTTAACTTTGGCCACCATGGCTCATTTTTCTTGTCACCATGGCCAACATTTTTTATCTCTGACCACCAAGCTTGGATTTCTTTATCAGATTCAATAAGATTTGCTTGTGGATAATAATGGTTGACATAATTTGTTACCCATTGTTTAAGTGTGTCCCAAAGTACTAAACCATCATTTGCAAAAGGGTAATCTTGTATTGTTAGTTTTAATCCATATGGTTCATTTGGATCTTCCACAGCCAATCCCCTGTTATATATGCAACAAAAAACATGTTAGTGGAAGGGGGTCGGAATCAAGGACAGAAGGTCCTAGCCCTTTTCATCAAAAAATTATACTATATATAAAAAATTAAAAAAAATATATAGAGAGAGATATTGAATTTCCCTGGTTGTATAGTACATATCAATGTACAAAAACAACATGTTTGTATAAAAGTAAATGCAACGGTCTAGCCCGCTAGTGATATTGTCCACTTTTGACCTAGACCCGCACGATTTTAAAACGTGTCACTAGGGGTAAGGTCTGCTTACTTATATACCCAACATCTCTCTAGTGTTTTGTCGTATATATCATGTTATGTATACGGATAGTCCGTTAGTATGAAGGTGTGATAGTAGGTTCACTACATCAAAAATGATCATTAGCAGTCCCTAAAGCCTTTAGCGACATTGGTTCTAATGGCATTTAACTAATGTTGATAAAGACTTTAGCTCTCTTTATTAATGTTTATATTTATTGCCGCTAAAAGTTGTTTTTGTTGTAGGGGTTATAATTTGCCATTTTTATGAGGTATCCAATTAAGACTTATTATAATGGTTTGCTTGCAAATATCTTATAATTGATTTGATTGTATAATATTATTTACATTATTAGTGCATAAAATCTATAACTCAAAAATAAATCTTAAGAAAAGAATTAGTGACCATCAAAGTTTGCGTTGACATGGTATATACCCCTTCATCTTTTATCAAAGGTTTTGAGTTCGACCCATTGAATAAATTCATTTTTGTTTGGAAGCATTTTACACCTAAAATGAGATTTTCCAACGCAAATTTGGATTAATCAGACCCCAAAGCAAGGTTAAACACCGGGTGGAAAATAAAAACAAAAACAAAATTAGTGATCACCAAATATTGTGATAGAGTGGTAAGCACGCCCTTTCATCTTTAACTACATGTCTCGAGTTCAAGTAGCCTATGTTTGAGAGCCCTTTACCCTTAAATCAGGAGTTATGACGTGAATTCAAATTAGTCAGATCCTAAAACAGATATCAAATATTGAATTGAAAAGCAGAAAAATAGAAAGATTAGTGAACTATTACCTGCTAATAAGGTTTTGTGGGAGTGCCTCTTGGTCAAATCTCCATTCAAGATCATAGGCAGCAGAACTAAATTCCATTGCATACTTGCCAAGGGAAAATGAAGTCTCAATAATCCCATTTGCATTAATAAGTGCTCCTCTAGCCAAGGAATTTATCTTCATTGTATGTCTAAAATGAGGATGCAATAATCTATATATTGGGTGCATTGCACTAAGTTGTCTATTTGTTGCTATAATATATGGCTCTGTAGCACAATGAGTTCTTAGCCTACAAAATTTTGGAGAAAAATTAGCCATAATATTTTCAAAATCAAAGAAATTAATCAAAGAATATATGTAGTAATTACACTACTCTTTAAGCAATAACAACAACATACTTAATGTGAGTATACACAGATCGTATCCCTATCTTACATGATTCCACAAGTAGCCAATCTTATTTTCAAATTATGCATCTTACATTTTAAGAAGACTTATCTGTAAATATCATTTACTTGACCTAATGATAGTGTAAATTTTTTTTTTTTACGCTAACATCGTATAGAACTCAAAACTCATTGAGAAAGTACATGTATCATCATCACTTACCAATGACTAACTAGTTGATGATAGCCAGAGTCATGAGCAAGAACATGTGCTTTAGCCAATTTCCATAGCCAAGCACCAGTGGCATTCCAAGTACTTGGAAAATAAGCTTGCTTCCATTGAGGCTTATTATCTATTGGTGGCCTAGTTAGCTCAATAGCCAAAGGTCTCAATGTGCCTTCATGTGTCAAGAAGAATAAAGTTCTTGATCCATATAATACTGTCCTTTTGAGTTCATTCACTTTGTTCACATATGGCAATAATAAATCATGATAATCTAGGATGAACAACTTCTTTTGTTGAACTGCCTGCATTGGTTATGTGTAACTCAAGAGTCAAAATTATCAAAAGGAGGGCTTTATAGATCATGTATAATCCAAGAAATAGGGTATCATAAGGAGCAATCTTGAATTTTTGACTTTAGAAATAAGTTCTAATTGTAATGTGTGCACAAATTTAGTTTTGGTTATGATGCAAGAGTTAGAGACCAGTTAAAGAAGTTACAAACAATAGAAGATAATATAATGTGTTGCCTATTGTGCCAGTAGTTTCAGTTATATTGAAATGTAAATAATTGAGCAACACATGCAATTTTTGCCTATAAGGCGAAAGTTATGGCAATTTGAGTAGATTCACTGTATTGCTATGTCTCGATGAATTTAGTAGATTGTTTTAGGAGAAACTACTAACTATAGATCGAACCTAAAATTATTTTTTAAAACATTTATTAAGTAGGCCAAAAACTCAAGACCACCCTTATCAAGGTCATTCTTGCGAATCACCCTATATAATATAGGCTTGCCTGTGGATTATTAGCACCATATAGCTTTTTGTGAGACTACTGTTTAAATCTTGTCTCTCATTTAATTCAACAAACTAAACTTCGCATTTAAAAGTAGTCAAATGAATCCTTTCTTTTAAAAGACAAATTTAGTCTATTGAGCTAACGAGGGACATAATTAAAAAATGGCCTCAAGAAAGGTCATTTGTGCAAATAAAAGGATTCCAATTATTGGCCTGACTGAATATCGTTTGTCCACAAACAAAAACATAAATAAAAGTTTTTTTCTTACAATTTCAAAAACCCAAAGGATTTGTTTATACCTCTTCAACAGTCATAGATCCTCCAATTTCAAGTTCAATTAGTTCTTTTGTCATTGCTGATTCAGGATGTCCATACACCTCAGGACTAAGCTTGCTCTTAAGTGGCCATTCCTGTATTTTCATAAAGTATAATAATATATTTTTAGCTCAAAATGCTTCAATCAATTATACATTTATATTTTAACCAAAATGTATGTATGCATATATGTATGTCCTCATTTATAAAAATAACAGCTATGTTTCATAAACAAGATGTGAATCCGAAAATGGTCACCAAATGTCAGATCGTGTATTTATTTCTTCATAGTTTAAATTTCTTTTTTTGTGAAAATTCGGACTGTGCTACTAAATGTGACTTTGAAAATGATCACCAAATTCAAATCGGACGAGGATTTACCAATCACACCAATATGGTTTCTTCTACCCGATATTTGTTTTCATATTCACATTAGGCACTAAATTAAGCAGATTTGTAACAATATTGATACTCATATTCACGTTAGGTTAGATATTTGTTCTGATTTTCTTATCATTATTAAGTTTTTCTTTTCTTTAAAGGAAAATGTTAATTTTCATATTTGACTAATACTTTGAATTCTATATATTTGTCCTGATTTTCTTCTCATTATTAAGTTTTTCTTTTCTTTAAAGGAAAATATTAATTTTTCATATTTGACTAATACTTTGGATTCTAGAAATTAAGATTATTTCTTTCTAACTTGGAAGTATCCACGATACACTCCGGATTTGAGAGGTGGAAATTTTGAAAGATGCCAGGTGTTAACCTACCGCTTGTGTAAACCTCTTTTTAAAGTAATTTGTGTTGAAACTAACTAAACTATTAATTTTAAAGTGAAAAAATTAAATTAAAAAATTAAAGTAATTTATAACATACCGTGACCAATCGTATACTAAATGGGTTAAAACCTGATAAAGTTTGACGAGCAAATTCCACATCTCCTAACCAAGAAAACTTGTCCCCTGCCATATATATAAAAACATTTAATATTATATTTAATTTTACAATAATTTTCAACCAAATTAGTTGCAAGGTATTGTTGGATAAATTTAACTACATTTTCCATTATTTTTTATATTCAACCTGGTTTTTATTTTTTACAATTCCACTAAAATTATGCAAACGGTATTTATAGGCTATATTGTTCAGATTCTCAAAGTAACATAGTTTTTGTGTACTTACTTTGAAGCAATTGAGGGGTTTCAAAGAGTGAGACACTTTTTTGAGTATCAAAAATAGCTTGAATGAGCCTTGGTACAACATTAAACATGCCATTTTTCTTATTGCCCTGTCTCGAAACATCGTTATCAACGTTGAATAATGAACCGATAGACGGAAATTGTGGAAAATCGAGGTCGGGATTGGAGACGATCGTCTCCAATGCCGGGACGACGGCCTGTAGGACTGAGTAAATAGGGTTGCCGGAAAATGTTGAGCTCTTCACTTCTGAAAATTCTTCATCTCTTGGTACGTACACAAAGTCACTCTTTAATTCAGAAAATGGATCTGCATGCATAAAATTGAAAAAAAATATATTAAGAAATTCGAGTTTAACTTTTAAACATCGATAATATAAAAAATTATTAAATTAGTTATTATGTTACCATCTGCTACAACATGTTTAGTTGCACTAATAGAGAATTAATTTGAATTAGCTGATTAAAAACCTCTAATAATTATCAAATATTAAAAAATAGATTTCAGAGGGAGTTAATAATTTTATTCTGAATGAATAATTTGGTGATCATTAAAGGGCAAGTTAAATATTTGACTGATTGATCAAAAATAATACATTTACTAGCCAGATATATATATATATATATATATATATATATATATATATATATATATATATATATATATATATATTATTATGTATAAAAAAATAAATAGTTTTCTTTTTTGTCAAAGTAATAAATTAAAATAGTAAAAGTTCTGGTCTAACCTAAAATGCTTATAAACCGAAAAATTACAAGTTGAGATAACTAATAATTTATAACTTTTCCCTGATTTTAACTTGTAAACACTAGTGATGTTTCTCAAATATATAATAAAGTATAAATTTATTTTTCTATATAATCATTTGATGCTAATCAAAATTCATGTCTCGTAGAGTGCTATATCTCATGGTTAGAACTCGAAAGTCAAAACTACTTTCAATTTGAATACAAGGATTTCATTCATTCTGCCACATTTTGATCATAATTAAATTGTAAATTGTATAGACTCTCTAGTCTCTACAATATAAGTATGTATCAATTACTAAATCTATCTAAAAATAGTAATCAATTTATTTATTTTCTACTTGATGAAATAATGTACCTTTTTTACTTCTTGATCGACCAGTTCTACACCTTCTAGGATAAGGTAATTGTTTTCCACCAAGTACTGGTCTTTTACCATTATCATTACCATCTGGATCTCCAATATCATTATAAACATCATAGTCATAAACCCTTTCATATTTTTTTCTTTCTCCAAATCCATCACCTCTTAATGTCACAAGTTCTCTCTCTCTTAACCTCTTTACTCCACTTGGAGTTTGAGATGGTATATATGACTGTAATCGCATGGAAAAAAATATTAACCATTGAAGATATAATTAAATAAATAAAAATGTAATTACAGTTGTTGATTTATGGTTATACCTAATGAAGAGCATCAATTTAACTCAACTTACACATTAATCAAGTCATCACTTTCGATATGATCCATAATCAACTAAAACAATTTAGTATTCAGATGAAAAATCGATTCAGTATTCAAACATATATTCAATAAATTAATATACATGGCCTGTAATTTATTTTAATTTATATGTCATACTTTTTTTTGTCTACTTTAGAATTGTCTAAGGTGGTGGGACTGCCCATTAATTATTACCACCCGCCCGTCCCACTATCAGAACTAGGCCAACCTAGAACTGTTTGAGTGGGGGTGGGGTGGGATTGGATATGTGCAGAAGTACCCTATTCGATAAAAAAAAGTCATATTACCTTAATTAATATGTTTTTATAGGTCAAATTGTATGGTATAAAAGATCTTTATATTGCTAGTGACTCAATGCATATAACTTGAATATATTCTTCTTGAAAACTATATTTCCATCCGTTATGAAATCAAGTAGTTCTTATATTTTGAACCGAGGGGGGGGGGGGGGGGTTTACAAACCTTATTGGTGAAGAAAATCCTTTTCTCAAATTTTGTATGGACCCAAGAGTTGCAAGTAATATTAATTTTGCCATGAGGGGATCCATCAATTACTATATTCTTCACATACATTTCCTTGTGCTCATTTTCTACTAAAATTGCACCAACGTCCCCAAAGTCTTCAGGAAATACAAAATTTGCTTCATATTGTGTTTCACCATCCACATCTTGTCCACGATTTGCAAATATCCTAATACTTGGCTTCTCAATTCCAGTCTCTTTGAAAAAAATAGAGAGAGAACAAAATAATTAAAAATAATACTTAAAAAGTTATATTTAAATAAAATTGAAGAAATAAGAGGGAGAAATTAGCATAAAAGAGAAAAGTACTTGAACAGTCATAAAGTTAGGTATAATATATAAATAGACATCCAAAGTGGGCCTCAATTGGCTGGCATGTACGTCCTCCAACACAGTTAGTCAAAAATAATCCAACTCATTCTTACCATGTCTCATAGACACTCAACACTGACGTGATATGTGTAGTTTGGAGGTGTCTTTATGACATTTTGTACATTATAAGTTGAAGTATTGAACTAGTACAGTGGAGGCAAGTCAAGGTGTTTAACTTACCATCATAGATCAAGCTTAAGTATCTATTTATATATTAATGAGTAAATGAATACTTACTAGGATCAAGTTCAGCAGCAACAATCCACAATAAGAGTGATTTACCAAGCAAATCATCAAGTCCTCTTGATAAACCTAAATTAGTTCCTCCAACTGATTTTTGAACTTTCACCACTACTTTAACACCTATGGATTTTTTTGTAGAACTAAGGACAGCTTTAGTGCTATTTGCAGCATTATAATGAACAATAAAATTATTTTTCTTCTGATTTTTACTTAAAATGTTGATAGGAAAAAAGACTAAGATTTCTCTTGAAAAAATGAATGGCTTAGTACTCCATGGAATTAGAGATTTTGTAGATTGTTGAAGATGTGACTTCAACATTTTTTCTCTAGATATATGGTTTGGTTTGTATTATGGTCTCTAAGGAGTTCTCTTTATATAGATGATGAAGTACTTTTGCTAAGGGAACTTTGGGTGGTTGTTGTTGTTTTGGTTGAATTTGGCTTGTAAAACTCTAGAATGGATATTACAATAGGTTTCCTAACTACGATGTCAAATGGATGGGTACGGGTTAAATTGAACAGGTTAAAATAGCTTAAGTTAATAAATGAAAAAACTATTTAATTACATAAATATTCGTACTATTTTTACTAATTCTTCTTATAGTTTAAAATAATTACATGTTATCTCACTAATTAATAAATTTATACCAAATTTCAAGTCAGATACACTTAGATATATATATTTTTGTTAGCAAAGTCAGAGCGAGAGAGTAGGGAGGCGAGCGGAATAGGAGGGAGGCAAGCAAGAGAGTCAGTGTATCCTAGATACATATGAATCTACATGCATCTAAGATATCATATACATTTTGAAATATAGATGCATAGAGAGAGACGAGCAAGACCAGGAGAAAGGTGAGTGAGATAGGAGAGAGACTTATTCTGTCTCGAATACATGTGAATCCACTTGAATACAATGTATATGGAACAAGTTACACCATATATCTAGGAACAAAGTCTGACACGGATAATAATTTCAAAAATTCACAAAAAGACACATCATTTGGCTCTAAACTAGTGAAATTATGATGTTTCGCCTTAATAAATAGGTGGATCAATTCAAATGGGTTGAGACAGTAAGTTAATAAATAGGTGAATTATTGACCCGTTAAAAATTACTGGAGTTGAAACAAAATCTGTTTAAATCGAAATGTAATAAATAATGTGCTATAAGTTCATTACGCAATTCATGACCAATCCAAAAACTATTTTGACTGAAATGGGCTAAATAATAAATTTATAACTCAGTTGTCCAACTCCTGTAGGTTTTAATTTCTTTGTATGTCTTCTTATAATTTATTTTTATATATAATAAAATTTATTTTTCTTTATTATGATTATGTATAACATATTGAATTTAAAAAAAATATTTTAACAATTTTTTTCATGAAATAATTAAGGCTATATATGAACTCAATTAGGTAGGTCAAAATCAACCGATCTAATAAATAAGTATGCAATTAAGAGAATTTAACTTGAACAAATTAGATAAATCATATTTTCAAAATTAATTTTGTCACCTCATTTAAAAATTTCACGAGGCACCTTATTTGGTTGTCCCATTTAACTTGTGCCAAATTTTAAAAACATTTAACTAATACTCCTTTCGTTTGAAAAAGAGTGACATAGTTTGACTTAACACGGAATTTAAAAAAATAAAGAAGACTTTTGAATATTGTGATCCTAAATTAAAGTTATGTCAAATATACAAATTTGCCCTTTAATCTTATGGTCTTAAACACCTCACGTGGAAAGATGAAAGTAAAATGTTATCAAAAAGGGAAAGAGACAATTTTTTTAAAAATTAATAAACTAAAAAGGAAAGGAGCACATTGTTTTTTAAACGGAGGGAGTTTAATATTAACATAAAAAGAATTGTTATTTTATTTTCTTCTTCACCCCCCCCCCCTCCCCCCTCCTTTCCTCCTTCCTCCACCTTTTAAGTTTGATCTCAAAATGACTATTGCTGAGCACCACATATCAAAAAAGTCTTCCCTAAAATTACGAATCAAAAAGGATATTTAATCTAAAATTAGATAATTGTCCCAAACAATCATTTGCTTCATCTATTTTACTGCAATATAAAATTTATATATTTTTAAGAGGTTCATTTATGGACAAACTAAATAGTTTTTTATTTAGTAAATAGTCATCCTACTCAAAGGCGAAGCCAGGATTAAGAGTTTGATTTTCTTTAGAATCGTTAATCAATTTTGTTAGGGTTCACAAATTAATATACATATTTATTTAATTAATTTTCTAGTACAAATACAGGGTCTACAGAAAAGCTACTGAGTTAGTTCGAACGCACGAATCCACCTAGCTCCGCCTCGAGGCTGGAAAAGATATGCATGTGGCCAAAAATACAAGATTTTTTGTTTATGAAAATTGCTTGTTTTTTCATTTATTAATAATATTCTATAATAAAGTAAAAAAAATGAACCAATAATATCTAAATATAAAATAAACTAGAAGATATATATGTCTTGTTTATCATTTTAACTTCACTACAATTTAACCTTTTTTTTTTTTTAGCAATAACGTAACAAAAATTAAGTTGTAACAAAAAAAACCTTCTTTAGCAATAACCTTTTTTACCAACTTTTAAATTAAATAAAGTAGAAATAAACTCACCAGCATGGATATTAAAATTAAAATAGGATAAAAAATGGACAATTTCTTTTATTTACAGATATTATTTGTGATCTGTCGGATAAATATATTACTTTTATTGTTAAAAAAAATAAATTAGAGTAAATATAGAACTAACCTTCTTAAAGTTAATTAAAAAAATATCATCTCCGAACGTCACTTCTTTTAATTAAGGTAAAAAGAATTAGAAAATATAATTACATTTACTCAATTATCGCTAAATATTATTGCAATAATAAATATTGCCACTAAAAGAATTGTTATCATTAAATGACTTTTTTTGTTGTAGTGTGATAGTGGTTTGAGAAATGAAGAAGAAGAGAAAAGTAAATTAAAAATTGACTAAATATATATTTTTTTCCTTTTGACATTAATAAATGCATTACGCTTAGTAGTCATTTGGACATACGATTTAATTTATTGATTTCAAATCATGAGATAAAATCAATAATTGAATATGTAATTTCATCTCGTGATGTTAAATCATGAGATGAAATCTACATCTGGACATGTGATTTCAAATCAAGAGATGAAATTTCAAATTATCTAAAAAAAAAAGTTGATTCGGAAATCTCATATCATGATTTCACATTTTTAAAATACAAAATTGGCCTACAAGTTTAGATTTTCCAAAAAAGAAAAAAAAAAAGGCCACCAATTTATATGTACATAATTTTTTGCAAGAATAACAAATGAGTGATAAAATATTCACAGAATATGAACATGATGATATAATTATTAATGAATTGATCATTTTTTATTTTATTAAATAATAGTACACTATAAATCATATTTAATAAATTGAACTAAAATTCGATTAATAGATATTATATATTTTTTAGAATAACTTTGTGATAGTGTACTATTACACTTTTGTTATGAATTTTTGCTTATTTGGTAAGATTGTATTAAATGGTTGGGGTAATTTTGGTAGTTTTTACAACTTATGAGGGTTTTATGTGAGAGCAAAAATTAAATCTTAAAAATCTAAATTATATGTCTAGACTAAACTTTAACTTTATCGCATATAATTTTAAATCGTGATTTTATCTCATATGACCAAGCGGATCCTTACCATACCATATATATTAGCAAAAGAAATATGTTTAAAATAGACAAAATCTACTTAAAATGTATAAATAAAATTGGTGTTAATTTTTGAAAAAAATTACAAATACACAATTTAAGATATCATAATCTATAAAATTTCCTACCATTTAAAAAATTACAAAATTTCCCTTTTGGATACATCTATATCCTTTTTCGTATACATCCATATCCCCTTTCGGATACATCTATATCCTCTTTTGTATACATCCATATCCCCTCTCGGATACATCTCTTTCCTCTCTCGAATACATCCATATCCCCTCTGAGATGCATATCTATTCTGTATTCTCTCGGATACATCCATATCTCCTCTCGGATGCAATCGTATCCCCTCTTGAATACAGCCCTCCCATCTCGGTCATTGGATACATCCATCTCATTAAGTAATGTATCATTTGTATTGCAATTGATAAAATTTCCAAAATAAAATATAATTAGCCACTAAATAAACGAGATTTTGATAAGTTTCCTTAATAGTAAGGGGTACCAGATAAGTTTAAAATAGACAAACTTGATTGATTGAGGAAGGACTTCTGTTTTGGGTTTCTATGCAAATTGCAAAGTGAAGGAAACAAATTTTGTACAATTTTTTATTTTTTATTTTGGTCAGAGATTTTGTACGATTAGCTGTTGAGAGCGTTAAGCTTTTTTTTAATAAAAAAAAATGTGTTTGAAATTGTGATATTGAAAATTCAACAAGTACAGGCAGTTATTGTCTATCATAACTTTTTTTTTGAAGGAATACACCCATAACCCATTAAATTTATTATATTAAAATTTATTTAAATACTTTAATTATAATGTATTTCAGTTGAGTATTTAAACAACAATAAATATTCGTATTACACTTCTAAATACGTATTAGTCTTAATAAGTCGTAAAATTACAAGTTTATTTTAATTAAAATTGACGTGTATAATGAAAGAGGTGACACTTTTTTATAAGTTCCCAAAAAGTAAAATAAGACCTTCTAAATTTATTATAATTTAATTTTAAATTTTAATATTTATCTAAAATAATTTATACACAAAAATTACGTGGCTTATTTTAGATTATAAGTTTCAAAAGTTTTTTTGTATTTTAAAACCCCACGTACAGTTAAATATCTTTACATAAATTGAGATAGAATATGAAAAAAAAAAAAAATTTCAACATACTCCCTCTATTCACTTTTACTTGTTTACTTTACACTTTTCACGTCCCTAAAGAAATACTGGTCATTATAAGTATTTTACCACAATATTCATATTAGTTAACATATAGTCTTAGGTCATGAAAAATAATTTGAGAATAAATAATGAATTTTAAATATACAACTGGAAAAAAATAATTATCTTTCCTTGATGTGTTTAAAATGATAAGTAAAAATATTTTTTTTTAAAAAAAAAACATCAAACAAGTAAAAGTGAACGAACTAATTCAATCTTAAAAGAATAGTTCTAGTAGGTAGTCACTCCCTTTTTAAAGAACTGTACCTAAGACTTTTGCCTCATTTAACTCCATCTAAACCATTCGTTGATTAAAAAACATCGTACCTAAGACTTCTACCTCATATAACTCCGTCTAAACCACTAGTTGAAAATAAAAGTACATTGAATTCGTATGAAATTTTACCATAAATAATTTGTATCCATTGAATAAATATAATTTCAATCAAATAAGGATGCTCTAATAAAATAATTTCTTCAACAATGCATCTTTCCAAGGAAGATATTCACTGAAGTAAAGTGAAATGTTTTATTCAATGGACTTGTTTTACACATGCCTACACATAAATGAAATTTTACTATAGATAATTTGTATCCATTGAATAAATATAATTTCAATCAAATGAGGATACTCTAATAAAATAATTACTTCAATAAGGCATCTTTCCAAGGAAGATATTCAACGAAGTAAAGTGAAATGTTTTATTTAATGGACTTGTTTTACACATGCCTACACATAATTATAAGTACCAAGATAGCTATCATTACAGAGACGGAGTCAAGGTTAGGAGTTTGGGGGTTTTAAATCAATTTATTTGGAGGTTCACAAGTTAATATACATATATTTAATTAATTTTCTAATACAAATATAAGGTCTACAAAAAAGCTAGTGGGTTCGTCCGAACTCATGAACCCCACCTAGCTCCACCCCTGGCTATCAATATGAGTTAGTGATATAGTGGTGAGATTGTTCCACCATTAATCAGAATTTTCGGGTTTGAGCCCAACACCATTTCCGAATGAGCCCTGCAGCATGCAGTACGTGATCTGGATTAAGTCGGGATTCTAATACAGACTCCGAACACCGAGTAGGAAAAAAAAAGTACCAACCTAATTAGATGAGCTGGAAAATCACGACTTGCTCACAATTGGTGTCCCATTCCTACATGTGACACAGTTTGATTAGGAAGTTTTATCTTAGTTTAATAAGTGATAGTCTGATTAAATTTTATGATCAAATAAATATTTAAAAATAATTTTTTAAAATTTATAATTAAATACTAATTAGGTGATATATCAAAGTTATCCTGAAAATGTTTAATATTTGCTAATTATATTAGGTCAAAACTTGTTTTATCATGTCACTCTATCTATCAGGACTCTCATTAAAATGCTTAAAATGACTGCTAATCATGTTAGGTCCAAACTTGCTTCATCATGTTACTCTGTCGATTAAAATTATCATGGAAATATTTGCAAATCATGTTAGGTCAAAAACTTGCTCACTCTACATTAGATTGATAAAATGGGACCTTGATGCTACCACAATTGTACTATGGAGTCATTTGGTGTGCGGTTTAAGGTGTTTTGAAAAAAAACTTTTTTGATTGTTTGACAAAATAAAAAGGAGGAGGGTTAGACCTTATGTTATCAATCTTGATGAGGTACGAAATATTTATAAATAATTAATCATAAAGAAAATAAAAATTAGAGAGAATTGAATATTCTGTAATTATTACAAAGTTAATAAATATACTTTATGATCATGTTACTAATAAAAATTCTTAAGTAATCCAAAATTATAAAAGCCAAGTAGTGCCCAAATTATACTAACAAAAAGTCTGTAAGATATAGATTCAACAAAATCATAAGAAACACAACATACAATATAATAACTTAATTTCAATAAAAACACAATTAAATACTATTTAATGGTTTAAGTTTAATTAAAATGCTCTCTTAATATTAAAAAAATGTAATCAAGACTCATGTGGAAGTAATAATAATAGAATATGCGAACACATCAATTATCCATGATTAAATCTGTAACATCTCGTATTCTACGTGTACTAGTTTTATTTATATGACGCTTATAAATTGCCTTGTGGTATAGTTATGGACTCGGTTTCCTATGCGACTAGTGACAATAAAATAGGTTTAAAGTGAACTGCTCATCGATTTTGATGCGACCCAATTAAGTTGATGTCGATGGAAGTATTTAAACTTGAGATCATAAGGTGGTAGTTGAGTCTAAAGTTTAAATTGACATAGTGTATATAAGTTTTAAGTTAAATTAAAGGTATTAAGGTCTAGAAATGGAATAAGATATTGAGGTGCTTGATTGACTACACTAAGCTAGTTGGTGCATCACCTACTTTGACTTATTGACCTGCCCAAAGGACCAAGTAGGTGCATCACCTACGAAGACTCTTTTGACCATGTTATTGGGCCAAGTGCACTACCACCTACTTGCATCAATCTGGCCCAAGTTGATTAGAAGAATAAGGAGAAAATGGACGGTCAAGGCCCAATCTTTCCAAGCCCACAAGAAATAATTTGAATGGAAAAATAGGTGCATCACTTACTTAAATGTGTGACCTAAATTAAAGACACATGTTGGCTGCAAATGAAGTACAAGAAAGGTGGCAAAAGGCCCAAGTGAAAAGTCTAAATAGGTGGGTCACCTACTTGACAAATTATAGCCCAAATTGAGTGAGAAAGTCGGCCAAAGCAGGTCCCTTTAAAAGGGATTGATATCAGCTTTTTCCAACCATTTTTACTTTGACAAAAAAATTGATTTCTAGAGCTTTCTCTTTTCTCTCTCTTAGCTTCATATAATAGCCATTAAATACCATTAGGGTTCTTGAAGATTAGGGAGTTAAAGCTATTGGAAGGTATAATTTAAGACAAGTTAAGGAGGACAACCTTTACCTTGAAGAATCCAAGTCTTAGCAAGTGGTAGTTCTGTCCAGCAAGGTAAGCTACTGCAATTTTTTCCCATTTGTGCTTGAGTAAATTAGGACACTTGGTATGTGTTAGTGAGTTGGAAATTGTTACTTTTACATGATGTAATATTGGGGATGATGTTCTGGTGATTAGTGCATGTTGGGACAGCTATGGAGGGGAGTCCTCTTTAAATTCAGTTATGAGCTTGTTTGAGCACTTTAAAAGTAATGTTAGCTCTTCAAGTTTTGGTGATCAGAAATCATAATTCATATTGCTTATGTTACATTATTATGTTTAAGGATTATTTTATGTATGTTATGATAAAGGATGTGACTGGATATGCATGAAAGTTATGGAGACGTTAAAAGACTTAAATATTGCAGGGAGTTTTGAAGAGGACCTGATACGAAGGTTGTACAGTATATAAACGTGATTAAAGGGTAAGGGAAGGAAAGAAAACACTGGCTAGATAAATTGCATGCTTACTGCTTGGTTACTATTTGGGTGAGATCAAGTAGCTCAAATTGATTGATTAGCTATTAATACTAGTCTTACAACTTATTTTATTGTAGATTAGTAATCTGAAGAGAAGGAGCTTAAGTCATACCTTTTGAATTGTATAGCAAGATATGTAAGGCTATTCGATTTTCTATTTCTTTGGCATGAATCCAACACTTACATTACAAAAAGTAAGCTTTCTAAGTGCCCTTGGTAGTGACTGATCCATAGTTGCAGTTCCTACTCCTTAGAGCAGTAAAGTGAGTACTCTAATATGAGTTTGTTACTAAATGCACGTGCTTACTCTACTAAGTATTAGCATGCAATGTTTAAACTTGTTTCATTGTCAAAGTACCCTTGGCACATATTTCCCTTATATAAATCAAAATGATCCTAGATTGCACATAATACATATGTTTATATGTTGGATATACAATCTGCCCATATTATGCCAACTTGCTTCAATTATCTATATATATGCCATCTTTTCACATGTTCATATGTTCCCTTTATTAGTTATTACTCCCATTGTGTTAGACTATAACGTTACCTTACAAGATTTCTACTTGCTCTATTGTACATTTTATATGTACTTACTTGGAATATGTATTCGTCCTAAAGTTGAATCTGCCCACGTTCTCCCTTGGTTCCATGTTCATGTATACCTTGTATTTGATATTAGTTAGAGAGTATTTGGCTATCATATAGAGTTCAAATCTCTTGGCTGAATGTTAAATGCCTTCACTTGATATGTGCTTCAATTTGAGATGTCAAAATGCTTACTAAGTCATATAAGCTCTTAAGTATTACACGTTCATGTCACATTTGCTTCCCAGTTCATTGTTATTATTGTAAGTCCATATTCATATGTCTTCTACTACTGGTCCATAGTTCCAAATCTCAACAATGATTATGACCACCAAAATATCAATCTCAAAAGAGTTATGATCATCAAAAGAACAATCTCAAAAGAGTTATGAACATCAAAACAACAATTTCAAAGATTAAAGAATCTAAGTAAAACAATCTGTATAATTATGAGTGGCACCCCAGGGGCAAATGCCCAGCATAGATCGATCCCAATTGATATAGAAGGGTGGCAGCTCAGGGGTGAATGCCTAGCATGGGCCGATCCCAATTGGTATAAGAGGGTGGCAGCTCAGGGGCAAAAGCCTAGCATGGGCCGATTCCAATTGGTATAAGAGGGTGGCAGCTCAGGTGCGAAAGCCTATCATGGGCCGATCCCAATTTGTGGAATTATGAGGACAGCATCCCAGGGGTTAAAATGCCTAGCATGGGTCATCCTCTTCTACCGCTAATCAGTTGGTCATTTGTATCATATATCTTATAAATATTATAATGCAAAGAAAAGTAAAGAAAAGAATGTACATACACGATTCCACAAGTATAAGCAAATGTTGTCTCTAATCCTTATCTATTAATATTTGGTTTCACTTGAGCTCTCATTTTACATATGGATGTATTATGCCTTACATATTCAGTACATTCTTTCGTACTGACGTCCCTTAGTGGGGACGCTGCATTTCATGCTGCAGGTACAGGTACTCAACTAGTAGATCTCTCCAATAGAAGCACATGATACTCAACGGTTGTTGGTGAACTCTAGGTTGATTTGAGGCTTTGCCGAGTCTTTACTATGCGTATTTCATAGTGGTACAGTCATGGATTTCAGTAGAGGCTTTGTAGACATTGTAAGGCTATTATTTGAATTCATAGTTTCACTTGTCACATGTATCGATTCAGCTAGTCAACATGTGTTGTATATGAAGCTTCTCATTAGTAAATATATCTGCATAGTAGTAGTTTACTTTCTCATCATAGGTGACTTGTAAAACATGTATTCATATGGTACTTGTCTGCCTTACCTAGGGTTGGGGTGTGACAAAATCAATCTCTCTATTCTTGTCGATATCAAACTTCTTATTATGGTCCGTCATATTCTTAACTCTAGAAGGGCATTGACTCAAATTTGTTAATTAATAAACTATAACGTAAAATAGTTGGTGGAAATCGATAAATTGTCTATTATCACATTGCAAGTTTGAATGACCATGAGATCACAATACTAATTCAAAATTGATACCATGCCTATCTATTATGATTAAAGGGAAGAAAAGAAAGACCTTTGTATTTGAGGTGTGAATAGTTTAACCTCAAGATGCGCGATTCGAATTTAGTCGGAGTTCCAAAAAAACAAGTGCATTTTATATAAGATGAAAACTGTAGTTAAAAAAAAAAGTTTATATTAATCTTTTTTTTTTTTTGGTTTTTAAAAATTACAGTAATAAAAAAGGGTATGTACTATGTAATATAATTTTATATTGATTGCTCCAAAGGGGGGCCAATACATGACCCATCTATCTTGGTCCGATCCGGCGGTGGTTTATCTCATGCTCAAACCCTAATCTGTTCATTTTGTGTTCTCTCTTACAAGAGTTTCAAGCCCTAATTGCAATTCTCTGAAGTTACTTCCAATCGCCCGATGTCGGTAAGTTGATTTCTTTGCTGAGTTTTCTGTATGGGTTATGGATATTTACTGGTGATGGCGCTTCACAGTTTTTTTTCACGATTCTGTGTGGTTGTTTGGTTTGTTTATCCGTCAAAATTGGGGGAAAGTTGATTCCTCATATAAAAATCCTGACTTTACATTCAATTGATTTGCTAATCTGATCAGTGGAACAATTTTGAGCTTTAAATGTCAATCTGTTAGAAGGATTTACCCTTTTGCAATTTGTTAGTTTGCTAGATTGGGAAGGTGTTGAAGAGAGTGAGCATGTTCCATATGCAGTCTTTCCCTTGTATTTCTGCACACTGGTTGTTTCCTTGGGTCTTGAGTTTTTACTGTGTACTTCATGGAAACCATCTAATTCCCAAGGAGCAACCTTTACTTGTCTCTCTAATGTCGTTCTCCGATATACAGTATAAATGTCTCTGTTTGCTAAATGTTCAATTTGGTTGTCTAATTGTTTATTTGTTTTTCCTGTAATTAACCTTCAATTTGATGTTAGTACAATTTCTTTTGTGCTGCCTGAGTATGTTTTACATGCTATTTACTACAGCAGGTAACCTTGCAATCCCAGAGTAATAGGGTTTCATAAGGTGAATATTGGTGTTTAGTCAGTTCAATTTGGGGCTGTTTCATTCCTAGAGTATTGTTCATGCAATTTTGGCTGACAAATTCCATATGGTTCTTATGCAGACTAGCAGAGGAGGGAGAGACAGACATCGCAAGGACCATCCTCCCAGATCCGAAGAGAAGAGCCATCATGGTCGTGACAATCCTCCTTCCAGACATCTTTGGGTTGGGAATCTGTCTCATAGTCTTTCAGAAAGTACCTTGGCCAATCACTTCTTACGTTTTGGGGACTTGGAACGTGTAGCATTTCAACCAGGTCGAAGTTATGCTTTCATTAATTTTAAAGATGTGGAAGGGGCCTTTGCTGCTATAAGACATCTCCAAGGTTATGTTGTTGCTGGCAATCCACTTAGGATTGAGTTTACAAAGGCGGTTAGTTTTGTCAACCTTTGCCTGCTTTTCCTTGTGACATTATCGTCTTCTCATAGAGAATTCTTGGCAGTACACATGAAAGTACTATATTTTTCCCTAGAAAGTTTTTATGAGATCCATTCTCTTACTCGTGAACGTTTGCTGATAATATCACTTATCCAAGTTTAATGTGGATCTTTATCTTCCATTTGCCATTCTCTCTGCTTTCACTCAGTATCGTTGAGGTCATAAGATTTATCAACTACAACTATATATTATGACAGATGGTTGTTTGTTCCAAAAAATAAAAAGTTAAAAATAAAAAGAAAGAATCATAATGGTTTGCCTAAGCGGTCAAACATTTAATCATCTGAAACCTAAGGGAAATATTATCAAAACAAAAAAGAAAGAAATAAGATGAAGACATGGAGAATCTAAAGACAATTCCACAAATTCAGCAGATTAAAATTCCAAAATTATTGCAAATTGTAGGATGTGGCAGTGACTTGGCAAATCTGAAATTAGAACGTGTTTATATTTTTCTCCCCAAGCAATCGTGTAGCCTCAACTTGTGAGGGTAGTGTAGTGATGAGAAATATCACAAGCTTCAGGAGAAGTCTTACTCCACACCAAGTTTGCTCTTCAATCCACAAGTTACGTATGATCTGAGTAAAAGTTGCACCAACTCCTTCCATTTCGGTGTCTTTACTCTGTTGCTATCATAATCAATTATCAGGATGCGAGCTCCTTTCCCAAGCAATCTCTGTACTCGATCATTATAAAATGCCGCCAGAGTCATGGGTGTATTGGGCTATGCATTACTCTTGCACCTTTAAATTAATAACCATTGAGAGCATAGATGCAGGTGTCAGTCTGTCGGATGCTTTAAATAGCAGGCAGACTCTCTCTTCAATCAATCTCCAGCTGCTTTGTGCTGCTATAGACATGTACCATACAAGCTTTTCAGTGGCAGCATTTATCTGTTAAGTCCTTATCTTAGATGGTTACTTCTGTTCTAGGATAACGTTAGGTAGCACCTCACAAACTTCATACTGGGGCAGCCACAGCACTATATACGCATTTGCCAATGTTTGAATGCACATGATTCTTTCATATTCATATGCATTGAAGAGACAATTTGTTCCCAAGGCAGAGCACTGATCTTGACATGTTATTGAGATAGTGTGCTTGTTTCAATTTTGAAATCATTACTTATCAGTTTCCATGACAAAGCAAAAAGATGGTATCGATGAAGGGGTGTTCTTCTCGTTTCCCTTTTTATCTTCAGTTGCTTTTGCAAAGGCAACAATATATGCAACTTGTGGTATATGGTGAGACTAAAACCATCAAAGTTAGATCCTCTTCAAGCCGGAGAACACCTATTGCTAAGACCTTTCTATATGGCACGTAGTTGGTGTTGAGGGACCATCATGTAGGGCTGTTAGTTCTCAAGAGATGAGAATCTAACCATCTATATTTTACTGCTATCTTCAGTGAAAATTACATCAGCGCAGTGTGGTATATTTCCATTGTAAAGGTTATTAATATCAGACTTATGAATCGGCATCACAATTTTTTTCCGAAATTGCCTGGTTACTTAGTTGTTGTGATCCAGTTCAAACAACTTTTATCATGGCATCACCATTAAATAAATTCCTATGAGCTATATCTCATATCATACGGAAGTCCTTCACAAGCAAGATCTCAGGTAAGGTGCCTTCGAAATCCACAAAAGTAGAAGTACACCTGATTTTATCCATAGAGTTCTGGTTATTGCCTTTTTGAATAAATGAACCAAATTAAGATGAAATGTGGAGAATATTTTTTTCTAGAGTTCAGTCCAACAAAGTAAATCCCAATCTCCTAAATTATTATGGTGTTATGGATTAACACTGCAACACTCCAAATAATAAGGATTCTCATTCTCAACCATATGTTTGGACTAAATAAGCATCTAATGAGACGATCTAATGTAGCAACACCTTCATAGTGCTGATTTATAACATTTGTAATATTTACCATTTAAAAAAAAAGAAGAGAGAATCAATGTAGTAAAAAGACCATCCACAACTGTGAATGATGTGTCCAAATTGAAGATTATGATCCATGACATTCTACAAAAACATGCCTCACTGGAACTGATAGTTCTCAGCTGAAGCATAATTTACCAATACAAAAAAAAAGCTGAAGCACTTTCCAGATAAGAAAGACTTCTTGGTTTCTTTCAGGATTCATTCTATCATGCATCAAATTCACACACTAGATCTGAATGACTGGTGGTCATTGATGTAAAATAAGCAGCAGTTCTCACACGTTTCCTACTTGAATGCGTTGAATTTGTGACACAGTTATCTATTTGGTGTACTGTTATCTGTTCTTTAGAGAGTACCTGTCTTGAGGCAAACACCCTTCGCTTCTGAAATAAAATTATAGAAGTTAGATTGATGAGTTGGATAATTGGGCTATGTTTAGAAAAAGTGTTAATTTTTCAACTCAGAAAATATTACAGCTGCCAACATTATCTAGATGCAAATACCAGCCAGCAAAATGGCTGAAATATAACTTTTTGTGAGTATTATCAGTGCTTATAACTAAGTTGCTCCTAATTCTGTTGGCTTCTTCTGGCAAGACGATCCATTTATATGTATTTGCAAGTGAAGCGTTCTCTTATTTGCGTACCAGAAAATGCTTTCAGCTTGCTCCCTTCATATCCCTAAACTTAATAAAAATCTTACTCCTGAATGTAGCAGTATGCAGAAATTATTTCCTTAAACGTAAGATTGTTTCTCCCATATTTTAACCAGCTTTCTTGAAATACTTACAAACTTTGTTTGGATGATCGGATTCTACGTCGCTTTTATGGCACCCTGAATCTTGTCCATTTAATGTGAAGTTAGCTTCAGGGCATGCCAATTTTATGTCCATAGTCTTGCAGACTTGTCTGTTCTACCTCAAAGTAGCATCTCAATCTAGGAACGAGTGAATGGCTCTGCTATCAGCTGGAGTATTGTATTCCACCTTTGTATTTAGGCGGTCCAACTCTCACAATGCAGTGTGGCCAGCTTTGGCAGATGATACCAGCTGATTCCCATGAGACTGGGGTCTTGAAGCATTAGTGATCTCAAAATAGTGCTTATAAATTTGCAAAACTTGATAACATGAATATTTTGTTAACTTCTTCGAGGCATTAGTGATTCCACCTTGCATTGCCTACTGAATCTCATATAGATTAGAACATAAACCAGAATTTGCAAGACATATCTGATGACTAATCACAAAATCTGCTAGGCATATTTACAATGTCAACAAGTGATCCACAATCTCCGAGTTCTCATTGCATAAGCAACACTAACTACTAAGGTTTTTTTTTTTTTTTTTTTTTGAGAAAGATAATGTTAGACCAACTAATAAGTTTAAGCCTCTAATTTTTGGTTGCAATTTTCCTTTATCAGGCAAGTTTGATGTGCATCTATCTGTTCCACCCAAAACATGCTACCTTGCCAGCACTTTCTGTTTCCAGATTATCTTACATAGCAATTTTGTACTTCTTATTTTTTTTTTGGCAAACTAATGTAGTTTTGTTAATAACCACTACATACACCTTCCATGTCCATTTTGTAGTATGTCTAGAGGAGTTCCTTGTCATTAGCTAATGGGACTTGGCAAAAAAATTCATTACGAGAAAATATTATTGAATTGTGTTTTCTACATTACACTGAGCCTATTTATAGACATTGTGCTACCATCCCTTTCCACATAGGATACTTTCTACAAATCCTATTCCTATTTATATTCAAGGCTTAACCCATCGGTAGCCCCCTAAAGTTGGCACCATGCTTCACTTTGACACCTCAATCGGGCTATGTTTATTTTAGACATTTTATGTAGGGTTTTGTTGTGTCATTTTGAACTTTTTGCTTACCTGACATAATGAGTGTACTGACTTGCGCGTGAATGGTTCTTTAGTTAACTTTTAATTTTTTTTTTTTTTCCTTCTACCCCATTTTTCAGCCACCATTTTGTCCAAGTTAAATTTCATCCATTGTGAATGAAGGTTGACAGTGTGAATCTCATTAAACTAAGCTAAAAAAATTCTTTGAACTAACAAAAATCTTCCATTCTCTATCAAGCTATGTATTATATTTTGTAAGAGAAAAAAATTACTATGATGTGTAGATTTAGTATTTGGAGAAGATTGGGGGGGGGGGTATGAGGATTTGGTGGGGGGGAACGGTGATTTTGGTGTGCGTGTAGATTGGAGAAGACAAGTACTGGGGGCTATTTGGAGGGGGTGGGGTGTTTGTTTTATTGACTTAAAATTTAGTTTATTTTGTAATTATTTGGCATTAATTTATTGGTTAATTCTTATTTTTACTCAAAATTAATTAATCAACAATCACTTTTGGCACAAATGACAAATGTCATCGTTGAATTCGTCACTTTACGCGTCATTCGCGAGTGTACCACACACACATTATATATTTTTGCTGATATTAAAAAAAGTGTCAAAATGACACAACGTGACCTTACATGAGGTGTCTAAAAACATCGTCCAGTTAAGGTGTCTAATTGAAATATTGTGCCAATTTTAGGGGGCCACCGATGGGTTTAGCCTCTATTCAAACATTCCCCTCAAGTTAGTGTATACAAGTCATATGTATTAAGCTACTGAGAGACTTGGTAAAAATAACTGCAAATCACTCTATTTCACAAATTTTGTAGCAATATCTATGGAGAGTATCTTTTCTTCGACAAGTGACAATCAATCTCAATGTGCTTTAGCTCTCTCATAGAGTATTGGATTTGATGTGATATGAAGAGCCGCGTGACTATCACACACAAGTTCGATCCGACCAATTTATTCGAATTTTAGTTCTGTAAGCAACTGTTTAATCCAAACTAGCTCACAAGTTGCTACAACTAGGGCTGCGTATCGATCGGTTCGCTTTGGGTTTTGAAGTTTATCGATTTGACTTATTGGTTATCGGTTTGTAGAGATGCTAAACTGTTATAGAATCATTAAGATATTGGCTTATTGTTAATTGATTTATCGGTTTTTGATCGTTATCGATTTAACCATTAAGATTTAACACAAAAAAAGAGTGAAAATCACTTAGAAACAAGGTGACAAACCAAATGAACCATGCACGTGAGTTCACAAGTTACATCTTGCTCAAACACAAACACTTTTACATTGTAGAATAATCAAGTGTTTGAGACAACTAGAAATAAAAGTAGGAAACCAAAATCTAAGTGAAGGACTTTATATACAAAATGGTATAAATATAATTATTTAATTTACTATCGGGTTATCGATTAACCCGTTAAGAAAAAACCTCAAACCGTTAAGAATCAATAACCCGATAACAAGAAAAATCAAAACCGTTATCAAAATTGCTAAATCAATAACCCAATACTGATAAATCAATAACTTTTCTCAGTTCGGGTTATTGGTTTTTGTTCGGTTTTGAACAACCCTAGCTACAACTATTACTTGATAGTCTACTTCTGCACTAGATCAAGCAACGTCACTCTATTTCTTATTCTTCTAAAACACCAAATTACCGTCCAAAGGTCACATATGGATTTCTTGATTATCAAAAAAAAAAAAGAAACACTAAATTACCTTTTACTCAAACACAATATTCAGTTGTAGAACATCTATCAGGAGGTGATTTTGCCCAATCAACATTTGTAGATCCAACAATCTACTTATGGCCTACTTGGAACTGTTGATATATATATACACACACACACACACACCCTCCGTCCCATTTTATGTGGCAATATTTGATCAGGCACGGAGTTTAAGAAATAAATGAAGACTTTGTAATGTTTACCAAATTGCTCCTTCAAAAAATAGTCATATTAAAAAGTAGACTTTTCTCTCTCCTCATAAATGTATTGGAGTACTATCTTTAAGATTAAGTGGGACCAACAAGGGTAAAAGAGGAATTGTACCTTTAAATACTTACCATATAAGAAAATGTGATATTCTTTTTGGGACTGACCAAAAAGGAAATGGTGCCACATAAAATGGGACGGAGGGAGTATATATATCATAGAATGTGGTCAGCTACAACCCAATGACTATCATAGGGAGAATCCATAATTGACTCTCGGGAAAAGTAATGACAGGTCTAGTCACTGTGAGATAAGATAATTCAATTTACAAACCAACTACCTATACCTTTCGGGATCACTAAGTGGATCCCACTACCTTGGCAGGAGTTTAGCATTCAAATATGTCAATGGCTCTACATCCCATTTTTCTTGTCTTCCAAGAATGTCCAAAGCATACTTCCATTGTGAAATAATAATACCTTATTTGGACTGAGCAACCTCGAAACCTAGAAAAGATTTTAGAATATTGAGGTCTTTAGTCTGGAAATGTTGAAAGAGACGTCGCTTTAAATTAGTGATATCATCTTGATCATTACTGATGACAACATTATCGCAACATAAAGCACTAAATAAATACATAGATTTGGAGCAGAATGCCAATAAAACACAGAATGATCAACTTCAATATGCATCATACCAAACTCCTGAATATACTATGTTGAACTTCCCAAACCTGGAGAATGTTTCAGTCTATAGAGTGATTGTTGCAATCGACATACCAGGCTACTAGACTTTCCTTTAGCGACAAAACTAAGTGGTTGCAACGTTTTTTTTTAATGAAGTAAACCTATATTATTTAAGAATGCCAAGTTGATGCTATCAACAAAAGTGAACTAGAGAGTTAGCTACCGTACAAGGTCTTAACTCCTATGCTTAGAATCAAAGATCTAACAACATCCAGAAAAGTATAAACATTATTTAGGGGAGACAAAATATTTCCGCTAAAGAAGTTAACTAGGCAACTAGCTTTTAGAGAGTTATTCAAAGCTGAGACCCCATCAAAACATTTGTGATTTCTTTCATCCCACACACTAACAAATTACTACTGCAATCATTCTCCCAATCCTCTTGATGGATTTATCAACTTTCCAAAAGATCCAGCTAGAATAAGCTTCCTTGATGGATGTGGGAAGACCTAATGTAGACCAAAAAAGAAAGGAAACCGTTCCAGATATCTGTTACAACTGGAGAATGCATAAGAACATGATCGACATTTTTTGAAGCTTGATGACACATATAGCATCTGATGACTAGGACTTTCTTAGATAGATTATCTTGTGTAAGAAAAGCACCAGTAAGAGCAAGCCATATGAAACATGTTAATTTTAGTGGGAGTGTGATTTTCCCAACATGCTTCCATGGTGAATTATCCAACAATCCTTTCTGTGAGCACATGAGGTAGTAGTTGCCTTTGACTGTATAATGCCCTTGCTTGGAGTTTCCCCAAACCATTTTGTCTGAATGTAGCTCTTCACTCATGGAATCTGCTAGGGTGGCTAGTAGACTAAATAGATCATTAAGTTTGCAGTCATGCAAGTTTTTCCTGAATAAGGAGCTCCAATCATTGTTGTCTCTGCATTGATACCAAGATGTAAACCAGATGGTTGCTACATATAAACTTCCTCATCAAGGTCACCAGGGAGAAAAAATTCTTGATGTCCAATTGATAAAGGGGCTAATGACGGTGGGAGGTGACATGTATTCCGTGTAATCAAATCCAACTATCTGAATATACCTTTGAAAACAAGGCGAGCCTTAAGGCGATCAACTTGTTGACATCATAAACCCAACGACGATTAACAATAAATTTACTTGAAGGAAGATGAACAAACTCCCAAGTACTACTCACATGTAAAATAGATATCTTGTCAATCGTAGTATGTCGCTATTCTGGATGAGAAAGTACTTCATGTGTAGATTTAGGGATGGAAATAGTATGATACAACGACATGATGGGGTAATGACAGACGATGATAACTTTCAAAGGTATAATGGTGTTAGTATTATGAATGGACTATACCTTTTCCAGGTGTGATCAATTCACTAGGAGAAAACAAGTTTATAGTATGTATAGGGTCCAACACAAGATGCAAATCATCTGGGCTTGATGCTAGATGCAGACGACGATGATAAGTCACGAGCGGTGGCACTGTGGATCGAGATGTAGAAATAACCATTGATTCCTCAAAAATCGGTATCATTTAGTCCTCAAAAATCGGTATCATTGAGTCCTCAAATATATCAAAATGACCAGAAGAGGATGTAAAGTAAGATTGAGACTCAAATAATATGACATTGGATGACATAAGGTCTAGACAAAGATCAGGTGAGTAGTAACAATACTCCTTTTGAACTCAAGAATAACCAAAAAAGATACATTTGAGAGCATGAGGGGCTAATTTATCTTTTTGATGGGTTAAGTTTTGAACAAATATGTGCTCTCAAAGACACAAGGGGGAAGAGAGTATGAAGGTGAGAGGTGAAATAATATTGAATATGGAGTTTGATTTTACATTACAGATGAGGGCATTCGATTCCAAAATCCAAAGTAGGACTGTTCCATTCTTTCAACTTAAGTTTCAACTAAAACATGATATGAATTTCTAAGGCCTCATTTGTTTGCACTTGTATCTGAATGGTTCAGACCTTATGCCATTAAGGGGTTGTCGTTTGTCAACTGATTAGAGTTATACATGTATTATGTATTAGTAATGTAAAGATTACTTATCATTGAATCTATATATTATTTTATGTAGGTATTAGTTATGTAGAGATTAGTTATAAATGTATTAGTTATTCCACCTTCTATCCTGCATAAAATAGTACATAGATTCATTCATAACTTATACATGTTTTAGTTCTGCGGGTTTCTAAATTGACAACCAAACGTCGTATTAATTTTGTACATGGATAACTTATTTCCTATCTACCTACCAAATATCGTACAAGTTATACGAAAATTAATACTCCTTCCGTCCCATTTTATGTGAGGTACTTTGATTCGGCACGAAGTTTAAGAAAGAAAGGAAGACTTTTAAAACTTGTGGTCTAAAATGAATGATAGAAATTTGTGTGGTTGTAAATCATTTCATTAAGGGTAAAATTGATATTTTATAGTTAAATTGTTACTATATATAGAATTGTGTCATTCTCCGACTAAAAAGAAAAGTAAGTCATATAAATTGGGACAGAGGGAGTATATGATTAACTTGTTTCTTATCCAACTACCAGATGACCCCTAAGTGCATTTGTTTACATTAAGATTTATACACTTATTTGGTCTGGATAGGTCGTAACATTAAGATCTTAAACAAGGTTGTAATATTTTTAAGAGGTATTTTTGTGTGGATAATTTTCACCACCACTTTGTCCATAACCATCGACCACCACCTCCTTTTCCATCACAACCACCATCACCAAACACATGCCACCACCACTGACCACCAACCACCTCTGCCATCACACAACCACCACAGGCAGCGACTACCGCTGTCAACCACTACTGCTAGTCGTTATCACATCTGCAATCTACCATTATAATTTATCATTGCCATCACCACCACCGTCACTGCCATTGGTACCTCCTCCACCACTATCAACCACTACCACCATTGCAGGCTGCAGTCAATCCTAGTCCGCTGAGAAGAAATTACCTAGTGTCTTGATCTTTGACTCCTTTTTTCAGTGTTGGATTTTGACATAACTATTGCTTCACACAGCAAGGGAGAAAAAGTGGTTTTCGTAGTTGTTTATTCCCGGCTTCCCTTTGGCCTTCTCCAACAGATCGTTTTAGTTTAGTGCAGGTGGTGGTTATCAATCAATGCATAGCTTAGTAATTGGTTGCTTCTGAGGTGTTTATCCAAGTGCACTATTGATTTACTCCAGGGAAGATTAAATAGGTATTTAAGTTTAAGGTATTCTAAGTATATGCTTTTGAAGTAGTGTTTGTGCCTTCAATATGTCTACAGAGGATGTGTTGCTGTCCTGTAACTTGAAACATTTCTAGAGCTTCCTTTCATGATAATCTAGGGTTAAAATAGAAGATATATGTTGTTGGGTTTTGTCTTCTTCAAAGTGCATGAACACTTCTGTGGCTTGTGTGTAAGCAATAAACTTGTGCTTCAGCAATTTTCCTGTAAGTTGATTAGTAGAGTATCAGAAAGGTAATTGAAAGCTGTATGTGAGTGAATCTCACAAGCAAAATTGTGTGTGTATTCATATCATATCTTTTGTAAGAATTGGTTATATTATCAGTGGAAAATTGCAAAGCTACTTCACTTCTGTATCAATAATATCTTGCATTTGTTCTACCAGAAGAATGTTTGGCTTGTGTTATGATAGATCTAATTCAGTGGTTAGAACTTCTATTTTTGTCTTTGTACTTAAAAGAGATGGTCCATTAACTGAAGTGCATTCGTTTTTAGAGTCATGACACTGTTACGCTATTCCCTAAAGGACTTCGTTTCTGCACTTGTACAGTATATGATCCTGGAAGTTAGGCTGCTCCCAACTTTGTTTAAATGGTAGTTAGACTATTCTATCTAGATGATTGCATTTGTCCTATCCTATGCATGTGTATGTTTTTTTTTGTATGTGTCCGCTTCAACATCTTACTTCCAGATTCTTGCTGCAATAGTCAGAGTACCTTCGTGAAGATAATATAGTGTTACAGCATTGGAGAGTGTACACTAGTAATAAGAGTATAAAAAGAAAACCGTTCTGCAAGAACAAATATCAGTTTGAATTTTGAGGGTTTTGATTGATGCTTAATGTAGGTCACAACTAGACAGATATGTGTTACTATGTTCTTTGACTAATGGGTTTCTTCTTTTTGGTGTTTAACTTCTCAGCGTTGATACAACAACTCCCCATAAGTGGTTGTTACTTTCTGGTGAAAGTTAATCTATATGCTAGTGAATTCACCTCTTTTTATCTTTTCTAATCTAAAAATCTATCAAGAAAAAATACCGACAGTTCTGCTCTAACTATGGTTTTGTATCCCAGGACAAATCATCACCAGCACCACCACGGGATGAAGAGTATTTTCCACGTCGAGATGAACGTCCCATGATAAGAAGATCTCCACTTTCACAAAGGGATTTGAGGACTCGCCACTCTGCTCCTGACCTTCCACCATATCCAGACAAATCAAGGTTAGATGATAAGGGTGGAGAACCCAGCGAGGTTTTGTGGATTGGGTTTCCTGCACAACTGAAAGTAGATGAATTCATTTTACGAAAAGCCTTTTCCCCATTTGGACAGATAGATAGGATTACTGCATTTCCTGGTAGAACTTATGCCTTTGTTCGATACAAGAATGTGATGGCAGCTTGCAGGGCAAAGGAAACATTACAAGGAAATTTATTTGACAATCCTCGTGTGCATATTTGTTTTGCTCGGGCGGAATCTGGAACCTCTAACAAGGAAAGGAGCCCAACGAATGATTCACCATCCTCACATTTGAGATCATATGGGCACATTGGTTCTTCTGAGAACCTTCGACATGATAGGGACTTTGGTAATGCTCCTCGAGATCATGTCATGAGGTCTCCAAGGTTCAACTCAGATATGGATCCTGGTGATTCTCGTCATGTTGGTTTTGGCAGAAAGGGTAATGCATGGGTTGGTGAAGATGATAGAAGGAGATTTCCTGTTCTGGATTCTGAACTGGGACATGGGGACAGTGCTTACAATCAGCGTAGTCCTCCAAGGAAAAGAGTTGTAGACATCCGTGAGCGTGAGTTTTCTCCTCAGCGGTTCCCTAGACAAGATCCGTTCTATGATGATTCATGGGACTTGCCTGAGGATCCTTTTGTCTTCCGTGAAGCTAAGAAACTGAAGACCAGCTCCTATTTTCCTGAAAATGAGCTTCCAGAATATCCTTTCAATGATATGGAACCAGCAAGACAGAGGGGGTACCGTGAACTTTCCCAAGCTGAGGTCCTTGATAAAAATTTTGATTCTGGATCTCTAGTTCATAGACAGATTCCTGAGCGGATGATGAACTCCAATGTACCTTATCCAGAGGAGAACGACCGGTGGAATTCACGATTTGACGGTTTTAAGGTGGGCTCTGGTCAATTGACTTCAAACGCTGAGCAGAAAAGGTTGACTCCTGAACCACATCCCTCATCCAAGAGTACTGAGTGGAAATGGGAAGGTACTATTGCTAAGGGAGGAACTGCTGTCTGTCGGGCTCGATGCTTTCCTGTGGGAAAACCTTTAGAGATGATCTTGTAAGTAATTACATGTTTTATGGGAAGTTAATAATTCTATAGACGTTAATTTCTGATCTAATGTGCACAAGAAGTTGAAATTAAAACCTGGTAGGCTACTTCAGTTAGAAATGAAAGCTTTTTTGAACTGCAGGAATCCTTCCTTTAGACATTTGAGTTGATGCCCTTCCTAACACAGAAATATCTCAATGCAATATACTCTGCTATAACTGATGAAACCATACTAGTCCATGGAGCTCATGTTGTATAATAGTTGTAGTTTTCTGTACGTGCTTTTGAATTAACTTTTAAATGCTTGGATTACACTGGGTATGTTGTTATACATTTGGATTAGTAAGCTCAGCATTCAGGTCTCTAGCACTTTAGAGCAGCTTTATACAAGACTTATATTGTTAACCTGTGAAAGTTTAGCTGATTGATGCTTTAATAACAAATGTTTAGGCTTTGCTCAAGTTAAATATAATCATTATGCCTCTATCTGATTGAAAGTGAATTGTAATAGCACTCTGATAAAGTGTATTCGTTGGAGAAGTTAGTGTTTACATCCCTGTTACGTAGAAGTGAATTTTCTTGATTAGTACATTTCTTATATTAGGATCCTGAGATGGAAAATGAATAGTGTTTAGCTGACATTTGGTAGTCAGCTCTACTCAATTTAAGGAGATCCAGAGATTGAATTTTGCTCCTTCTTGCCCGTTCGAGGACAATCATCATTTCTGTTGTGTGGAGTGGGAAATTTTTTGTTCATGATATCAAGTACACGGGAAGGATCTAGAACGGTACTTATGTTGCAAGACTTGTTTTAACTCTCTTCATCTTAGGCATTATGAATGCCTTGTCTTCTCATATAATTGCTCACAGGGTTTTTGGGATCTAAGTTTTACACTCTTTAAGTAAAAACTGAGCTATTGTCTTAGGTTGAGAACTTTTCATCCCACATGTTGTGAATAGAGCTCAAATTCTTTTTCCTTCTTTAAATTTGCAATGGTTCAATTTTGCAGACCTGTATACTTGGACTGCACTGCAAGGACTAGTTTAGACATGCTTGCAAAGCATTACTATCAAGCAGCTGGTTCTTGGGCAGTCTTCTTTGTTCCAGCTACTGATGCTGACATGGCATTTTACAACGAATTCAGGAATTATCTTGGTGAGAAGCAGCGAGCTGCTGTGGCTAAATTGGATGATAGGACCACTATGTTTCTTGTACCTCCTTCTGACTTCTCTGAGAAAGTCCTTAAAGTACCAGGAAAACTGAGCATCTCTGGTGTTGTTTTAAGATTGGATCCTCCTGCTCCCGGTTATGGGTCTCATCCTGAGAAGAATGAAACTGGTATTACCGGTTTCCCAGGCATGACATCGTTTGCCCAGCCGTTATCGCCTTCTGGGCCTAATCCTGCACTGACATCTTACGCAGCCACTCAGAGACCAGGAATCAGCAATATGTCATTTCCTGGGATAGATACAGGACCTCCAGCTGCTTCATTTTCAGGCTCTCTTCAGCCAGCTGGTAACTTTTCTGAGTCATTTAGTGGAGACAGGCATAATTACATGGTCAATCAGCAGTACCCTGCCATGGGACAGAACTGGTCTTCCCATGATATGCAAAACCCAAATCCTAGTGTCAAGAATATCATCTCACAATCATCCAGTGGCAGAAATGATCCTACCATTGGTCAGGGATATAACCCGGCCATGCCTGGTACAGGGCAGGAAAGTTCTAGCATCTATAGGGGTGAAGCTTCAAATTTCCATTCAAATGGCAATAATAGACCTCCCCCGGAGGCAAAGTCACCAGCTACACCTTTTCAATCAGAACAACTTGCATTGTTAACCTCATCACTTCTTGAGCAGCAGAGGCAATCAGGGGTTGCATCAACAGGACAAGATTCTAGACAACCAGGCACTGCTTACCTGCCTGACAACTCATACAGGCCACAGCAGAATCTTCCATTCTCAAACAATCTGCCTGCTGATCATTCATCATCTCAGTTTGGTCAAATGCAGCAACAACAGCAACCAATGGTGAGTTTGCCAGGCCCACCTCCAAGAGAGCTTCAGCATGGCACTAACGTGAACCAACTGCAAAATGCAGCTGATGAAGAAACAGATCCACAGAAACGCTTGCAGGCAACATTGCAGTTGGCAGCAGCTCTTCTTCATCAAATTCAACAGGGTAAATCATGAGCAAATATATACCAAATAAGGTCAATAATTACTGTATTTATTTAGATGCATTTATATATGCAAAACGTGTCTTCATCGTGCTGTACTTTCAATCTTGACCTAGTGCTAAGAAACTTACCGCAGCATTCTGTTCCTCCAAATCTCGCTCTTTAAACTTTTTCAAGTAATGCTTGTTGTTCTTGTCATTCAATAGCTTTCGTCCAAACAGTTTGATATGTAGTTCAAGATTAGTTCAAATGGATAGCTCTCCATGGAGTTGTGATTTTGAGTGCAAAAAATTGTGTCATCACTATTGAAATGTCATTTTTTCTTTTTATTTCGTTTTACTTTGTGTAATTTCTTCTTATACAATCAGGTCGTTTAGAAGGCAAGTTTATGTCCTTAACAATATAAGTTATGATTTGGTAACCTAGAAAGTTTCCTAATAATGGAGGAATAGGTGTCTCCTTACACAAAGGAGGGTCAGAATTATGAATAATAGTAGTTAGCAATCGTCGATATGTTCGATTTATTATGAAAGACTAGATTGACTTGTTCTATGGTAAGTATCTTCATATTCCACTAAGTAGGATATGACAATGATTTTGATTAGTCACCTATAATAAACATGGTTAAAGCTATAAAAATAAGAGCTTGAAAAATAATTCAAGGAGCTATGTTGTCATGGAAAAAAACTTACATTTTTATATTTATACTGAACCATATTAGAATTATGATTAAGTGATATATTGAGGTTAAAGTTTATATTGATTTATCATAATTAAGTAAGAATTATGATTAAGTGATATATTGAGGTTAAAGTTTATATTGATTTATCATAATTAAGTAATAGGATGTGTCATATACTTATAAAGTTAATTCAAATAGGCATAATACATAAATTGGACCCTAAACTTGACTTCAAATTTTAAGTATGACCTCTAACTTTCATAGTGCACAAGTAGACACTTTAACTATCCAATTCTTAAACAAAAAAACACGCGAATCCAACAGCCAAATTGTGTGATATACAAACGCGCCTACGTGGCTTATTGAGCCACTCAGTGGCTGCCACGTAATTAAAAAAATTACACGTATTTTATAATTAAAAAAAAAAATTAAAATACAAAAGGGTAGGGTCGTATTTTCTTTTCCCAATTTGCTCGATTTTGACAAAAAAAATTAGATGCCATTACATAAAAACGACCAGAAATTGTGCACAAAAAGAGGAAAAAAGCTTGAGTACTAGAATTTGGAAGAAGAAGAAGAAAAATGGAATTTTGATTTGAAAAAAATAAAAATATATTTAAAAGGGATTCATTAAGGGTAAAATTGTCATTTCCGTTTTTTTTTTTACTGTTGTGGGCCTCGAAAAATACCCCTAACGCGCCTGAATTGCGTCTCAATCACGCGTTATGCCAGGTTGGATTCGCGTGTTTTTTTGTTTAAGAATTGGATAGTTAAAGTGTCTACTTGTGCACTATGAAAGTTAGAGGTCATACTTAAAATTTGAAGTCAAGTTTAGGGTCTAATTTATGTATTATGCCATTCAAATATTAGGTGCGAGTAATTTTTTTCCGCAATAGAAACTATATCTCCACTATCCATTATAGAATTCACAATAAATAAAAAAATCATCAGTCTCTATCATCCATTTTTGGCACCTATTTTTAATGCTCTCTGTTAAGAGTCAAAATCAAAATTAAAATTAAATGGACTTTGATCAAAATGTTCATACAGCTTGCCATCAGTTACTTATATACTATATAGTATAAAGTAGGCATAGTACATAAATATACTTTTTAGGCATAATACATAAATTGGACCCTAAACTTGACTTCAAATTTTAAGTATGACCTCTAACTTTCATAGTGCACAAGTAGACACTTTAACTATCCAATTCTTAAACAAAAAAACACGCGAATCCAACAGCCAAATTGTGTGATATACAAACGCGCCTACGTGGCTTATTGAGCCACTCAGTGGCTGCCACGTAATTAAAAAAATTACACGTATTTTATAATTAAAAAAAAAAATTAAAATACAAAAGGGTAGGGTCGTATTTTCTTTTCCCAATTTGCTCGATTTTGACAAAAAAAATTAGAAGCCATTACATAAAAACGACCAGAAATTGTGCACAAAAAGAGGAAAAAAGCTTGAGTACTAGAATTTGGAAGAAGAAGAAGAAAAATGGAATTTTGATTTGAAAAAAATAAAAATATATTTAAAAGGGATTCATTAAGGGTAAAATTGTCATTTCCGTTTTTTTTTTTACTGTTGTGGGCCTCGAAAAATACCCCTGACGCGCCTGAATTGCGTCTCAATCACGCGTTATGCCAGGTTGGATTCGCGTGTTTTTTTGTTTAAGAATTGGATAGTTAAAGTGTCTACTTGTGCACTATGAAAGTTAGAGGTCATACTTAAAATTTGAAGTCAAGTTTAGGGTCTAATTTATGTATTATGCCTACTTTTTACTTTGGCCTCACCTAACATTCATGTCCTTCAACTTTGAATGTGTATAAGTAAGCACTTAAACTTGTAAAAAATGAAACAAAGAGACACACATTCTACGTGGCGTAGTACGCAGAGGATCCCACATAGGACTCCAGTAGGATGTGTGTGTCTACTTGTTCAATTCTATACAAATTTAAATGCCTACACCAAAAATTGAAGGGCAAAATGTCAATGAAAAAAGCAAGTTAAAAGACACATTTATGTGTTGTCCCGATAAAACACATCAAACTGCTCAATTCTTTTGACATTACCTTTTAAAGCCATTGAGGGTAAATACAGAACTTTCATAAAAAAAAAAAAAAGAAAGAAAAAGAAGTTACTATAAGTCCCATGTTCACATAGCAATTATCTTTCCTCTTTTCCAAAACGGTAAAATTGTCTCCACGTGACATATTCGTGAAAGCACACACTAATACTTGCATTAAAATAGCTTATTTACATCATATCCTTCAAACGCGGGATTAAACTTTTCTCCATGTGACATATTCTATAGCATTTTTTCAATATCTTGTCTATATGCATGATCTATACATAATATTTCCAATCAACAAATAGATTCCTCCACCATGCAAATATTTCGTTTCAGAGATCATAAATCACTCTGGGATGACAAAAATAATGCATCCTGCTTTAATAATGTTAAAAAAATGAACCTTACATTCTGCTTACAATCTAATTTGATACTACTTACATCCAGCCATTTCGAAGGCAAAAAAAAAAAAAAAAAAAAAAAAAAAATTCATCATCCATTGATACTATAGAGCCTAATAACACGCGTAGGCATATCAAAACTGCGAAAGCAAGAAGCTAGCTGCTCGATTAAACGGATAGAGAAAATCAATGTTGCTCGAACTCTTCAAAAATGTCAGCAGGTGCGTGTCAGATTCTCCAAAAGTAGTGTGTTTTTGGAGATTCCGACATGGGTGTGGCATCAAAATGAAGAGTTTGCGCAACTTAGGAGAAAACTTAACCTTGAGCTATAACAAGATAGATGAATCTTTATCAAAATCATTGTTCAGTATTATCAAAGGGGACTCTTCTTCTCGAAGCAATTCTTTGTTAGGCCTTCAGCTTTAGCACAAAATTGCTCGTTTATCCTATACGTTTTTGTGGCTTGTCCTCTGCAAAGTCAGATACAACACATTGGATTATAATGAAAACCGAATCAAATAAGGTATTCGATAAAACTCAAACAATTATTCCACAACATGAAGTCTTTGCAACAACCAACATGATTGAACAAATCCATCTTTTTAAGGTCCGGTGAAAGCCATCTCATTGCCTTGTGCCATATTTTTACATGGTATCAGAGCTAGGTCCATCCCCATTTGGACTCTCGGTCCTCGCTCCAGTCGGGCCTGGGCGTGAAAGGGGTGTTAGAGTGGGTAAAAGTCCTACATTGGTTGGCGAATGGACTGATGGTCTCCCCTCATGAGCTAGTTTTTGGGGTTGAGTTAGGCTCAGGTGCCATATCTTTATAATATCATACTCAATCACCATTTAGTATGTTACTAAACAGATAGAAATGCTTGTATATATGTCTTCTAATGTAGTATATGATGATAATTTAAATATGCATTTTAAAGTTTCTCATTTTCAACTGGTTCTTATAGTACACACATTTTGGAGGTTCTGGACTTGATCATGGCAAAAATGATGCCCAATCCCTCATTTAAGTCCCAAAAACCCCACAAAGAGAAGGCAAGATGGGTCTATATAGCTACTACTTTGCTTGAATTATATATATGTGTGTGTAGAACGAATAAAAATAAATGTATGCATATACTAAACTATACTCGTTCTAAACCTATACCGGTTTTGCTCAAGAGAAAAGCCCCATTTGGTAAACCCAGCCAGAGGTGAACGGATCACCAAACATTTAATAGGTTCAACTTAACATCATTTTCAAGACGAACCATAAATATACATATGAAAAATCACTAACATGTCAAAGCAACAATTCCAAAAATGCAATCGACTCAGCAATAGGGACCTTAAAGATTGAACTTATCAAGTTTATATCATGAATGCGCGTTCAGTTTATTCTACTATTAGATTTTTCATTAGTTTGGAAAGGTTAGATTCCATGCCAAAATAATTATGTAGTTTCAATTCCATGGCATATCTCCCAGGTCCAGACAACCAGAACTAATTCTTAATTAATCATGCCTTTTATCTTTCAAATTAGTGGCCCTTTCTGTTAAATATCTCTGTTGATAAAAAGTCATTTTTTTTTGTTAAAAAAATCACTGTTTTAGCCTGTCTTTGGATTCTATTCCCTAAATTTTCACTACTTTTTTCCAATCCAGAAAGAAAGTTCAAATTATTGAAGAATATTTAGAAAAAGAGAGATGTTAGCATAATATTCACGTGTCAAACCATACCTCTACACTCAATAAAACAGTGTTCAAATGCATGAAGTTAACAGTTGACAAATTTAGGAAGCCGTAACTCTAGACTCGAGAAGTAACGAAAGTCAGGATTTAAACTTTATGAGTTCAGTCTATTGAAGTTCTTAGCATTGAACTCATTGTGTTTCTAAAGTTATGGGTTCATATATATTATTTGATGTAATTTTAATGGATTTTAACCATAAATTTAAATTATGCATCGAAAGTACTGTATTGAGATGAACCTAATACGCCAAGGTTGTATGTGCCTCTAAGGAATGTAGAAGGTTCATCCAAATCGTTTTTGGAACATTTGTGCTATCTTGAGGATCCCATTTAAATAAACTGTCTAAAGCTCAAAACAGATCAAAAAGAACTTTTTTGGGACCCAATAATGAGTTTTTCCAACTATATAAACCTCCCCGGACCATACACCAAAATTACCAGCTCCAACATAGTTTACGTCTAGTCGAGAAGCTCAGTTCTTCAAATCCTTCACTCTTTTTAGGTGAGGAATTCATCATGTTTTCGCGTTATGTAGCATTTCATTATCTAATATTGGAACTAAATTTCCTCGCGTTCCAGCTTCTACACAAAAAAGTTACTTTCTTTAATGCAAGTTTTTCAAAAACTTACACCTTAATACACGATTTACGTGCAAAGAAATTTCTTTCTAGAATGAAATGACTGTTCATGTGTAAGAAATATGCAATTCTAGCTATAACCATGTAAGGACGAAGCCTCAAAGATGTGTGTCTGATAGGGTTTAATGGTTGTTGCACATGCCTCTTACAATGGCCTATTGCATGCCTTTTACAATGGCCTATTACATGCCTTATACAATGGCCTATTTGGCTTCTCATATTAAATTCTCTCATAATATTTTCATGTTCACGGACAGAAAATGAGCATGGAAGGAGATTGGATATGTGCTGCATGCCAACACCTAAATTTCAAGAAACGGGATGCATGCCAACGATGTAGCTGTCCCAAATATGCAACAACGTCCGATGTTTACATGTATGGACTAAACAAAACAGAAGTCCTAGCTGGAGACTGGTATTGCAGTGCCATAAACTGCGGTTCTCACAACTATGCAAGCAGAACAAGCTGTTATAGATGTGGTGCCTTAAAAAGTGATTATTATGGTAACGGGGCAGGAGTGATAGCATCAACAGGTTATGGATCTGATGCAAGTGCTTGTCCTGGTTGGAAGAGTGGTGATTGGATTTGCAGCAGGTTAGTTCACATCAACTCTATAACAACATTCTATGAGTAAAACAACTTTGGTCGGCTACATGAATCCTCATTGTTCATGTCACTCCATTCAAGGGGCGGAGCTACAAGCCCATCTACGGATTTGGCAGACACTAATAGCTTTGGTCCAAACCCTGTATTTGTGTCTAAAGATTCACTGGCTAACATAAGTTCCTTCTTGTATCTGCCAGATTAGGATGTGGTATGCACAACTATGCCAGTAGAGCAGAATGTTATAAATGCAAGATGCCTAGGGATTTTGGTGAGCCATCTTCCATGTGATTCTGGTACTGCATAGTCGACGTTTTACTTTCCAACACCTTTTTTCATCTACTAATATTCTGTTCATTCTCTGCTTTTCAGGAGATGACCTGAGAGAAAATGAATTATATTGAGGGACGAGGCGACATAAAGTTTTTATTGAAGATTTACTTGAACTCATAACCTTCTATTTTTTTTTCCTTCGCATTCCGTTTATTTTCTATTTTCTTGTTTCCCTAATCAATTTCTCAAGGAAGGGTTAATTTCTAACTGGATTGTAAGTTTGTAACTGTGCAAGTTCTAATGAATGAAAATCCCTTCAGATATTGCATTCCTTATGTCTTTCAAGTTTCAACAACTGCTTTTGTCAGGGTAGTTCGATGAGTATTATGTAAACTTAATTCAGGCTATGTTGCCCTGACTCTTCAAAATGCTGATGAGTGCATGTCGGAACCTCAAAAAATAGTGTATATTTGGAGGATCCAACATGGGTGTGGCAACATTTTTGGAGAATCTGAGCAACACAAAATTCAGGTTTATGCACCGAAATTCATAAAAAGAAAAAATAGGGGAAACTATAGAAGGATCAGATATAAGATTCATAGAATCTTTGAGTGGTTCCATTATGAGGGAATCAAATTAGTTCCTTTAAGCATCAACTCTCAATTACACGTATTGTCTTTCCAATTCTACTATGATCCCTGGTTAGTGTTCAACTCGATGTAGAACCAACTATGTTGCTCGGACTCTTCAATGATGTCACAGTTGCATGTCGATCCTCCAAAAGTAGTGCATTTTTGAAGGAGCTAACACTTGTGCAGCAACATATTTGGAGAGTTCGAGCAGCATAGAAACAAGTACAGATTGCGTTACATATATAATTTAGAATCTCTAAGCTCTCCTACACTAAATGCTAGATTTTGAACTTGGATTTGCTCGTAACATCTCCACTAAGGCTAAGAATCTGGTCAAGAGGGATCTATGTTTATTCTGGTATGTGATTGAATTAACTGCATATTTACTCTCCGACTGTCCTATCGATAAAGACCAGGCAGAGAATTGAACTTTTGTATCCCAAATCAGTCATTGAGTCATTAACAGCTTCAAGCGCACTTCTCAGCTGTAAAACTTGAGATCAAGTTTCATGTAAGGGAGGGTTTAGAGATACACAATGGCACGTATTAGTAGTATAAAGGTCGCAAGGTTTATAATGTACATGATACCTTTAAGGTCGTAAGTCAAAAGCGGAAAGCACACATCACCAAAAATATGTCCTAACAAGATTTCACATGGTCAAGTATTTATTTAATCGAACAACAGACGAGATGCTCAATTAATTTGACAACAATAAAGCAAAGTATATTAGATTACCAATGCTAGTAGCTGGTAGTAACAGTAACAGATATTACCAATGCTGGTAAGTATAAATACAACAAATATCACAAGCTATTGCACAAAGAGAGGGAGGAAACTCATGTATAGACTCCGGATCTATATGTACAAAGAAGCTTGCTGCAACTATCAGATAGAAGAAAAGGAGCATCAGCCCATCAAAGTAATTAGATGTCCCGTCCTGTAGAAAAAAAGATATCGTTTAACTGCAAGGATGCAGCATAAAAAATGTACATTCTGACCATTGCATTCATGTACACCCCTGATGAAGCAGAACAGAAGGAAATGAAAAGGATGAAGAGGTGAAAAGGAGAGCAAATCTTCAAATCTGGAAAGAACTCTTATTTACCATTATTTTAAGAGTTTAAATTATGGGATACCTGCAGCATGAAAGCTACTACAAGGACAGTCATAAAAAGTGTAGCTGTTTCAAACATTTGGAAGTCCAAATTCATCGGTGAGCCTATTATCCATCCGACTACAACACAGAATGGGATCTGTAGCAAGAGACAGTCGAAAATGGGTGTAAGCTACCAAGCAGAAAAAAGATAGCAGTCAAAATTAGAACACAGGTAATATCTTCTTTTCTTCATTTACTTGCACTTGACAGGCAATTGAAGGAGATAAACATGGAAACGACAAGATTTACTTGCACTTTTTGTATATCTTGAAAGGCATAATACATAAACTGGCTTGGCCTCAGCTGCAATACTCCAACTTTGAGAGCGCACATTGAGACACTTCAACTTGGTATCAAATGAAAACTAAACACTTCAACTAGACCCCACTGTGTTTCATGGACACCCTACACTGACATGGCACATAAATTTTGGAGGTGTCTTGATGATCATTTTTGTAAGTTGGAGTGTTCAACTGACACAGTGGAGACAAGTTGAGGTGTCTAGATGTGCATTCTGAAAATTAGAGTGCTTACTTGTCAATGGAGGCCAAGTTTGAGTGCCTGTTTATGTATAGTGCCTTCTTGAAATAAGAAATGAACAATTGAAGTGTCTTATGTAACTACGAAGCAGCTAGGGTGATACATTCATATCTTGATTAAATAGAACAAAAGTAAAGACTAAAGTTCCTTATTTGCGTAATTCATGATAAAGAAACTCTGATATGTTAATTACCTACCCCAAACATAGCTATCTGTGTTGATGAACCTATTGCCGCTCCCAAATATATATCCTGCACAGACACTACGTAAATGAGGGATGGTGATTGTAAATCGTTAGCTTTTGTAAGGAAGAAAGGTGAAGAATGTACAAGCTTGTCTTTGCAGGCAAACATGACAGCTCCGGCATGCTCCGCAGCATTTCCAACAATGGGAAGCACTATCACACTTATAAATGCTACAGCAATCTTCATCGCAACGGATGCCCCCTGAAAACATTGTCATATATGTTTATTGTTAGAGGGGCTCCAAGAACACAAATAAAAAATAACACATTTCTTAGTGTGTTCAAATACTTTCCTGCTGTTTAACACAGAGAGGACTAAACGTATAGTATAATCTCTGTACACCTATGTTTTTGGACTCTTCAAAAATGCCGATGGGTGGGTGTTGGATCCTCCAAAAGTAGTGCATATTTGGAGGATCCACTACAGGTGAGGCAACATTTTTGGAGAGTCCGAGCAACATAGTTGTACATAGTTTTTTTCCCTTTTTGACATATTACATAGTTTTTTTCCCTTTTTGACATATTCTATATAAAGGACCTTTTCTTGTTGAGTTAAGAAAAAGTAAAACCTGGATAAATTCAATCATATAAATCTCATAACAGTAAGTTTTGAAAGAACAAGGAAAAAAAAAGAAGATTCTCGATTTTTCGAAAAGTTAGATGGTTCTGCAGAAAGAACACGGAGTTGCAAAACCGCAAAAAGAGAAAAGGTTAGTAGGATGAACTTAACTAGGTACTCTGATAGGACTGCTATCCATAGTGTCATAACAGAAAGCCATAGCATTGACCACCATTTCGATATCTCCGGAGTTTCTTCATTATCTGCACTTCCATCAATATGATCCTCTTCCTGAAATTGTACTAAACTCAGAGGAGAGCAAATTCATGAAGGAAGATTGGACTAAATGTAAAGCTCATTGTAGCCTTTAAGAGCTAATAAAGGAGGAAAGTAATAGAGATGGGATTCTTTGTTTTCTCTAATCCCATTAGATGTTCTCAAGACAACATTGTTTTGCCTTAACTTAGCAAGTTTTCAAGTTGGAATGAGCAAGAATAAAGATCAAGTATCTTACGAACTTTTGGAAGCTAAAAAACAGAAGACTAGATACACTATAGTTCACAAAGCAACATAATAAGCAAGTTGGAGCATTTTGACAATGAGACAAGACGCGACCTTCAGGAAGAATTAGGCTAATGCATATTCCGACCTTCAGAAAACGTGGCTGCTACTATCATCATGTTTCCAGTTTTTCATTTAAAACTTTCACTTCGATATTCCAAGTTGAACTTTGTATAAACATACAGTTATGTGTATAGGTTAACACCAATTATACAAAGCTGTGCTGGAAAATGAAGAACCACAACCTCGGCCATCGGCATGTAAAGATTCTTTTGGTTGGTCAGCTGAAAAAATAGATATGCGCCATATACTATAAGCATAATTCAGCTGCTAAATCTGGAAAGTGCCAACTCTGACTTCCCAAAATGCACTTCAGTGTGTGTAACGTGGAGGACAGCGGGGAACAACAGCACATAACTGCCATTAAAAGCAACCCTGAATTCATCCCTGCAGTTCCCTAACAAAGAAAATTTGAAAATAAAAATCCAATTATCCGTGTGTTATCCCTCAACATACAGCTTGAACAAAGTTATTACTGATATTGGTCTACATAAAACACATATATATGGAGAGTGATAAAAATATACCTTGTCGAAAAGCTGCTCCTTATTAGAATGAACAATTCCACCGCCAAAAAATGCACATCCAAGCACTAGTAAAGTATTGGACAGAATTGAGCCTAATAGTGACTGCTGCACTACGCGAATCATGCCGCTTTTCAGAGCATACATTGAGATTATCAACTCTGTCGCATTTCCAAAAGTGGCATTTAGAAGTCCTCCGACTGTAAAAGTTTTTAACTGCAGATTAATCGAGATGATATTGGCTAAATAGAGTGCAATTACAGGGAAAAGGGAAACAGGTTGATAGAGTTCTCTATCTCTCTTTGAAAAATATGTGACGAAAATACTATATAGTGTTAGACGACATAAACATTTATTCATGTCTTCTACCATTAGGGTACAGACGAGAAATGAACTAGTGCCTATTCCTTCTTGCTGGTCAGCATATTTTATCGCACATATAAATTGGCATCCTAAATGAAGATTTAAAGACCAAAAGAAAAGAACATACAAAAAGTTAATGCCTCTATATATCGTATACTCGAGTAAAATTAATGATATGGAGATGAGGGATGCCACAGGTAAAGACAAAACTACCTGTAGGTCCAGTAAAAAAAACCAGCTGCCTATACAAAGAATGAAACCGAACGTATTAGTTACATTTTGGAAAATGTACAACAGTATAAATAGACCAAGTAAGTAATCTTCAGCTTATGCTCCAAACACGACGTGTAATGTTAACATTTTTTGAACAGAGAAAAGATCAGGAAGCTATTGTCTTTCCATATTATGAAAACATCCAAGGACAGAGATAAATAAGTGTGATCTCATCTAGCTCAAAGGAACTTCCATTTCATGGTTAAGAACTATGCACGATGCATGAACATGTTAAGAAATGCTGGCATGTCTTCGCGATTATACGTTCAATTCCTCTTTGATTGTTATGATTTACTCATGCAACGCGTTGTAGACATTGGTTGTAGAGAATTACTCTGTGGCCCAACCTAATCGCTCTGCAAGGGGAATGATGCCTAACAAGCTAAGTATGAATGTCCATCCCTGAAATATTCAACAACAAGAAAACAATGTCAACAAGCTCGTATAAAGAGCATAATTTTTTTTTGTCCGAAAATAGTTTAACAACTCACATGTTGATCAGTTAACTCATCGACAAGTATCGCTAAAGGGCCACAAGGTACAAGTATGTTTAACTTGTTGGAGAAAAAAAAATCTTAATGTTCCTTCGTATGCTATACAATATACTTTTATGACTGTCATCATCTGCCTCGAGATCATAAGAAGATCTTTGAGGAGCGGTGCCCAAAGATGATGTCTTTCTATCAAAATGCCCTAATCTGACAAGGTTCTCATCCTCAAGTTGAAGTACTGCTCTTTCGTCTGATGATCCCATCTGAACCAGCAAAGGTCACTTCATTAGATGTAATGAAGAAGGACAAATCATATTCTATTAAAGATATTTTCCTTCACTCGGAGACAATCATAGATATACAGAATGATAAAGTTTTTGATCATCAAAAGAGTTTTTGATCATGAACGATAAAGTAAATTAACTGATAAAGAAAATAGGCATTGATTCTTCATACATTCAATTCTAACCAACAACTGTGTATTTGCTTCTCATCAACTTAAGTGCATTTCCTTCCTGCTTGGATAATCATTAAGGACATGTTAGACGAAGCTAGCATGGGAAGTATTGCGGGTTTGACAAAACCTAGTAATTTTGATCTAAATCCTGTATGCTTGTTGAGAAATACACTGAATATGTACATATAATAAACTTCAGAACTCCTACACTTCAAATCCTGAATCCGCATCTAATGCCATATTTCCTTCATACTACTTTAGGCATCCCGTGTTCGAAACCCATTGAACTACTAATCCGTAGATTGGTGGCACCATATATGCTCAATTAACGTGAAGTGCTCCCCACCAAGAGGGTTCTCCATTCGTAAGGGTTCAAATCCGATTCAACCATCCCACTAGGTAGTGATGCCATAAGTTGGTGCTTTAGAAGGCAAGACATTGGGGATTCTGAATCGGACTACACTTTCCACAGGTCGAACGACTATCAATCCTGACTCAATGAGAAAAAGGTTGTACTCATACTTGCCTTAATTTACTGAAATCTCGAATTCCATTCCATTAAGGCATTCATTTGAACTCGTATTTGGCTTAATCTAATCTACTTGGATTCCGGATTCGATTCCATCTAGGCACACTCATTCCCTTCATGTAAAGTTCAACATCTCTAACACTAGTTGTTCTTTCTACCTAAACTTGCAGTTTCTGTTATATGACAATACACACTAAAAAGATCATATCTCTCTCATACAAACTCGAAATGTGACAAATCTTTTTGCAATGATTCTAAAATCACAATACGTATCTAATAGTTCAATCAAAACACCAATTAAACCTCTTTTGATGGGACTTTTGAGAGTAAGAAAGAAAATGAAATAAACTCACTTCAAGATGGGACTTTGCCCCTGGAAAATTTGAATGATCATCCACTAATTATTCTCTCTGCAAAATTTTCATTCAACAACAAGGTGACTCAACCACTAACGAGTGGTCTGATTGAGACAAACCCCTTTGATTTCTTCACTTATCTAATTAACTTTATCACATTGTTAAGACAAACCTTGATGGAAGGCAAAACCCCTATAACTTTTTGTGCTAATAATTTTTCTTTACTTTTGAACAACCTTTCTAATAATCAACTGTTATAAGAAAAAAAGTAAATTTTGAGATCTAATCATTTTTATCTTTTACATAATTTATCATAATATATGTTTGATGATATAATTGTGTTGTTTAAATTGAGTGATATTTTTATGTAGCGATTAAAGATAATATTTTCTATTTTTTTATACATAAAAAATATAGAATTTGATAATTTTATGGTTAGAATAACTCCTTGTGCAAAAAAAATTATGTAAAAGTTTTTGATAATCAATATTAGTTATACCTTTAGTTAAGACCGTTAAAAATGTACACTACAACAATATAAATAATTTTTTTTAGAGACAATCTACTTGTCTGAGGTCAAATGTTCACTACTTTTCGTTATTGTTACTTTGTTACTCTAACAAAATTTATAGAAGGAGAAAAATAAATTTGAAACAACAGCAAAATAATATTGTTGACCCTTTTATAAATTTATTCTTCATTAAACTACTGCTTTGAAGAATCTTCTAGATGCTTCATTAATGAAACTTTACGACTTTTTCAAAAATATGTATGTATAATTGTTGCATTATGAAAGTACAAGTAGATCAAAATGTTGGATTCTAGACTCATGTTAAAAAAAATATTCTCGAACATTAAAAAATTAAAAATGAATCCAATCTAAATAACTCAAATCTCAGCAATGACTTGGGATATAAAAAACAACAAATCAATGTTAATAGACATATCTTTTGCAGCTTAAGATATTACTTTTATTTAGAGCAGGGTTTGCTTCATATTCTTCAAATTAAACTTGCCGAAAATAGTCATAATTCACACCAAAAATATTTAGAAGAATCAAATGAGAAGGAAAAAAAGAAAAGCATTAAAAGGACGAATTGTCCAAGTGAGATAAGATACATACCAACCGAAAAACAATCAATACAATTTTAAGGAGATAACAAAATAGCGAGAAAAAACATACATTAAAAGGGACAAAACTATGAGATATCTATTGATGATAGCAAATCATTTTAACCAGAACCTATAAATGTTGCCACCAAAAAAGTCTTTTCGTGGCGACGTTTATAAGTATTAGTGGCAACTAATATTACCACTAAAACTCGCTTTTAGTGGCAAAATTTATAAGTTAATACTGCGACTAACGTTGCCACTAAAACATATTTTTAGTAGCGGCTTTTATAGGTATTAGCGGCGACAAATGTTGCCACTATACCATTCTTGTAGTGGCAACGTTTATCGGTTAGTGGCGAGTAATGTTGACATTAAAACATTCTTTTAGTGGCGACTTTTAAGTTTTATTGGCGACAAATGTTGACACTAATACAATCTTTTAGTGTCAACTCTTAAAGTTTTAGCTGCGACAAATGTTGCCACTAAAAACGTCTTTTAGTGCCGACTTTTATAGGTATTAGTGGCGACTATTATAACTATTAGCAGCAAATAGTTTTGCCACCAAAAGATCTTTTAGTGGCGACTTTTATAGGTTTTAGCGGCGACTATTTCTGCCACCAAAACTATCTCTTAGTGGCGACTTTTACAGGTATTAGCGGCGACTAGTGTTGCCACTAAACTAACCTTTAGTGACATTTTTAGAGGTATTAGCGGCGACTAGTATTGCCACTAAAACTATCTTTTAGTGACGACTTTTACTGGTATTAGTGGCGATTAATGTCTCCACTAACACATTCTTTTATATACATTTAGAAAATAATACTTAAAACTTATTAGTCATTTAAACTAAAACACTACAAAGTAAAATGATAAAATATAACATCTTATCATTTATTCTTCAATCAATTATCTTTAATTTGATTTTATAATTTATCATTTTGCTTCCATGAAGTGTTAATATTTGATATTTTTGAGGAATGAAATGCATCAACTGGTAATATTAAATAATGTAATAAATAAATAATCGTTGGTGAATAAATACATAAATTGTAAAAGGCTGGAAAAAATAAACAAATATTCTAATCCTAACGTGTAAAAGTTCGACCCTACAGTTTGCTTTACATATATCATTTTAAAGTTTCCATTTAAATATATCATAAGTAATTATTAAATGAAAATTAAAGAGAGAATGTATCATGTTGAACAACAATTCAACTTATTATATATACTTGAAAGGGAAAAATTATACAAAATTATTCAGTTTGTTTGAGTGTTTTTTAAAAATCAACAATCCAGAGTGATGAAGTTTAATTTGAAACTACAATTCTATTTCAATCACAATGTCGAAAACACATCTATTGCTTCAAGAAAAATATTTACAACTTGTAGTAAACTTGAGAAATCTGTCCTTACTTCACATTGAATATGAACAATTAATTTATTGTGTAGTTATCTATTTCTTTGCAATTAAAAGAGGCTGCAGTCTAGTCAAAAGTTTTATTAATTTTTGGCTTCTTTTCCTGGTTCACTTAGCACATCAAGGTGCAATAAAGTTTTTAAGATATTTATGTGTTTACAATGACATAACAAATTTGAATTTTGTTTTCAAGATATGGTAGTATATATCTTAGGAATTCTTTTACTCTACTTTCAACAATTTGAGTAGAGAAAACTTGCATGAATACTCAATTAACGTGTGCTATTTAATCTGTACTAACAAATACATATAACAATAACTTTGCAGAAACATAAATAACGAAGTTTAAAAGATATACTCAAAAACAACAATTAATAAAATAAACATAAATTAATTATTGTAACAAAAAAATCAAGATCTGTAACAATAGAATGAAACAGAAAGGAAAAAATAGAGCCCACTAAATGCATAATGTACCCTTAAGAAAATTATTCCCCTCTAGTACCCGAGATTTAAAGGAATAGATCTTCTCAGGATAAACGATTCTATTCACCAGTGTATTATACAAAAAAGAATGGTGAAGTGAGCCACTAACATGAACAAAGTACACGAATATTTAATTGTGCAAAAGAAGAAGAAGAAGTAGTTCAGAATTTTCATTGTTTTAAAATGAGAGGAAATCCCTCTATTTATAAACAACAAAGGATATTGTAAACAAATATTTATTGTGCTTTATCAGAAATGTCACAAGTCCTTCAAAAAGGTCACAACCTTTAATAAAAGTCACAATTTTTCATAGAAGTCTCAAACCAAACCAAATGATTGTTCTAGAATGGCTATTCTTCACAATTGCTCCTTGTGATGCAGCGGAACCATGGCAATTAGGATCTCAAGACACAACAACACCTATAATGCAAGGAATAACAGACTTACATCACAATGTCTTTTTCTTCGTTATTCTGATTTTGGTTTTCGTATCATGGATCTTGGGTCGCACTTTATGGCATTTTCATTATAAAAAAATCCAATCCCGCAAAGGTCAAAATAGAAAAAGTGTCAAAATGACACAACGGACCCCTACTTGAGGTGTTTAAAATGAACAAAGCCTAATTGAGGTGTCTAAGTGAAAATTGGTGCCAAGTTTAGGAGGCTACTGATGGGTTCCCCCTAAATTAAAAGGGAATCCTGAATTCTGGCGGCGCCACGTAGGTGAGCCTAAGGTTCTCTCTTATATATATATATATATATATATATGACTTTTTATTAATTATGAAATTGATTAACCATATTATTAGTTCAGTCTGACAATGGAATATGTCAACGTATATGTAAAAGAAATAATCAAAACCGCGTAGCTTTATTTTCCTCAAACAAACAAAAATCAAACTTTGCATATGTAGTTGGGACTTCAAAATTCAAATAGTCTAGGCTACACTAAAGTTAGTAGGGTCCAGTTTTTAAAAATAATAAATTAACAAAATGACTTGACTATAAAGAAAATTGTGGAAATGATCTATTATGATTATTTACAAATTAAATATAAAAAAATGAGTTTTTTTTTTTTAAAATAAACAAATTAAATAGGAAAAAAATGATTATTTTTTTTAAAAAAAAAATATGTGAAAAAATGAAGAATACTTTATAACAAGTGCATAAAACTAAAAATAAACTTATAAAAGACTACAAAAATACCAAATCATCTCGAGAAAATGAGATCTCTTGTGTATTTACAGTTCTAATAGAAAAAGGAGGACATAATATATACATAAATATATCCTTTGACTTGACTTCATTTCACATTTTTGTCCACCAATTTTAGGTGTGCACAAGTAGACATTTTAACTTGTATAAAATAGAACAAGTAAACATACAAGTCCTATGTGACATAATACATATAGAATATCACATAGGATGAAAATTGCCACATAGGATGTCACGTAGGACACATGTGTTTATTTGTACAACTTTAAGTGTCTGCATGTGCGCATCCAAATTTAAAGGACATAAATGTAAGCTGAAGCCAACACTACAAGAAAATTTTGAATTACATGGGGATTTTCCTGTGGATTAATATAAAAATCCGTAGGAAACCTATTTTCCTACAAATTTTCATATTAATCCTCAGAAAAATCTCCATGTGATTCACACTTTTCTTGTAGTGCAAGTTAAAAAACATATTTATGTATTATGCCAATACAATCTTTTCAGGTATAGTATAAAAATAAACAAATCATTTTTTCAACCAATGACATATGTGATGTGACCATAATTAGCATTTATATATAATGACAAACACATCTAGCTACTTCCATAGCTTAAAACACAATTTATAATATCAAGAAATGAACAAGGCTAGTCTTTCTACTTTCTATTTTGTTCTTATAAATTTTCTTATTATATCATGGTGTTTACAAAGTGAAGCCAGGATGTTCTTGGACATGGAGAACTTGTCTTCAATTAAATTCAAAGGTGTTATACGAGGTCGCAGTAATCGAGAAACTCCGATTATAATCAACCCTTCGCCTACAGCAAATACTCGTGGTCATGTGTATGTATCTAATTATTAATTAAAAGACACTTATTCATCGTTTTTTAAATTATTTATTTTTCGTTGCTGTTTTATCATAAATTTATCTAACAAATTTACATTTTTACTGTTCACGCAGTTACTATACTCCACCACCGTTGATAAGTAAATAGGAGAGCTCGTGAAGAAACAATTGAATATTTTACTATGATTATTGGGCCAGGTGGTGCGCAATCGCTATAGACTATTGTGTAATTTTACTGTGTATTTTTATTTTTATTGTCTTGGTTTCTTTTGTTGGAATTGCTTTATTTTTCATTAATAGTATGGAATCGAAGAAATTATACTAGAAAGAGATTAAAGTGAAAATAAATGATAATTCTTTGTATTATGTTGATTTTTGAATATTGATTCAAATAGAAAATCGTATCACTATTTATAAGCTATTAATAATAGGAAAGTATATGTTATTTTCCTTACAGATATTGAAATAAAAGAAAACTAAATATTTTACAATTAATATAAATTCTAAACTAGAAAAAAAGAAGAAGTAAATATGGAATATGATATGATATATTTCTTAAAAATTACATATCAAAGCAAACCATTCACACCTTATCTTGTAGTGGTTATAATTTTCTTCATGGTTCAAACAAACAGTCCCTTAATTAAAATAATATTATTGTCTTTGAGCCGATAATATATAATTTATGAATATCGACTATCGTTGTCTTATTTGACCACACATTTTACATTCAAAAAATAAGTGTCTTGACTTAAAAATATATAGATTTGGTAAAGTCCAACAACGCGTAATGAAAATGGCCTAATGGGTACTTTAAGAGGTATGTATATTATAAATTACAACTCCAAAATCACAAATACTTTCTCAATTTAACACAAACATTAATTGTGTGACATACAAGGGGTCAAGAAAAAAAAATATGAAGAAAATTGCTACTAGTTTATTTAATTTTCTTGTAATATTTCTTATTTTATCATTGTGTACGCAAAGCGAATCGAGGATATTAAACTTGTCCGATTTCGTAGAGACGAATCAGGTGCGAGGTCGCAGCATCAGGCAGACGCTCAAACCCAATCCTTCTCCAATGGCAAATGCTCAAAATCATCAGTACGTATAGACGTTTTTTTGAATATCTAAGTTTTAATTTTAAAATGTTATGTTGATCTAATTCATTTAACTAGCTTCAAATATTAGTTAAATTTAACGATCAAGAAGTGAAAAGTACTAGATAAATTAAAATGAAGGACGTACTTTTTTTAATAAAAAGTTCTAACATTAAATTATTATTTTTGTGTTTAATGCAGATTTAGAAGTCCACCTCCCATGATCATGAAATAAGGAAGAAGGCTGATCCTGAATTTGATGATTTTGCTCCTTTTTTTTTCTTTTTCGAAACGTACTGTTTTTAAATGATTTTTACCGATAATAATTAATGAATATAATTCTGTCCTTTTTTTTTTCTTTAATATTATAGCAATTTGAAAAAATATATATATAGATGAAGGTAACATATTCACCTCTACAAGATCTGTATTTCCTAAATTATGTATACATAAGAAATATTTAACAAAGCAGACCAACACTTTTTCTTCATTTATAGCCGTTATATAAGAATACATCAAATAGAAAACTTACATATACATAAAATAATCACATAACTGAACACAATATTACAAGTTCTCATCGCACCAACAGGACACACCATCAATTTCGAGTCCAATGCATTATAATGATAATATGATGAATTTGAGTCTGTTGAATCATGGCCTAACATGTTCTTTCATATGAATAATACATTAGGTTCAAATCTCAACACATGTGTATGACACAACAATGACTGAGCAAATCAATCATCTCTTAATAATAATAATATAATAGGTCATGACCATTAGAGGATGTGATGCCGTGGATGTGACTGCTTCACCCTTAATAAGAGGTCTTGGATTCGAGTCTTGTGTATGAAAAAAAATCTTTGGTACATAGCGCTTCCACTGAACAGGGCGCTACGCGGAGCGAATCTAAAATAATCGGACTTCAATGCGGATATCAGACATTGAATGAAAAACCAAAAAAATAAATAATATGATAGGTGCGTTGCGCCTCCTTTTCTTTTTTTTCTCCATTCACACAGAGTTTTGATTCAAAACTTATGAGTTTGCGACAAGTACACCAACGCGTTATTGAAATATAGATTTTTTAGAATAATACTTTATAATAATAATAACTCCCAAGTGTTCAAGTCTTCTTCCTTTCAACAAGTCTACACAATCCATATATCTCAAAAACACTCACTTTTAAAATGAAGAAAATTGCTACTACTTCATTATTAATATTTCTTATTTTATCATCAATACTATAGTTATTTTTTCGTACTTATATTGTTTTAATGAAAGAAGCTTTCTAATAGTAGATTAATTTTCTTGATGGCATGCAGGGTTAGTCCGACGCCGCCCATGATAGAATAAGGAAAAAGCTCGAAGAATCAAAACCGGGGAACTTTTTTGAAGGTGCGGTATTGAATCTCAGAGTCTTTAATTAGGATTTTGAATTTATGAATTCTCGTATCTTAAGAATACGACTTATTGAAGTCTTTTAAGAAATTAATTATACATAAAATATAAAGCTTGAACGAAACTTTTTGGTTTATATGGAACTCAATTTCCTGTATTGAATGATATAAATATATATATTGTTATATGTACTTAATATTTTTTATGTAATTTTGGAGACGGGTAAACATAACCCTTAGAGGAAATTTTTTATAAGCATCTTTTTTGTGTTATTTTTATATTAATGAAATTGGCAGTAAAAACATATTTAAATTTATTATATTATCTCTTTTATGAAATTGAAATAATTTTTAAACAATATATATTTGAATTAATTCATAAATATGAACTATTTTTTAAAAAATATATCACGATATACGTAGTGAATGTGCATTTTTGCTACGGGATAGATAGAAAAGTTTGCTCTTAACAAGCATATTGAGTAGAAACAATAATCAACGAGAAATTCTAAAGCAACAACACAAGATACACAACAGAAAAAAGAAGAACAATAATATATACAAAAGTCCGAAGTACAAGATCCAAACTCACGACCTAGTAAACAACAACACAAAGCTATTATACGAGTATGAGTCCCAAAAGTGGACCAAAAGTACAGACTTGTTTTGAAAACAAAAGACTAGCCAAAAACTATATACAAAAGGAGATAGATTGAACTAGAACGCCAGCAACTCACCCTCGCTCAATCTCCGCAGCTAGGCCCGAATCAACGCTGACGGCTGATGCTAAAATCTGCATCAAGAAAACAAATGTAGAATGCAATATGAGTACTAAAAGAATAGATACTCAATAAACATCATATATCGATTGTTTGGATGATTATTAGTTTAAATATAATATTTGTTTTGATTGTCACTTAAATTCTATTATATATACATATCACAAGCTTATCTAATTACCTTATTTTTTCAAATGAAAAGAATGTGATAGTAGTGCACAATTGTTTGTCTTTTTTATTCTCCACTCACACTAGTGGTTTGACTCAAAACTTATGATTTTGCCACAGCCCACAAGTGCAACAGCGCGTTATTAAAAAATATGGATATTATAAAGTAATATATTAACAATTCCCAAATATAAGTCTTCTTCCTTTCAACTACAAATCTACAATCCATATATCTCAAAAACATTCCATTAAAAATGAAGAAAATTGCTACTACTACACTCAATTTTCTAGTAATATTTCTTATTTTATCGTTGTGTATGCGAATCGAATCGACGATGTTAAACTTGTCATCATCTGTCAATTTCGAAGCAAATATGGATTTAATCAAAGGTCGCAGTTGTTTTATTCGAAAAATATAAATAAAAGAAAAAATGACTAAGTTTCGAAAAATCAATTAAACTTATGGTTTAAGAGAAATCGAATTTCCAAAATAAGAGTCGCCACTTAATTTTTTTTAGTAAAAATCAAGAAAAAACTTAAAGGTTTTCAAAAGACCAAAACAGATAAAATCAATTGAAAGTAAAAAGGGATTCGAAGTTCAATGTACATTCCGAGAAGGTGTTAGGCCCTCGGAATGTCCGCTAACTTGCGGTTGACCGGCGATTTGACTAAAAATGACTTTGACTACTTTTGAAATTTTAACTAAAGTAAAAGAAACTCTTTTTATTTATATTTTATATTTTTATATATATGTATCTATTTTGAAATTTTAACTAAGTAAAGGACTCATTTGTTTCAAAACTCATTTATTCACTATTAGCATTATTATTATTACTATTATTATTGTTATTATAAGGAATAACTAAAGGAAATATGTTTTAAAAAGAAAGACCTCAAGTGTTGACCGGACTAATAAGGAAAACGAGATCAAGTATAAAAGTTTATTACTCTTGTTTTAGTTATCATTTTATTATTATTGTCATTTTACTTATCTTAAAGGGGAAATGAACTAAAGGGCAATAAACTAGGTGACAAGACGAATAACCAAAAATTAAAGCTAAGTGTAAAGTAATTTTAGTATAAAATAATATTAAAATAAATAAATAAATAAAGAAAATGAAATGGCTATCTTTGAGAATTTAATTAAATTAAACCATAAGATAGTAAGATGTTAGTTAATACAATAACAAATAATAAAAGTAAGGGAAGGAATATCAAATTTGGGCCTTTGAGCCCAATTTCGCCTGAATATCAATGTATACGGCTGTATACAGCCTGTATACCACCGGTTTTGGGCTTTCCGGGCATCTGAAATTTCGATTCCCAGCCCCTTCTGCTGCCCTCAACCTGTATTTTCAAATTTTGGCCCCCATATGCACGTTTTGACCTGTATACTACTACATTCACCCTGTATACCAGTGTATACAGCTGTATACAGGCCATATTTTAGATTTTTTGAACACCGAAAATCCAAATTCCAGCCCCTGTACTTCGCATGCTGCCCTGTACGTCTGATAAACCGGCTGACTCGAAGGAAAATGAGAATTTGGGGCCTTTATGGCCCATTCGAAATGCGGGGAGAGCAAAATAGGAGTTCACGAGAAACTCGAGCAGATTTACATGCAACAAAACAAAAGGATAAGGATTAATACTCCCAAGAATGACACTAACAGTGGCGAGCAAAAGAAAGACTAACATTTAAAAAATTTGCAGAGGCATAGATAAGGAAAAAAAAACAACAAATGTTGAACTACGCAAATTTAATATAGAGAACTAATCACATTATAAATAGTCAATGACACTAAGATAAATGGATAAACAGGAACTTCATATACTTGGCCATATAATTATTTAGGTTGATGAAAGCTAAAGAAGAAACACGTCAAAGAAGTCATATTTGAAAGCTGAAATAATGAAGTTGGTTTCAAACAGTAGATATACCAAAAAAAAAAAAAAAAGTCATTCAAGAAGCATATACCTAAAAATGATACAACTCTCATTAATCTAGATATGATTTAACTACACCTTAATTAAGAACAGGAGCCCTCATATCTTGAGAACTCAACTGCAAATAACTAATACTCCTCCGACTAAGAGGAAACTTAGACAAAAATGGAGACATAAAAAAAACGGCTCAAATAATTTGCTATAAGCGATAAAACAACATTGATATACGAGAATGAACACAGGACTAAACTATTGGAACAAAACAATCACACCACATGATGACTTTGTCAATTGGTCTAAAAAACTCAGACCTATATAGGAAGTAACGCTAACAGTAACAAACTAGATGAAGAAACATTGATGCTTGAAGACATATTAATGATAGGAATCGAGACAAAACGAGCATATAATTCAAAACAACACAAAAATCAATCTTAAACAACTATGACCCAATTCGAACGTCTAATTGTGACGGGGAATAAACAACATATCGATTAGCCAGAAATCCCAATAACCAAGGGGAATATGCCACGAACATTTATATTCAAGGGGAATATGCCACGAACATTCATATTCAAACCAAGCAAGAGTGAAGCCAAGAAGAACCCAACAGAGATAGATTTAACATATAACGTTTGGAGCTGAAATGAAACGTAAACCAAGGATGATGTGTTACCTCTTCTTGAGCAGCAAAACTGGGACGAGAATAGCTTGAAAGGACAGCGACTTCTACCACGCGATTCACGAACGGGACTGCAAGTGAAAGGCCTAGTTTACCCTTTTTCGAATGTATTTCTATATGTATTTTGCGATTAATTGCTCGAACTATTCTCTCTGCCTTAGTCGGAAATTTTCCCAACAAAATTTCTAACCTCCCCCCTTCAACCGTAAATCAATAGCCACATATATAGAGGGAAATAGGGCTCAAAAAAAAGGGGGGAAAGGTGAAAACGGACCCATTTCGGATAGAAAGGATCAATTCAAATTTCAAACTCCACCTTTCACCATTTAGGAGAGACACCTTTTCTTCCAATTTCGCCCCATTCCGGAAGAGGAAAGGGTGAATCATCGTCTCAGATCGACTCTAATGTCCTTGATATGCTACGTGGAGCGATCTCACACTAACAAGGACGAAAACACGTGCCTGGTGGCTGAAAAACGGACTGCTGGAACAGTGGGTTTCTGATGAAGTTTGCTGGAATTTAGACGTGTTGAAAGAAAAATTGGGAACGTTGGGATTGTGCTGGCTTGTTTTAGAGTTGGAGTGGGCCGGGTTAAAGGGGAAATCTGGGAATGGGCTGGGAATTGGGTCTGAGGTTTTTGGGGCTGCTGGAATCTGCTGGAAATTTGCAGATTTAAAGCCCAAAGTTTGATCTTAAAGTGGGTGTAGATTTGAAGTTTAAGAAGTAACCCAATTGAGTTAAATCAACAAACTTGGCTAAATTCTAAATAAGATGAATTAATATCAATCAATTAACAAGCTTCTTAATTTTGACGGAATAAAATAATTAACTTACGTGTAAACTAATGATTTAAAATTATAACCATAATTTAAACTAAACTAATTTTAGTAAAATACTTACTTAAATCAAAATCTTTTGAAATGATTTTCAAAATGTTTATAAAATATACTAATTATATACAAAATAATATGAAGCATATGTTTTACTTAAAAATGATAGAGATGACAAAATTAATTAAAAGTAACTTGAGAAATATTTTAAACTTCATAAAAATTAATTATTTCAAATTGTTTGGAATTTAAGAAGCTCGGTGATTAATCTATATTGTGGAGGTCCAAAATTCGGTGTCAACAACTGTCCCTCATTTGACTTGGATGGATGAAAGAGATCCGAGACAAATGAAATTGACAAATCCAATTTTGACCGACCACACCTTTATCTTTTGGGAAAGTGATTTGGCACGGACTCTAGGAATTATGGCCGGACCCTGGGATCGGGTTTCCTACATATCTCAAGCTATATGAGAATTCAGGCCACTTGTAGTTCGACTCGATCGGTTGGAAAGGAAATCTATTATGCGAGATAACCTTTAGTTTTGGAAAAGCGACAAAGTGAGTCGAGTTATGAAAAAGAAGCTTGCAAACTTTCTTAGCCACGAATGTGGTGTATTTCACATCCATAGTTAGGAACCTACATGAACATAATTTTCAAAGCTGTTGATGCATTGTCACTCGGATTGGAAAGTCGCTTCCGGTAGAGACCAAAGATTTCGGATGCGAAAATGAAACCGATAAACCTAAAGAAGAACCCACATGCCTTCTGATAGGGGTGTGGTTTGATTGTGGTGGAAGTCGCTCCTCTGCTCACGTCCTAAGAGTTTGGCACTCCTCTTTGGACTATGTCCCAGTTCGCTGCTAAGAAAAAGTTCCACGTTGTGCTGCATCCCTTTTGATGTCGTCCGCACCTGTGGTTTGTTTTGGAGAATTCATCCTCTCGGATGCTCTCGACAAAGACTGAGATAAAACTTATTAGCACAAAATGTAATTCAAGTGGGGAGATAGTGTCTTTTACCGTGTTGACACTTAATTTCTCCCTTTGAACATTTGACGTCAGCTTCATCGGGTTTGACGTAAAGCAAATAAATCTTGTGTCTTATATATGCAATATAATCTTCAATATACTCTTTCTTTGATGTCGAAGTAATAAAATAGACTGATGTAATACGTTGATAGTTCTCTTGATATTGTTCTTGTAAATAAAAATGATGCAACTGATGTTGACTCTTTTTGCAATGATGGTTTCTTTCTTTGCGATGCGTGTCTTTCTCTTGCTATGCATGCCTCTTTCTCTTGTGATACGTGACTTCTTTCTCTTGCATTGCATGTTTTTTTTTTTTCTTCCCGCGATGCATGAATCTTCTCTTGCAATGCATGAATTTCTTCCTCACGATGCATGAATATTTTTCCTGCGATGCATGAATTTTCTCTTGCAATGCATGAATTTCTTTCTCGCGATGCATGAATTTTCTCTTGCAATGCATGAATTCCTTTCTCGCGATGCATGAATATTTTCTCTCGCAATGCATGAATTTTCTCTTGCAATGCATGAATTCCTTTCTCGCGATGCATGAATATTTTCTCTCGCGATACATGAATTTCTCTTGCAATGCATGAATTTTCTCTTGCAATGCATGAATTCCTTTCTCGCGATGCATGAATATTTTCTCTCGCGATGCATGAATTTCCCTTGCAATGCATGAATTTTCTCTTGCAATGCATGAATTCCTTTCTTGCAATGCATGAATTTCTTTCCTCGCAATGCATGAGCCCTATCTTGCAATGCATGAATCTTTTCTCGCAATACATGACTTCTTTCCCGCAATGCATGAATCTCCTCTTGCAATGCATGAATTTTCTCTTTCAATGCATGAATCTCTTTCCGCGATGCATGAATTTTCTCTTGCAATGCATGAATTCCTTTCTCGCGATGCATGAATATTTTCCCCGCGATGCATGAATTTTCTCTTGCAATGCATGAATTCCTTTCTCGCGATGCATGAATATTTTTCCGTGATGCATGAATATTATCTTGCAATGCATGAATATTTTTACCGCGATGCATGAATTTTCGATGATGCTCTCCTGATACCGAATGAAGATAATATATCACCGAGCAATATAGGTGATCTTCTGGGTATCTTTGGATGGCGGTATCGTCTCAATCGACAATATAAATAAAAAATAACCCTCTGAGTAGTGGTATCGTCTCATTTGACAATACAATACAAATGACTCTCCCGGTAATGGTATCGTCTCATTCGACAATACAATAAAAATAGCATTCAGGGTAAGAATGTTATCATATCTAATAATATAATGCAGATAAACGTCTTCCATGTATTTTTGGTATCTTGAAAATAACGGTATTGCTCTCTTCATAGTTTTTGTTTGTTCCGTCTCTGATCATAGTTGCAAGGTTCATTATAGATTTTGCCTTGCTGGAAATTGAATAACAATATTTCTATTCTCAATTCTTTGGTATAAGAAGCATAAAATATTTCCTGCATCCACAGAGAAATTGTTAGTTCTGGGGAGATCCTTCCCTCTTTAACTTCTCCATATCAATTGGATGGAGGAACATGCTAATCTTGAGGTAAACCTATAGACCTGCATCTACAGAAAAAATTGTTAGTTTAACAATGAACTGATCTGTGTCGATCTCTTCGGTTGCCTGCTCCGCGTTTGATCATCTTTAGTTGAATTCTCTGATCTCCCGTTTCTTGATAGAGAGGACAAAATATTTTTATGTAAAGTGATTAGAAAAAGAGAGAAAAATCTTTAAGAAAAACTAGATTTTCATAAAGGTATATTTGGAAAAGTCACTGCCAATTGTCATGTCACGTTAAGCTTAATGAATGCCTTTGAAATTGATGTCTCGAGGTCTATCTGATTACTTGCTAGGAGGTATTCAAAGTTGTTCTAGACTACTGATGAACCTTCTTGAAAATTTTTGAGATCATCCTCAAAAATTTTTGTCCCAGTTAACTATCTTGGTGTTTCTTTAGTTGTTGGTGAGCAAATCGTGAAATTTTTGAGATCTTCTCAAAAATTCTGTCCCAGTTACGAATCTTAAGGTAGCTTCAGTCTTGACTTTGTTGGACATATATTCTTCTTGAGAATTTTTGAGTCCCTCTCAAAAACTCTGTCCCAGTTTCTATTGTAAAGAAAAATAGAAATCTTATGGGAAATATGACCGAGCCGTTGTGGCGCCTACGTATCCCGTTGAGACAGGAATCAGGTCAAACGTAGTTCCCTTTCTTGAGGATTAACAAAAGAAAGACAATTACAAGGAAATCGACCGTGGCCGACATAGGCCGCCTACGTATCTCATTCTTGAGAATTCAGGTCGCACGTAGTTCAAATAAAAAGAAAACATTAAAAGGGAATAGCGGGGTGACCGAGGCCGACATAGGCCGCCTACGTATCTCATTTTTGAGAATTCAGGTCAGACGTAGTTCCTTACAAAAGGGATAAAAATTCTAAACAGAGCGATTACAAGCAAAACAGAACAATTACAAGGGAGACAAAATACAAACTGAAACTTCACACATAATATCTCTTGACAGCATCTGAGTTGATCGGTTTCGGCCATTCAGTGCCATCCATCTCCGACAGGACCAAGGCGCCTCCGGATAACACTTTGCGAACCATATAAGGGCCTTGCCAATTCGGTGCAAATTTCCCTTTGTACTCATCCTGATGAGGGAAAATACGTTTGAGAACTAACTGACCAACCTCAAACATTCTGGCTTTTACCTTCTTGTGAAAAGAACGAATCATTCTCTGTCGATACAATTGACCATGACAAACAGCGACCATTCTCTTCTCATCAATCAATGTTAACTGGTCAATCCGCTTGCGAATCCAATCAGCATCATCCAACTCAGCCTCCTGGATAATTCTCAACGAAGGTATCTCAACTTCTGCAGGTATAACTGCTTCTGTTCCATAAACTAACAAGTATGGAGTGGCTCCAATTGATGTTCTGACAGTCGTTCTGTAACCTAACAAAGCATATGGCAGCATCTCATGCCAACCTCTGCGATTTTCGATCATTTTCCTCAAAATCTTCTTTATGTTTTTGTTGGCGGCTTCTACTGCTCCATTCATTTGAGGACGATAAGCGGTCGAGTTCCGATGAGTGATCTTAAATTGTTCACATATCTCTCTCATCAAGTGACTGTTGAGATTCGCTCCATTATCAGTAATGATGGATTCTGGCACTCCAAATCTACATATCAAATTGTTACGAACGAAATCAGCTACAACCTTCTTGGTCACCGACTTATATGAAGTTGCTTCCACCCATTTGGTAAAGTAGTCAATGGCAACCAAAATGAATCTGTGTCCGTTAGAGGCGGTTGGCTCTATTGGGCCAATGACATCCATGCCCCAAGCCATGAACGGCCAAGGAGAACTCATTGCATTGAGTTCATGAGGCGGCACTCGAATCAAATCACCATGCACTTGACATTTATGGCATTTCTGCACAAACTTGCAACAATCATGCTCCATAGTCATCCAAAAATAACCAGCTCGGAGGATCTTCCTCGCCAAAGTGAGCCCATTCATGTGAGTGCCACAAACTCCGGCATGTATCTGTTCCAAAAGCTTTGCAGCTTCACTAGCATCGACACATCTGAGGAGACCTAAATCTGGAGTCCTCCTATAAAGGATTTCCCCACTTGTAAAGAAACTGAGGGCCATACGGCGTATTGACTTCTTCTGGTTGAACGTTGCATTCTCAGGATAAGTCCCGGTCTCTAAATACCGCTTGATGTCGAAATACCAAGGCAAACCATCTGCTTCTGCCTCAACATGCGAGCAATGGACAGGCTGCTCTTTTACCTCTATATCCACTGGATCAATATAACTTGTATCTGGATGTTTAATCATTGATGCAATGGTGGCAAGAGCATCGGCCAACTCATTCTGTGTCCTGGGAGTGTGTCTGAATTCGATCTTGCGGAACCTTCTGCACAACCTCTGTATATACTGCACGTATGGTGTGATCTTTGGATTCTTCACGGCCCATTCTCCTTGGACTTGATGAATTAGCAAATCTGAATCTCCAATAACCAACAACTCATGAACGTTCATATCAATCGCCATCTTCAGACCGAGGATGCAAGCTTCATATTCAGCCATATTGTTCGTGCAATTAAATCGGAGCTTAGCCGCCATAGGATAATGTTGACCAGTTTCTGACACTAAAACCGCTCCGATACCTTTCCCTTGGTGATTCGCCGCTCCATCAAAGAACACTCTCCAGCCTGGGTATGCTTCAGAAATATCCTCACCCACAAATGCAACTTCTTCATCGGGAAAATAAGTCTTGAGCGGCTCGTACTCTTCATCGACCGGATTCTCCGCAAGATGATCAGCTAAGGCTTGTGCTTTTATCGCCTTCAGAGTCACATACACAATGTCAAATTCACTCAAAAGCATTTGCCACTTAGCCAATTTCCCAGTCGGCATAGCTTTCTGAAAAATATACTTCAGCGGGTCCATCCTGGAAATGAGGTATGTAGTATAAGAGGACAAATAGTGTCTCAACTTTTGAGCGATCCAAGTTAAAGCACAACACGTTCTTTCTAGAAGAGTGTAACAGGCTTCATATGGAGTGAATTTCTTGCTCAAATAATAAATAGCTCGCTCCTTCTTCCCAGTTTCGTCATGTTGACCAAGCACGCATCCGAATGCGCTATCCGAGACAGATAGATATAGCAACAAAGGACTTCCTTCTCGAGGAGGGACCAACACCGGTGGATTGGACAAATAATTCTTGATGGCATCAAAAGCAGTCTGACATTCTTCGGTCCACTTGGTCAGGGCATTTTTTTTCAACAACTTGAAGATTGGCTCACACACTACGGTGGACTGAGCTATAAATCGACTTATGTAGTTCAACCTTCCCAGAAAACTCATCACCTCTTTCTTGGTTTTCGGGGGAGGTAACTCTTGAATCGCTTTGATCTTGGAGGGATCAAGCTCAATGCCTCTCCTACTGACTATAAATTCCAATAATTTGCCGGCTGGCACTCCAAAAGCACATTTGGTCGGATTTAATTTCAAATTGTATCGACGCAGGCGATCGAAGAATTTCTTCAAGTGAGTTAAGTGATCCGAACTCTCGCGGGACTTGATTATGACATCATCCACATACACCTCAATTTCTTTATGAATCATATCATGGAAGATAGTTGTCATAGCCCTCATATAAGTAGCACCAGCATTCTTGAGACCAAAAGGCATCACCCGATAATGATACACTCCCCAAGGTGTGATGAAAGCTGTCTTCTCTGCGTCTTCCTCATCCATCAGGATTTGGTGATAGCCCGCATAGCAATCCACAAATGACTGCATCTCGTGCTTAGCACAATTATCGATAAGAATGTGAATGTTCGGCAGCGGAAAGTTATCTTTCGGACTAGCTTTGTTGAGATCTCTATAGTCGACACATATTCTGATCTTTCCGTCTTTTTTCGCAACCGGAACAACGTTGGCTAACCAAGTTGGATATTGCGTCACTTCCACTACTTGCGACTCGATCTGTTTGGTAATCTCCTCTTTGATCTTTAGACTCAATTCAGGCTTGAATTTTCGAGTCTTTTGTTTTACTGGGCTGAAATCTGGATTAATTGGCAATTTATGAGACACCATATTTGTACTCAACCCTGGCATATCTTTGTAAGACCAGGCAAATACGTCAATGTATTCCCCAAGCAAGCGGACCAGGTCCCTTCTTTGAGCTTCAGTCAGATGGACGCTGATTCTTACTTCCTTGACACATTCTTCATCCCCTAGATTCACAGTCTCAGTTTCTTCAAGATTTGGCTTGTGTTGATTCTCAAACTGTTGAAACTCTTCGGCAACATGTTCGGGCAGCTCATTTTCATCTTCATACACCTCGCATTCATCATCACCTGCCTCATTTTGTTCATTTGGCTCGTGACATGACATGACATTGGCAGGTTTTAAATTGATATTACTGAAATCGTAAATAAACAAAATTAGGAAAGTAAAATATAAATAAATAAGTAGACAAATTTTGATAAAAAAGGCTTTCATTAAAATTGAAAGAAAAGTGCAACTTTGGCCATGGCCGAGGGCCATCTTGCCATTTTTAAACGTCACAGGGAATTCAAACATTTCAAGCAAGTACAAACTGCATAAAGGGTGGGTCTTGGGCCTCTTCCAGACTACCACCGATTTTAAAAGAAAACAAACAAAAACACATGTCCTTTCTACCAAGCTGCGCGGGAAATCAGAAGCGGTGTGGAGATCCAATTTTGCAATTGCTCCTCAGGTTCTGCATCACGGATGCCTGATGTCCCGACCTCTCATTGACATATTCTCGCACTGGAAATGACTGGGATAGATGAGGGATTGGCCTGGCCAATGCTTGATCAACATTCTTGCTCTTCCTCTCTGCTTCATCATCTGTGGGGACATACCCCAAACCGAACTTTGCTCCTCTGGCAGGAATTTGGATAGGCTCGACAATTCCTTGAAAGTGTTTTCCTAACCCGAATCCAGGCTCGAAACCACTCTGGAGCATAACGGTAGCAATCATCTTGTACACTGGAGGCATGAGAGGCTGTGGAGTCAAGTCATCACCGGTGGCATTCACCAGCTCCACCGTGTAGAAATCACAACCTCGAGAGACATCATCAACGATCGGTGCATATCCATTGGAATGACTTCCTTCACCATAAATGACCAATTCCTGGTCCTTCCAAACAAATTTCATTATTTGATGAAGGGTAGACGACACGGCCCCAGCCATATGTATGAACGGTCTTCCCAGAAGCAAATTGTAACTGGTGTTGATATCCAACACCTGAAACTCCACCTTAAATTCTGCAGGACCTACTTGAATATCCAAGTTTACCGCACCCATTGTGTCTCTTTGCACTCCGTCGAAAGCCCTTACATTGACTTGGTTCTGATGCAATTTTTCCAGGTTGAATTTGAGCTGCCTGAGAGTTGATAGTGGGCAAATATTGAGACCGGATCCGTCATCAACCAAGACGCGATTTATTATCTTGTCTCGACACATACAGGTGACGTGTAGAGCTTTGTTGTGCATTTTACCTTCAAAGGGCAACTCTTCGTCACAAAAGCTAATCCGATGTCCTCGGATAACCTGATTTATCATAGCTGCTAGATTGTCACTGTTGGTGCCCACAGGAACATAAGTGTCATCCAAAGCCTTCATCAGAGCCTGTCTATGCATTTGTGAACTCATCAACAAAGCCCATACAGAAATCTGAGCTGGTGTCTTCTCTAAATGCTTCACAATTGAATAATCTTTCGGCTGCATTTTCCTCCAGAACTCCTCAGCTTCAGCTTCACTAATCGGTCTCTTGGATTGTTCCTTCTTTTGCACCCCCTGGGATAACTCTTCTGGTGTGTAACATCTGCCGGATCGAGTCATACCCTGGGTAACAGCTGTTTCAATCACAAACTCTGGTCGGACTGGAGTTTCTCGTGGCACCAAGGCAACAACCTTCTCGGGTGTCCGAATCACAAACTCCTTCTTCTCTCTAATGCTCAACGAAGCCACTGCTCTTTCCAAGCTATCAGGAGCGATTGGAACTATCGCCTTCGTTACGCACCAATCGTCGTCCGTCTCTATCATGTTAATAGTAACGCCTCCATGATTTGGCAAAGGATTACTGTTGACATTGGGCGCAACTGTCTGGAGAGAGACCACTTTCTGGTCAATTAGGTCTTCGATTTTGTGCTTCAGATTGATACAATCTTCAGTATCATGCCCAACACTATTGGAGTGGTACGCACACCTATGATCAGGTCTGTAAAACCTAGAGCTAGTGTCAACCGGCTTGGGCCCCACTGGATGGATATATCCTGCCGCAGTTAATCGCTCGAACAACTTTGCTCGGCTTTCCACGAGTGGAGTGAAAATTCTGGCAGGCTTTTTCTCAAATCTAGGACGGGGGGGATCGTAATTGCCTTGTTGAGGAGGAGGCATTTGACGATAATTTTGAGTGTTTGGGCGAAGGGCTTGATATCTTGGGTACGGGTTAGTTTGATAATTTGGTTGTGGAGCTTGGTAGTTCGGGTGGGCATTTTGGTAAAGTGGAGCTGAGGTTTGATACGTTGGGGGAGGAGCTTGGCAATTCGCCTGAACGTTAGCACAGTTGGGGGCGACATTTCGGTAGTGATAAGGTGGAGTTTGGTAGACCGGAGAGGGAGTTTGATGGATAGGAGGGGAAACTTGGTAGTTGGGAGGGGGATTTTGATAACTAAGAGGATGGGTATTTTGGTAATCGGCCTGTGCATGATAGGCCGGGTATGAACTTTGTAAAGGTCGAGAACGACCTTGGTACGATACAGATTTCCTGGGGGTCTTCTTTCCTTCATAAGAGATAGAAGACACATCTTCTCTCTTCTTTTTCAACAAACCCGAGGATCCGGGTGAGGCGGCAACATGGGCAATCTTCCCGGTTCTTAATCCATCTTCGATAGTCTCACCTACTTTGACTATCTCAGCAAACTTTGCTCCAACAAGCAACATAATTCTGTCATAATACTCGGGCTCTTGAACCCGCACAAACACTTCAACGATTTCTTTCTCAGACATAGGAGGCCGAACTCTAGCTGCCTCCTTTCTCCATCTGTACGAAAATTCCCTATAACTTTCGTTCGACTTCTGCTTCATCTTCTCTAGAGAATAGCGATCAGGAACGATTTCCACATTATAGGCGAATCTCTCGATAAAGTCTTTAGCCAAAGCATTCCAGCTAGGCCACTATCTCGTCTCATGAGAGGTGAACCATTCTAAAGCCTCTCCACTTAGACTTCGGCTAAAAAGCCGCATTAACAGAGCTTCATCTCTTCCAACTCCCACAAGCAGGTCACAATAGGCCCTCAAATGCGCCAGAGGGTTCCCTGTTCCCCCAAAAACGTCGAACTTAGGCACCTTGAATCCTTCCGGCAGGTCCAAGTTCGGATGAATGCATAAGTCTTCATAATTCAACCCGGCGACTTCAGGAATGCACTGCAACTCTTTCATGGCTTTCCGGATCTCCTCTTTCACGTCCAGCTTGGCAACCTCTTCCTTCGACCTCCACTCCCTTTCTCGCTTTTCATAATGGTCGAGCTCAGAACCATTGACCTCGTGCTCATTGGGGACTGGGATTTGAAAAGTGGTTCTTTAGGGTAGGGGTGGAGCAATGGAAGGACTTTGGGCATTTTGGGTGGTTTGGTAGTTTTGAGGGTAGGTCTGGCGGTTAGTATGTTGATTTTGGTAATGGAGGGAGGTTTGTGGGTTGTTAATGTTTTGGGCTTGAGGGGGTGGGCCAGTTTGGAGATTGGCATTTTGAGGGGGAAGGGGTGCTTGGAGGTTGGTATTTTGAGGAGGAGGTGGTGTTTGGTAAGAGGCGGAGGTATAATGGGGGTTTTGGGTGGTTAGGTCGATAATTGCGGGGTTATGAGCAGGACTAGAGGGTGGATTTTGAGCTTGTTCTGTACTTGAAGGAGGAAAATGGAGCGGAGGCCTCCCATCTGCTGGAGTATTGAAAGCCAAGACTCGATTAGGCAAATCTTGTCTTCTCTGCATCTCAACTCGCATTTCAGCGATTTGTTGCATCAGCTGCATTATTAACTCATTCTGATCGGCGACGACAGGCTGAGCCACAACAACATCTGTTAAATCAGTATTCTCAACGTTATCACTCATTGTCGACTTGCCCTTCTGAGAACTTTGGCCAGGGAAGGAATCTGCAGGCCCTTTTGATCTTGTGAAGTAGGGATGTTCTGCCAGCTTATCAACACAGATCAATTCTAACTACCTGTAAAGAAAACAACTCAAAGGCAAATTTGTTAGTTTTGATTTATGATAAATAACGCAAAATATCACATAGAGGGCATGTAAACACATAAGAGTTGCTTTGTTTGAGAACATATTGACCCACGACTAATGGGGACTGACTTTTGAACAAGCAGAAATTTGCTCGTTTTATTTTGAGGCTAGTGACTCAGAAAGGTTAAATTGCGTTGAGCTAAGGTCTTCTTTGCTGTATCTCTCGGCATCTGTTGATGTGGATTCAATGTTTCCTTGTAAAGTGAAAGGGGAAAAGAGAATTTTTAAAAGATAGGGGCCGGGCCTTGAAAGGCTGCCTACGTATTTCCCAAGGAGAATTCAGGCCCTACGTAGTTCGAATACAAAGGGAATTCTCATTTTCATTCATTCATTTCTTGACGATTACAAGGAAAGTGAAAAACAGATAATAAAGCTCCTAAAGATAAAACGTGCCTCCATCCCATGTCGTTCATTTTTCAACTATCGTATTACCCACGGAGGGTAAACTCATATGCTTTGGGGGCTATTTTCTTATTCCCTTCTTTCCACCGTCCTTGAAGAGGGGGCTTATAGACAATTTCCTCCTCAGATTCTTCTCCAACAACTTCCAATTCATTGTTTTTGTGGGCAAGGACTACATTATCCAAGGGAGGGCATTCTTCGCACAGCCTCTGAAGCCTCATGGTTACACTATCTTTGAAGAAATCGTGTTTTTTTCGAATAGCGGCTGTCTCTTTACTCACGATAGCATGCCTCGCCATCTTAGCTGCTAATTCCTCGTCTAGCGTCGCATTTGCGGCCCGTGCCACTGCGGTAGCGATCTCCACTTCCATTCTCCTTTCCCTGATCTCTTGGATCTCTTGTTTGAGCCTGTTCAGCTTCATTCTCAAATCCTCCTCAGTTAGCTCCGTCTCGATATTTTTTCCCTTTTTCATCTTAGCAGCAATTTCACCTTTCCTGAGGAGACAAAGTAATGTTTTAGGATTTGGTAGGGAGATTTTGTTTTTGGTAGAGAAACTCGGGACTCGAGAAATTTGGTCGGACATTTTGATAGAGACTTATATTTAGAATCGTGGAGATTTCAGGAAAGCTTTCGAAAAGAAGTGGGCAAAAAATGTTCTCATTCAAAGCAACAAATCACATAAACAGTTAAAGCACACAATTAAACAGATAAATCTCGCGTCCTAAACATGTATGTGACCCTTTTGTGCCAAGGGTAGGCCTAACGAATTGAAGGATGTATATGTCTTTTTAAGCTAATTCATTATCCCCAAATAATTCATTAATAGCATTCAACAAAATGTTTAACAACATATAAATGGAGAAATAGTTCAAAAGGAAATAATAACAAAACAAATTACAAATTAAAACAATCCCACGCAGGGGACGGTAATGGATTTCAAACTCCCCCGGAACTTTCACCAAGTCTGGTTCTCCTGGTGATGCTGACCTCTTCCCACATAGCATATCTGTTTGCCCACAGGTGATCTCTAGCCAACCGAGCCCCTTCTTGATGTCTGAACCTCTCGACCGACTGAATCTGTTGCTCCATGTTGTCATCTAATTCGGATATGCACTGTCTTGCTCTTTGTAGTTCTTGCCTTAACTGAGTTATGACTCTGGCGTCTTCTGAATGCCGACGTTGATGCTCCAACTCATTCTTGTCGAACCTCTCTTGGAGTTGATGAAGTCGAATTTGATGTTTGGCTCCAACATCCGCAATAATATGGGGGACGTTTGGGCCGGGTTCGATGGTTCCGGCGAGGCTCTTCTTTAACCACTCCCTGTAATCCTTAGAACGTTCAGGACGAAATCTATTTGGCACCGGCTCACCCAATACTCTTCGAGTTTTCCATGTTCTACGTATGTCTTCAACATAGGAGATTCGTCCATCTTCATGATCGGTTGCAAATTTCTTCATGTCCGCTATTTGAGGAATCTCCTGTTTTCCTCCTAGTTGTCTAAGGACTCGACCGGGAGCATATGGTCTAGTCCCTCTTAATCCAGCGAATATTAAGTAAGGGACCTTTTGCGCTCGAACCACCATTTGCTTTGTCACTCTCAGACATTCTATTGACCACTGCACATTCTCTTCTCTTAGCCCTTGAAGTCTCGGATACCAAAATTTTAGACCTCCAGTTTTGTTGCAATGATTATGGTACATCCACCAATCGTGACCTGCAAGTTGGTCTGATCGTCTCAACGGATCTGGTTCTTCTGGATTATGGGCCTTGATTAAGTGTCTCATCATCCACCATTGAAGTATCAAGTTGCATCCCTGAAAGAAACGCTCTCCATTTTGACATTTGTCCAAAGCCCTATAAATGTCGGCCAAAATCATGGGCGCCAAAGTATAGTACTTGATTGCTGATCCGTAGTCCACTCCATAAAAGATTGCGTGAGTGACCATTACTACACTTGGATGGATAGTGTAGTTTGGTCCTTGTGGAAATACCATCGTCCCAAGTAGGCATATTGCGAAAGCGAGAGGACGTGTCTCCTTCCATTTTTCTTCTGAGACGAACTCTTCTTTGAACTTTTCGTAGGCCCTTGCACGTCCGAATCGGTAGTAAAGCTTTCGAAATGGAATGTTCGGCCCGGGCAACTTGTCCATCCAATCGGCTTTCACGAGTGACAGTTTCTCTTTGATTTCAGTAAAATCCCATGTTTTGGGAAAAAGAAGATCTGTATCAGGTTGACGCTTTCTCTTGTTGCACATGTCGACATTCTCATAACTTGCTAGGACCTCTTCGATAGTCGGCGTCATTTCCACTTCCCCGAACCGAAATACCATATTATCGCTATCCCAGAACTTTACCATTGTCCCAATTAAACCAGGCCAAGCCACCATTTCCATTAGTGACGGGAGATTGCCTATGTGTCTTTGAACTTTTCTCTTGTCCCCGTTGTTCATGAATTTCCACCAGACTTGGAGATATGGATCAGCTACAGTCACCATTCGGGTTCTCAGAGGCTCGTGTGTTGGATTCATCCTACAAAAAAAGTAGATAAAGGTAAGTTACCCCCCACCCCCGTAGATAATTAATTTGTTTAAAATGACATATACATCCTTCAACTAGACACATAAGCATGATCGTCTTTTATTGACCAAAATGGGTCAAATCGACGTAAGGTGGGCTTCTAATGGGCCCAACACTCCTTGGGTATTGGGTCGACTTAGTTCAAAATGCGCCAAAGTATCGGGATTTGGTTTCGCTCTACGCTAGTTGACTAAGAGTGGCTTTGAAAGACCGGGAACCTAAGTGGGCAACTTAGGCTGAAATTCACGACAACCATTGGACGCATGACGAACCAATAAATTATCAATCATTTCGAAAAAGGGTTGAGTATAAAAAAGTCCGATTGCGGTTCCGCAAAATCGTCCTTTAATATACTATATATACAAAGAAAAATGCCATGAGATGCAATGACAATTCAATAAAAATTTAAACAAGTTAAGCACGATAAAAAAAAACATCCAACAGTTGATAATAAATAGTCAAACAAGTCAAATCCTATGGTTAGAACTTAATTAAGTCCCCAGCAGAGTCGCCATTTCTGTTTTATTCGAAAAATATAAATAAAAGAAAAAATGACTAAGTTTCGAAAAATCGATTAAACTTATGGTTTAAGAGAAATCGAATTTCCAAAATAAGAGTCGCCACTTAATTTTTTTTAGTAAAAATCAAGAAAAAACTTAAAGGTTTTCAAAAGACCAAAACAGATAAAATCAATTGAAAGTAAAAAGGGATTCAAAGTTCAATGTACATTCCGAGAAGGTGTTAGGCCCTCGGAATGTCCGCTAACTTGCGGTTGACCGGCGATTTGACTAAAAATGACTTTGACTACTTTTGAAATTTTAACTAAAGTAAAAGAAACTCTTTTTATTTATATTTTATATTTTTATATATATGTATCTATTTTGAAATTTTAACTAAGTAAAGGACTCATTTGTTTCAAAACTCATTTATTCACTATTAGCATTATTATTATTACTATTATTATTGTTATTATAAGGAATAACTAAAGGAAATATGTTTTAAAAAGAAAGACCTCAAGTGTTGACCGGACTAATAAGGAAAACGAGATCAAGTATAAAAGTTTATTACTCTTGTTTTAGTTATCATTTTATTATTATTGTCATTTTACTTATCTTAAAGGGGAAATGAACTAAAGGGCAATAAACTAGGTGACAAGACGAATAACCAAAAATTAAAGCTAAGTGTAAAGTAATTTTAGTATAAAATAATATTAAAATAAATAAATAAATAAATAAAGAAAATGAAATGGCTATCTTTGAGAATTTAATTAAATTAAACCATAAGATAGTAAGATGTTAGTTAATACAATAACAAATAATAAAAGTAAGGGAAGGAATATCAAATTTGGGCCTTTGAGCCCAATTTCGCCTGAATATCAATGTATACGGCTGTATACAGCCTGTATACCACCGGTTTTGGGCTTTCCGGGCATCTGAAATTTCGATTCCCAGCCCCTTCTGCTGCCCTCAACCTGTATTTTCAAATTTTGGCCCCCATATGCACGTTTTGACCTGTATACTACTACATTCACCCTGTATACCAGTGTATACAGCTGTATACAGGCCATATTTTAGATTTTTTGAACACCGAAAATCCAAATTCCAGCCCCTGTACTTCGCATGCTGCCCTGTACGTCTGATAAACCGGCTGACTCGAAGGAAAATGAGAATTTGGGGCCTTTATGGCCCATTCGAAATGCGGGGAGAGCAAAATAGGAGTTCACGAGAAACTCGAGCAGATTTACATGCAACAAAACAAAAGGATAAGGATTAATACTCCCAAGAATGACACTAACAGTGGCGAGCAAAAGAAAGACTAACATTTAAAAAATTTGCAGAGGCATAGATAAGGAAAAAAAAACAACAAATGTTGAACTACGCAAATTTAATATAGAGAACTAATCACATTATAAATAGTCAATGACACTAAGATAAATGGATAAACAGGAACTTCATATACTTGGCCATATAATTATTTAGGTTGATGAAAGCTAAAGAAGAAACACGTCAAAGAAGTCATATTTGAAAGCTGAAATAATGAAGTTGGTTTCAAACAGTAGATATACCAAAAAAAAAAAAAAAAGTCATTCAAGAAGCATATACCTAAAAATGATACAACTCTCATTAATCTAGATATGATTTAACTACACCTTAATTAAGAACAGGAGCCCTCATATCTTGAGAACTCAACTGCAAATAACTAATACTCCTCCGACTAAGAGGAAACTTAGACAAAAATGGAGACATAAAAAAAACGGCTCAAATAATTTGCTATAAGCGATAAAACAACATTGATATACGAGAATGAACACAGGACTAAACTATTGGAACAAAACAATCACACCACATGATGACTTTGTCAATTGGTCTAAAAAACTCAGACCTATATAGGAAGTAACGCTAACAGTAACAAACTAGATGAAGAAACATTGATGCTTGAAGACATATTAATGATAGGAATCGAGACAAAACGAGCATATAATTCAAAACAACACAAAAATCAATCTTAAACAACTATGACCCAATTCGAACGTCTAATTGTGACGGGGAATAAACAACATATCGATTAGCCAGAAATCCCAATAACCAAGGGGAATATGCCACGAACATTTATATTCAAGGGGAATATGCCACGAACATTCATATTCAAACCAAGCAAGAGTGAAGCCAAGAAGAACCCAACAGAGATAGATTTAACATATAACGTTTGGAGCTGAAATGAAACGTAAACCAAGGATGATGTGTTACCTCTTCTTGAGCAGCAAAACTGGGACGAGAATAGCTTGAAAGGACAGCGACTTCTACCACGCGATTCACGAACGGGACTGCAAGTGAAAGGCCTAGTTTACCCTTTTTCGAATGTATTTCTATATGTATTTTGCGATTAATTGCTCGAACTATTCTCTCTGCCTTAGTCGGAAATTTTCCCAACAAAATTTCTAACCTCCCCCCTTCAACCGTAAATCAATAGCCACATATATAGAGGGAAATAGGGCTCAAAAAAAAGGGGGGAAAGGTGAAAACGGACCCATTTCGGATAGAAATGATCAATTCAAATTTCAAACTCCACCTTTCACCATTTAGGAGAGACACCTTTTCTTCCAATTTCGCCCCATTCCGGAAGAGGAAAGGGTGAATCATCGTCTCAGATCGACTCTAATGTCCTTGATATGCTACGTGGAGCGATCTCACACTAACAAGGACGAAAACACGTGCCTGGTGGCTGAAAAACGGACTGCTGGAACAGTGGGTTTCTGATGAAGTTTGCTGGAATTTAGACGTGTTGAAAGAAAAATTGGGAACGTTGGGATTGTGCTGGCTTGTTTTAGAGTTGGAGTGGGCCGGGTTAAAGGGGAAATCTGGGAATGGGCTGGGAATTGGGTCTGAGGTTTTTGGGGCTGCTGGAATCTGCTGGAAATTTGCAGATTTAAAGCCCAAAGTTTGATCTTAAAGTGGGTGTAGATTTGAAGTTTAAGAAGTAACCCAATTGAGTTAAATCAACAAACTTGGCTAAATTCTAAATAAGATGAATTAATATCAATCAATTAACAAGCTTCTTAATTTTGACGGAATAAAATAATTAACTTACGTGTAAACTAATGATTTAAAATTATAACCATAATTTAAACTAAACTAATTTTAGTAAAATACTTACTTAAATCAAAATCTTTTGAAATGATTTTCAAAATGTTTATAAAATATACTAATTATATACAAAATAATATGAAGCATATGTTTTACTTAAAAATGATAGAGATGACAAAATTAATTAAAAGTAACTTGAGAAATATTTTAAACTTCATAAAAATTAATTATTTCAAATTGTTTGGAATTTAAGAAGCTCGGTGATTAATCTATATTGTGGAGGTCCAAAATTCGGTGTCAACAGCAGTAACAGACAAATTCCGGTTAATTTATATCCTTCACCTATGCCAAATGCTGGTCATCGGCAGTACGAAATTTGTTATTATAATTATTTGTTCATACTTATTGTTTTAATATAATAGAAGATTTCTAATAGTAGATTAATTTTCTTGTTGATTTACAGAGCCGTTGGTACGCCGCCACCGCAGCCCATGATAACAGAATAAGGATAAACGGGGGCAACTTTGCTAAAGGTGCGATATTGAACCAGAGTCTTTAGTTAGAGTTTTGAATTTATGAATTTTCAATAGATAAGAATATGAACTCATTCAATTCTTAAGAAATTAATTATGTATAAAATATAAAGCTGGAGTAAACATTAATGATTTCTTTCGAACTCACTTGCTTTGTATTGATGATATAAGTGTACATTTCTTATTTGTACTAAAAATTTCTATGTAATTTTAGAGACGGGTTTATAATTTGAAATGAAAGAAAAATCTTATAAAGATCCTTTCTGTGTTATTTTTTTTTTTTGTATTTTTATATGAAAATTTAAAATGTTCTTCTAAAAATTACATAAAGCTAAAAAGTAAAATGTCAAAATACATTTCTCTTTAGTTTCACATTTAAATTATTTGGAAGTTTAGAAACATACATAAACAGACAATCATTTGGAAGTTTAGAAACATACATAAACAGACAATCATAATTTTGAGAAACACACAGAAGTAATATGAGATAGTGTGTATTATACTATTTTCTAAAAATAAACACTTGAAAAATAATTTCATCATGGCAAAAAGTGGTACCACATAACTAACACATGTAACAATTTCAGCTGAAAATAGGACCCTAATTGAGTTAGGATTTTGTAAAGGTTTCGCAAAGAAATCGTTTGGAAGCCATATCACTAAAATATTTATGGGCTTACACACACGAAAAACTGAGCAAATTGACTAAATCATTTAAATTGACCCCTAAATGTCCAAAATGGACTCTAAAAATTATGAGACTAGACGCACTGCTCCCCATACTCCCTACAGAGGGTCTGTAAAGGTTCTGCAAAGAAATCGTCCGAAGGTCATATCACCAAAATATTTGTGGGCTAACACACATGCAAAACTGAGAAAATCGTCTAATTCCTGTAAATTGGCTCCTAAATGCCCAAAATGAACTCTAAAAGTTATGAACTTACGTATTGCTCCTCCAACTCCCTACAAAGGGTTTTGTAAAGGTTTCACAAATAAATCATCTGACAGTCATATTAAAATAATATTCATGGGTTAACACGCAAAAAAAAAAAAAGAAAATCCCCTAATTATTATAAATTTGCCCCTAAATGTCTAAAATAGACTCTAAAAATTGTGCGATTGTACATACTAGTCTCCCAACTCCCTACGGAGGATTCTGTACAGGTTTCTCCAAAAATTGTCCATAAGGCATATCACCAGAATATTTATGGGCTAACACACACAAAAGACTGAGAAAATCACCTAATTTCTGTAAATTGGCCCCTAATTGCCAAAAAGGACTATAGAAATTATGAGACTGTTTGTACAGCTCCCCCAACTCCCTACGGTGGTTCCTTCAAGGTTTCGCAAAGAAATCGTCCGAAAATCATATCATAAATATTCATGGGCTAACACACGAAAAACTGTCTAAATTCCTATTAATTGGCGGCTCCTAAATGCCCAAAATAGACTTAAAAAATTGTCTAATTCCTATTTTATGTGTGTTTTTCGACACATCAAAATGTCTTCTTCTTTTTTTCAAGTTAAATGCATGTCTAAATATATTTTCAATTTTTTAAATATTTTTTATTTAATTTATTTTTTCAAATATCACAATTTTATATCCTAACACCTAATAATTAATAAGATGTGTCTGTCGTCCTAGCTGCTTCTTGAACATTATCATAATTAAGGCACATTTGGTAGGAGGGATAAAAAATAACTAATTTCGGAATTGATTTAGTTAGAGTATATCACATTCTTGATCGGGATAAAATCTTGCAATTAGTTATCTCAAGATTAATGTATGTTATTTTTATTTCACATTAAAAGTGGAATAATATTAATCATGAAATAGCTAATTCCAAAACAATTATTTTTAGAATAACTTATATCCAACCAAACAAGCCCTTAAATATCTCAACATCCTTTTTACATCTAAAGACTAAATATCTTTTATAAAACATATTAATATAGTGATTAAATACAATAAAAACAAGATAAAGAATGAGTTAATATAGTATCAAGTCATCTTTATTATTATTTGTTATAAAATTTAATTGTTTAATTTTCAAAATTATAAACCATATATTTTAAAGATGTTTGGTAGTAAATACCTTTAGGAGATTAGACAAAATATTTTTATTGACAACGTATATAACTCAATTTTTAAAAAATGAAAACTAAAAATAACATTATGTAGCATAAGTTAGTAGACTTTTCAAATGAAAAAAGTAATTAAACTTGGTCAAATTTGCAGACTCAATTTAGCATAGAATATTATACATTCCACTAGTCAAAATCGTGGGTTCCCTTAATATAGAAAAAGAAGGGGAAACGAAGAAAAAAAGCAGAAAAGATTGACTTTTAGGGTGTATACAGTGGAAAAATAACTGAAAATGTTTTTTTAAAAATGAGAGAAATGATTTCTAATTTTTCGTATCAAAAGTGAAAGACTTTGACATTACACTACTACTCTAGGTAGGGTGATTATTTAAATCTGTTTTGGCTTTGTTGTATAGAGTCATGTGGTAGCTATTGTTGGTGGGAGGTAACATGTATTACTCTTTTTATTACAAAGTCAAGCGTCCATTAAGCATTGAAAATTTTGCTTCGCTTATGCTTAAATATTATTGGTGCACCAGACTCTTCAAATCCTGGGTTCGCCTCTGTACACTAGGTAGGGTGATTATTTAAATTTGTTCTGGCTTTGGAGTAGCTGTTGTTGGTGGGAGGTAACATGTATTTCATGAAATTAATCAAGGTACATGAAAGCTAACCTGAGTGCTATGGTCAAAAAAAAAAAAAAAATTACTTTGACATAAAATAGAACAAAAGGAGTATACGCCATGTGGCATAAGCAAGTATGGGTCCACTACTATCCATGTAACTGATTATTATATTCATTACTTTGACGTAAACACCTTATGTGAATAAGTTTGAGTCGCTCTTGCGGAATGACACTTGCTATAAAAAGAACTTATTTGGAGGCCAAGTTTATGTAGTTTTTGTGAGGAAGAGGAGGAAATCAAGCATGTCTATCAACAAAGGCACAACATGTGTTTTGTTAGTGATGGTTTTCTTTGTGTTGTCCATGAATTCTTGGTGTGAATATGGTGAAGCGGCAAGAATATTATTAGACTTCTCTACAAGTACTCAAGGTGTTATATCTCTTCCTTTTTTTATCATTACTCTTGATCTCTCTTCATATGAAACTAAACTTCAAATTCTAAATCTGTCTGTGATCTCAAATCAAAATTTCTTCACTTGAGTACTAAAGTATAGTATGTATATGTGTTTTTCTATATCTTTTTGATGTGTTGAAATTACAATGGCAGCGACACAAAGAATGGACTACGTGGACAGCAGCCACCGCCGGAGCACCAGAGCATCGCCCCGTGGGGGCTATCCTTCCCCCGCAGCAAATGTGAATGACCATGTACATCACTAGTGATGAATCTCTATTTTGTTGTGGACTTAATTCTCGTTTGATTATATAATGAGATTTTGTTTGATTGTATCTGTGTTTATGCTATTTCTATATAAAGCAATGAAAGTAAACTTTAACTAGGTCTGTCTTTCCATGATTAGAGATCTCGAGTTCAAATTTTGATAATAGAAAAATTCCTGAGTGGAAACGCCTTCCGTCTTATTATATGGATAACGATAGAGGGAAATGTATACAAACACGAAGAGAGAAAATAAAAGGATGTGGTATTTCATATTTTTCTCGAGCTAACATAATTATATTCAACTTTCAAGAACACAAAGCAATTTTTTTGGTTCGTTGACTTTTGAACACCAAGAAACTCAAAAAGTCACTTGAACGAGTGCAAAAGTCATTTTAACTCATGGTTGTTTGGCAAAACAAATAAAAATTAGAGGAATCCAAGTTTCACCATCTTAGATGATGGTACCACTGGGAATTACTGCATCCTTGATAACAGTAACAATTCCGCTCTTAATGAAGTATCCGTCTGACTCCCTTGCTGCTTCTTGAATATTGTCGATATTAATGATCTGACGATACAAAAGTTCCATGTTAGAGACTCGATCTCACAGTTCATGTATATTGGTTCGAAAATTAGAAGGAAAAATTTGTGTGAAGACAAGAGAAGTCAGCAGGACGTTTACGACTATATGCTGCCTAGAAGTTAGAACACTAGGTACATATATTGAGTGAAAGAGATTATCATTAAACATAATAAAAGTTGAGTGGTAATAAGAAATTGATTAGGTAGCAAACCTGCACATTGTCCCCTATACGAGCATTCTTGTCGATAATAGCTCTTTTTATGTGACAGTTCTTGCCGATACCAATTGGAAAACTACCCTTTGCATACAAAAGCATTTTGTCATCATTCGTCTGGACCAAGAAAGGAAACAAACTGAGTTTAACAACAAACCAAAGGAAGTTTTTTTTTTTTTTCTTAATTAAAGGATCCAAAGGAAGTATGAATAAAATGTCTTCCATTTTTTTCATTTTCTCCATGCTATCTCGCGTACAAAGCAAGTCTATTAGTCCCTTTTTACACATAGTTTGTGAATTTTAACTATACCTCATAATAATCTGCTCCCATCAAAAGTGTGTCTTCGATAATTGTTCCTGCTGAAATGCATGATCTGAGTCCAATCACAGAATGGTGAATTTTACAGTTCTGTACACAACAAAGTAACTCCATGAGAACTATGTACTGGCCGGTTCACCAATTCTAAGAATATGAAAATTAGAAAACTTGTTGGTGAGAAATAGTTACGTAATTAATTACCTTGGTGACACAACCTTCACCAATGACGCTATCTGTTATATCAGCATCAAGCATCTTTGAAGGAGGCAAATATCGAGGTTGGGTGTAGATTGGTGCTGAACGGTCATAGAAGCTTCAAAGAATATTGAACATAACAATATTAGTGCTTGTGACTAGAGTAGAAAAATAGATAATCGTAACTAAGTACAGAGAAGGATCAGTTCACGTTACCTAAAATCTGGCACTGGCTTTTTTGTAATGCCCAAATTAGCATTGTAGAAAGCTTCAATGGTACCAATATCCTCCCAGTAGTCATCAAATAAATAAGCTTGCACCTGAATTTAGACTAGTAAGACCTCTACAAGTAATACTAAACAAAATTCATATTCAGCAGAAAAAAAGTTTAAACTAGAAGGCCAGTCACATTAAGGACTCTTCAAAAACATCGATGGATGCATGTCACATACTCCAAAAGTAGTACATTTTGGAGAGTCCGACATGGTGGAGCAACAATTATAACTACTAGAGTAGTGTGGAAGTAAAGTTTCATACAATTCTCATGAGAAAAAAAAAGTAAATTTCTTCTAGTTTTTGTGATTTTAGAACTATAAATGGTAATGAATGAAGAATTTACATACTCGCATTCCAATGGAAGTTGCACCAGGAATAACTTCACTGCCAAAGTCATTAGCTGCAGGAAAGCTTTGCCGAAGTAGGTTTAACATCACATCTTTGCTAATGACATATATACCCATACTTGCAATATAGGGGTTCTCTTTAGCTCTTTCGTCATCAAGGCCTAAAATAGTAGTATCCACCTGAAATGCACCAAACACAAATTACATTCTTCCAAGAAACGAGATATGTGTCTTTGTTCATATATGCAATGTGTACTTGTTGAGAAATATGCAAAAGGACTATTATAGCATATACCTGCATTTCTTTCAACTGCTCTCCGTTTGGTTTTTCCGCAAATTCAATGATGCGTCCTTCTTCATCAATCTTCATTAGACCAAATGAAGAGGCACGCTTTTCATCCATCGGAAGTGCAGCAACGGTAATATCAGCATCTGCTTCTCTATGGGCTAGAATGAACTTTTCATAATCCATTCTGTACAGATGATCTCCCGCAAGTATTAGGAATTCCAAAACATTATGCTCCTCAAACAACCATAAATACTGCCTAACCGCATCAGCAGTGCCCTGAGAGAGAGGTAATTGTCGGGTTTTAAAGGTGTGAACAGGAATTCTTTTCATCTTTTATTATTTCTTGTTTGCTAATCTGAATACAGGAGATAACAATAATTTCTTGTTACGCTAGTTTGCGAAAAAACTAGTTAAACGGCTATACTAAAACGCATGTTAGAAGTAAATCAGAGGAGTTGAGCACAAACAGTAACGTTGAAGTGGCTTCAAACATGCTATATACTGGATTGATATCTATCTCTAGGTTATAATTTTTTAGAAAAAGGACAGTCTGATGCACAAAGCATCCCACATTAACGTTGAAGTGGCTTCAAACATGCTATATACTGGATTGATATCTCTATCTAGGTTATAATTTTTTAGAAAAAGGACAGTTTGATTCACAAAGCATCCTGCAATTAGCAGGGTCCAGGGACAGGCCGCACTCCAAAGGGTGTGTGATGTAGACAACCTACCCCAATGCAAGCATTAGTGGCTACTTACATAGCTCAAACTCAGACACAACTTTGTCGTTACTCCAAGGTTCATTTTCAAATCAAATAACTACAAATTTAATGTTGTTAAAAGGTGTAAATTAGGAAGAAGGTTAGGTACCTGGAACCAATTGGGGTTCTCTGGACTTTGCTGAGCGGCGAGAACTTCCACAAAACCTTCATTTTTGTAACTACCCATGTTACTTGCATAAGCTCGTGAAAGATGACGATTTAGAGATGCAGAGTTGAATTGTGTGAGAACATAAATCTTGGATATGGTACTGTTTATACAATTGCTCACAGGAATATCAATCAGACGATAATTTGCTCCAAGCGGAACAGCTGGCTTTGCTCTCTTTTTGGTTAGAGGATACAGACGCGTCCCAGCTCCACCTCCAAGAATAATACCCAAAACACTCTACAACAAATTGCATTAACAACATAGTTAGTTAGTTACTCTATTCAGTAAAGCATGATCAACCAGAAAACTTTCGTTAAGAAACAATTCTGTGTTATATTAAACAAAATTAAGTTATATAATTATACATTTATCAATATGTACATGAGTTTCTATATCAAGATCTGGAACCATGAACAGAGCAATTAAACAACTTCAAACTGAAGAAAACTGCTCCATTATGATCTACGAACACCATATATATCGATTGGACCACCAGAATCAAATGTCCGCTCAATTTAACAATCAATCCGTTGAAAAAAAAATACTCTTTCCGTTCCAATTTATGTGATCCATTTTCCTTTTTGGTATGTCTTAAAAGGGAATGTCACCTTTGATTAGAAAAAAGTTACTTTAAAATTCTCCATTAACCTGATCAAATGATTTATACTCATACAAATGTTTCAGGTTTATTTTAGACCACAAATTTTCAAAACTTCTTCTTTTTTTTAAATATTATGCCTAACAAATTTTGTCACATAAATTGGGAGGAGAAATTGCAATATTTACCTTTCCATTGACAACAGACATGTATACAAAAAGAAAAGTTTACACCATACACTTTTATACGCTAATTTGTATAATCAAAATTTTCAAAATACCGATTCAATTTAAATATATAATTGGCAAAACTAGTGAGAAACATGGAAAAGAAAAGAGGTTGCACGAACTTGGCTAGCTTCTGGATCGAGACATGTCTGTGAATTTGACGAGTCAGAAACAGCTTTAGGCGACACGATAATTGCAGCCCTGCTATGATAAGCGTTCTTTCTAGAAATGAATCGTCTAGAACGCAATGATGCAGGTGAGATCAATTTGCCGTCGGATAAATGTGATGATGCAAAAGAGAGACTTTGAAAGGACATTGCACGATCAGCATTATCCATTATAGAATGCTGAAAAGGTTTCAATATTCCCATCGCCATTGTTACACCACTGCTTACGCTTCTCACTGTCTACTGATATATGAGAAGGATAAGTTCTACTCAATAACAAGTCAATATAATATAATCATTAACCTAAAACTAAAACTTAAAATGATTATTTAAAAGACATAAATACTTGATCTGATTTGGTCTCTTATTTGAACAATTCAAACTAAACTCTAGGTATTGAAACCTTTTATTTATGATAATGAAAAATTATTTATTATATGTAGTTAAATATTACTTTCAAGTCATTTTATCATACAATTTTACAATTTATTGTATAGTGATATAGGAATATAAAATTTTCTTTCAATATCTCAAATTATAATTAATTTAATTTTTTTGCAAAAACTTTCTTATAACCTCTAGAAAAATACTACTCTATTATAAATAAAATTAATTTTACAAGTTGATAAAATATGTTAGCCAATTATTGCAATACGATATCTTGGTTCTTAGTCTAAAAAATCTTATTGACAGACAATGGGATTTAGGTAATTTGATTCAAAATTCTAAAATATCAAATAAAATTTTATCGTTCATATTGGCAATATAAACATGACATACACATAAAAAAAAAAAAAAAAGTTTTATCATTCATATTGGCAATATAAAACTTCTCAATAACTCCATTCTTTTATGGACCTTTAAAAAAGTAATACAAATAATATTTAAATATATATTTATAACTAGAATTATTATATTTCTTTGTTAAGGGATATGCAAACTTTAAAAGTATTACTCCAGTATATAACGTGGACGCTGGACCACGCATGTAGGAAGGTAACAAAATACACAAGTGAGAGATCTAAAATGGGGAAAAAATAAAAATAAAAAATGCAAAAATCACTCAACTATGAATATTTTCTTTTATAACCACAATGTTACTAATCATAGACGATATTTTTTTTCTACCTATCCTATTATTATCGATATTTTTATTCCCGTATGCGATTATATACCTTTGTACTTTTGCAAAGATATATTTACAAAATACATTTCAACAAAGTTGTTTATATTTGCCCAGATAGATATATATATTAACATAAACACAAACAAATTGGTTACACCAATGAAGGTAAACATGCTAGAAGAGCATAAATAAATAAATAATAACACCACTGGATATGATCAAAATTAAAGAATAAAGTTTCCATTTTCAACTGCAACAAGCTCCTCCTTGAGTAGCAGCTCCATCTCGTCCGCCTGATGGCCCAGGAATGCCTCCATACCCAACTTTTATTCCATACGACTGCAAAGAGTAATAAGAAAAGTTATACTCGTTAGGTGAGTTACTTGCGAATAGTTTTGTCATCAGCAAACAGAGACCATATATGAAGATTTGCAGTCCACACCGAAACAAATTAAGTAGAATATACATAAATAGTCAGGATAAGGTATACCTCGTTTGATACATCAAACACTCCATCCTGTATTTTCTTATAGATCGTGGAAGCTGTTTTGATAAAAGCCTGAAGAAGTACAATGAATTACTTTGAGAAATCCATTCTATAATATAAAAGCTCTACTAGCACGTTAAATGATTTTTTACCTCTTCAACATTCTGAGCTGTTTTAGCGGAGGCCTCCATAAATATCAACCCATTTTCCTTGGCAAACTGTTCGCCTTCCTCAGTGCTTACAGCCCTTCTGTGAGCAAGATCACACTTGTTTCCAATCAGCATTATACTCATGTTTGCATTTGCGTGCTGCCTTGCATCTTCCAGCCAACTAGCAAGGTGATTAAATGTTTCCCTCCTATAATTTCCGGAGGAAAGAAACACAACAGTCCAGGGAAATGTAGTTAGAGTGACCACAGAAATCGTAGATTCCTATAATATTTGCTATTTATCCACAATGAAAGCAAAGAGGCAGCAACAAAAATATGTAAGACCTTATTTCCATTTGAAATTCAGTTTGGGGGTGGGGAACCATCAATTCACCACAAGGCACAAGAACAACGATACAGTCAATATATTATTGTCCACATTCGAATTCATGGATCCCTTATCAAACTAACTTCGGAGGACCATATATTTGTTCATTTATGTCAAGAGAGAGATTTATGAACCAATATAACGGAGTGCTCACTAGCATTAAAGAAACTTCTTTAGTTCCTCTCTAACAGTAAAAGACAAATGGCATTAGATAACATTTTACAAGAGCACAATGTAATGTTCTACAATTAATTAAATTGAAGATCACAATGCATACTACAGATGCAGCCAAAAGTCTGATATATAGATAATTATGTCTGGGTGATTAAGATTGTGTGAGGAATATTTCTAGAACTTTGATCCAAGTAAAAAGCTAAGACAAGAAGTATGTCTTGTGTAAGAATGAGAGCAAGTTTGTGCTTACTAACTTCGGTTTCATGCATGAAGAATGTCAAAAACATAATGCAGGATAATACCTGGTAATATCGTAAACAAGTAGTGCCCCGGCAGCACCTCTGTAGTATGACCGCGTGATAGATCTGAATGATTCTTGGCCAGCCTAAAAAGGGAGATCATTCATTATAATCATGCTGCCAGCCATTTAATGACAGCACAAGCAAATAATAACGAGAACCGTATGAAAAGTATTCTGCTGCCTAGAAAATAATTTAAGGCATTTACAAAGATTATCTTAAGCTCCAAATGAAGAAAAAAAAGATGATCAGCAAAGTTTAGACTAATGATCGCAACTTTTTTAAAATTTGGCATATATCGAAGCAGAAAAAGAAATAAAAGATGTGAAACAAACCGTGTCCCAGATCTGTAGTTTTATTGGTTTGTTGTCTATTGTGATCATTCTAGCCCCAAATTCAACCCCAATGGTCAAGTCATGGACTGGTTGAAATCGTTTGTCCGTAAATTGCAAGAGAAGACAGGATTTTCCGACTCCTGCGCAACAAAAATGTTAGAGATGATGTTTTATATAAGGCTTCAGCAATGTAGACATCAACATTGGAAATATTCTATCGGAAGCCAATTAACTATACGAAAATGCTAGGGCAAAGTGCACTCGTATGAGGAATCACTCAGCAAATTTGTCATTGCATATACAAGGAACAACCAAGAGTTTAGAACATCATCACAACTCACAAGGATTTCGAAGTTTTGAGTGCCCCTAAAGCAATAAGAGGTAGATTCCTATAACGATATGTTCGTGAGACACATGATTCTCACCATAAGCCATACGTAATTCATCTCTTATATCATATGCTTATTATTACGAGCATTCAGAGTTTTAATCAACAACCACTTCATCATACACAAAAAAAAGCAGACATATATCTCTGAAATATTTTCCAACTACTGTTTTATCATTATCAAATTACTTAACTTTATTGATTTGTCAAAGTGCTTCTCTTCAGAAAATACATCGATTTTACGCGTCAAAAGAGCAGCATTGGTACAGTTCTAAGAGAAAGTGTTTGGCTTTTTCAGCTGGTGGAATATAAAAGAAAAAAAGAGACTTCAAATCATCAAACCAAACAGACTTCAAATCCAACTGAATTGGATCATACAAACATTCTCTAACTGCTGAAACTCTAATTTATTTACTAAAAACTTAACGAACCGTATTTTTATGACCTAAATCATCAAATTTAGCCTAACAAAATCCTTCTCATCGGAAAAAGAAATCGATTATCAAACTCCATGAATATATCACCGAACCATCATTACTATATCAAATACAACAGAAATAACACAAAATTCAAAAAAAACAACTGAAATGCTACAATTCGCATAATACCATAAATTTAATCATATGCATAATCATTACAACAACCTCCATTGAAATAGAACCTTCCCGATCATTCCAGATCCATAAAAACCAAAACGAGAACATTATAAACAGGTGCAAAAAGGAAATCATTAGATTTACAAATCAAATTAACGATAAAATCAATCACAATTGAAAAATTACCTGTATCTCCGATGATGATATACTTGAAAAGATAAGCGTACGACATGATTGATGAGATCTGAAAAGAGAACACGTAAATGAGCTGGAGAATTTGATTGCTTGAATTTTTCTGGTAATTTAATAGAAAGTTTCAGAAGAAGATGGAGAGGAAAGAGAGAGGGATTGGCTCTGTAAATATTCAAAAACCTCTCTTTTTCTTTTCTCCAGACATCACCAGAAAGATAAAAGGAACAAGGTAAAAAAAAGGGCCAAGAGTGTCTATTCTCAATTATGAAATTACTATTAGATACAAATACAAATACAAATAGGAGAGAGGAGAGGAGCGGGAGCGAGAAGTGTGTATCTCAGAGATATACGAATCACACTAAATATATGCATATAGGATACTAGGTACCTTCTGATATACGTATACATAGGGAGAGAGGCGAGCAAGAGAATCGTATACATGTGAAACCATTTGGATATAGTATATCAGGAATAAATTATACATAATTTTGACCTCATGTATTCGAGCTACATCTATCTAGACATGCTAAATACATATTCTAGGGACCGAAATCTAGCAAAAAGGTAATTTTGAAAATTCACGAAAAGGCACGTATTAGGTCCTAAACGAGTGGAATTTATGTTGATAGAATGATTTTCCGTCTGATTAAATTTGATCCTATATATAACTTTATTGTTAGTGGCATAACTCAAATTTGAGTCTTCATTATAGAAAATATAATAAATTTGTCGTGCTAAGCTTTCGTCATTTGAAAATAAGGGTAATTATATGGATTATTTTAGTAACGCGAGACTCAAAAGCATATTTGTCCTCAATTATTATTTCATTTCGCGTAGTTTAGGGGTAAATTTAACTTTATTTCATTCCTTAGCTCAATGGACCATTCACCAAAACATTCTCATGATATATAAAGCTTTGATGATTGCAATTATTCAAATATTTTTGAGAGCAATGAATAGTATTACACATACAAGTAACAATAAACATAGAAAAGGAATGTTATCTAACATTTTTAGTAACTTTCACTACAATGGGACTTCTAACATAGTGCTTGTTATCAGACCATATTAAATGGCCAAATACATAATCTTTTGGAGCTTTATGTCCTTTAACTTTCAGAGTGATGTTGAAACTTTTTTCCTCTCCAATCTTCTTGAACTCCAATGTGTTTGGCTCAACAACAACAGTAATTGCAACCGGGGATCGAATATGAGCTTTGTAAGTGCCCGGGGACCCTACATTCTTCAATGTTCTAGTCACAACGATCGAGCCCTTGAGCTTGGGCACTGTGATTGAAGGCAAGTTCAAATTGCTGAAACTAATAGGCTTAGGACATTTGAAGTGGCCTTGTGTGAAGAAACTGATTTGAGTTTTGTTGTACCCTTGTGCACAGAGGAAGTTCATGTAATCATCGATTGTTAAGTCATAAACCAAGCCAGGGTCCATGGCGCGGTTTGGCCATATGTGTCCTGATCCATAAGCAAATGGTGATGCCTTGTGGTGAGTTGAATTTGTCATTGGGTTAATCGTGTTGTCTCGAGTTCTTGCTGCACCAGAAGAAGAGTAAACAAGGCATCATAATCATATAAAAGTTTGCATATAACTCATTTAGTTCTTATTTCTGAAGCCTAATTTGATTAAGACTTCAAGAAAAGTTGCATTCATATGCATGATTGAAAAGGTTGTTAAGTCCTACCGGATGTCATAATGGCGGATTTGATGGCTGCAGGACTCCAAGTTGGATGGAGGGTCTTCAAAAGGCCAACAACACCAGCCACATGAGGACATGACATTGAAGTTCCTGTCATTGTGTTAAATTTAACCCGACGATTATCTAAATCTGTTTCTGTAGGTCCTTGAACTCCAGTATAAGCAGCTAGTATGCTCACTCCCGGGGCAGTAATATCTGGCTGCAAAGATAATATCGTATAAATACTTGTAAAAATGAAATCATTTTGGTTAATAGACTTGAAATTAACAATATCGAAATGGTAAAAGACCTTAAGAATCTCTGGTGTCACCCTATTAGGTCCAATGGACGAAAAGGCAGCCATAACTGGCGCTGGTTTTGTTTCCAATTCAGTTGTTGGCCGAGTAATGTAAGCTGTAGATTTCCTGCTCAAACCAACAACGACGTTTAACAAGAAAATTAAACAGAAAAAGAATGGGAATACAGAGGATTCTTCTTGTTATTGCTATGTATACTAAATCATTTAATTTGCTGTACTGCAACATAATGCTAGATTCGTAGACTCTTTGTTATACCTTGTTGAATTAACATAAGACGAGACTTGAAGTCCATCGGAATAACTGATATGCGTTGCAGGGCAGAGATAAGGTTCAGCATACATTTCATTTCCAAAGAACACGCTGTTGAGTATAACTATACCAACTGCACCTACTGAAGTAGCTTGAGTGCACTTGTTAAACGCTGGACTACCCCCTCTATGACAAACCAAAATAGTCCCCTTCGCCTTCTTAGGATCCAACGTCCCCTCTATGCAAAAATTACTGCAGAAACACATAAAAAGGTTTAGCAAAGTTAGATTAGTTTGTACATTAAGCAGTAGGGAAGAGAGGTAATACTCACGCTTCTTGAGCTGTCGCATTGGCAACTTTAGCAGATGCACCAGTAATAATTGGGAACGATTTGCCTTCGAGCAGAGCTTTACTTGAAAGGCTTACTCCCTAAAAAACAAAAAATCCGTAAACTAATGAGAATTGACGCTTCCTAACTCTCCACAAGGAGTTAATAGAGAGGTAATTTTACAAAGAATGTACTGTTACAATGATGGACGTTGTTGTTACAGGTAAAATATTGTTATAGAGAAGTAAAGTATAACATAAAAAGTTGATGGTTATGATGAAATGTTGTTGTATAAGGTGATTGTTATAGAGAGGTCTGACTGTATCGTTTTGCAGACAAAAAGAATAGCAGACAAGAGAAACATACTCTGTAACGTTTATTGTTTCCTAAGACGATATAGCTGGAGAACTCGCGATCAATGGTACTTGCCCCGACAGTAATGAGCCAAGGTGCAGTATTGGCTATTGTACCAGGATAAGCACCCGAATTCCCACCTGAGGTAACCACAACAATGCCATGCTTAATAGCATGAAACGAACCGATAGCAATACTGTCTTGGGCATATGGTACAGGCAATCCTCCCATTGATACTGAAAGCACATCAACGCCATCGTGAATTGCCATATCAAATGCAGCCAAGACATCTGCATCAGTACACGAATCGGATGGAATAATAGGAGGCCAACAAGCCTTATAAGCCGCAACTCGTGCTCTTGGTGATCCTCCCTTTGCAGTGCCATTGCCACACCCGAAAATGTTAGCTCCCTCGACAAAATTACCTCCAGCTGTGGACAACGTGTGTGATCCGTGCCCTAACGTGTCTCGTGGCGTGTAGAATTTGGAGGTTACTAGAGCTCCTGCTTCAGCAGCAAATCCTTTGATGAAGTATCTTGCTCCAATTAACTTCCTTCAACATATAAAAGAAAACTTCATAGGTCAAAAGTCATCTTGATGTTACACTAACATAAACATGTATATATCATACTTCATCCGTTCCAATTTATATGACGAACTTTCCTTTTCGCAACATTCCAAGAATTTAAATTCATTATACTACTCAAGTACAGTAAAACCTAGATAAAGTAATATTTGATAAAGTAATAATCTTGCTAAATGAATATTTTTCTCCGGTCCCGATTTGGGCCAGTTATATTAAAGTAATATTCTCGCTAAATGCATTAGGTAATAATTAAAAATAAAGTATTAAAGGCCCAGAAAAAATATAAAGTAACAATTACTAAAATACATCAAGAATTTATATATATTAATCAGTCAATAATACTAGACCAATAACTATTTCTTTTTAAGATATGATTCTACAATTGATTGTTTTTTCTTCCCACCAAAACCAAAATTAATCTCATCCTTAACTTTTTAAAGAGCGAACACAATTTCCGAAATATTTTGTTTGTGTTGTACCAAATAGTTTGACAGTGTAGTTATTGCTTGAAATGCCTCCTTTGACGATACATGTGGGACAATACTACTATCATCTTGTTCAGGATCATTCTCATCATCAGTAGTCATTACAGATTGAATAATCTCTTCCTCTGTAGGTGATTCCATAACTGTATCATTCTCGTTAGGGTAGTTCAAAAGATGTTCAACATCCATCACATTTCTGTAGGCTAAATTAGAGATAACATCATTTAATTCTTAGATACCTTCATCTAATTCACCAACTTCTTGGATACCTTCATCTAATTCACCAACTTGTGGTTTGGGAACATTGTTTTCTTCCGACTAGATCTTGCAATGCCGAAAACAATTTGCAATTGTTATTTCTTTCACATCAAAATTCCAAGCAAAGTTAGCAAAATTAATAGCATTCAAAATATTAATTTTTTCAATATTTGGTGCTTCAACCTCAAGGCCTTGTAGGATGCTGAAATAAAGACGACAACGATAATGAGCTCTGAATGCTCGAATAATCCCAGCATCACATGGTTGAATCTTAGACGTTGTGTTAGGAGGTAAGAAAACAATTCTACATTTCTTAGGCCTTCAACTATCTTTGGATGAGCTGAGCAATTGTCTACTATTAACAAAACCTTCCTGCCATTCATTCTCTTATCAAACCAGGCAACATATTCTTGGAAAAGCAAGCCAGTCATCCAAGCTTTCTTGTTCGATCTATACATGCAATTAAGATTGTTCATGTTCACATTTTTAAAGCATCTAGGATTTGCAAACTTACCAATAATCCACAATGGTGCTTTGTCAAATCCATCACCATTGCAATAGAGAGCAAGAGTAATTCTCTTTTTGTCTTTTTTGCGATCTTCAAGCTACTTGGTAGCAAGTGAATGATCAGCTTCCAATTGGTAAAATAGTTCAGTTTCATCCATATTATAAATATCCTTCAATTCAAACTGATCTAGTTTTGACCGTATGCTAGGCAATTCGTTTTCACTATTCTCCATGATAACTGAACCACTTTCACCAAAACGTCTGTAAGACTTGATTCCGTATCTTGACTTGAAACGTTCTAACCAACCAGAAGAGAGGCTGAATTCTAGATTAGTTTCACCATACATTTTCAGGAAAAGATCTTTTGCTTTTCCTTGGATAATTTCCCCTGACATGTTCACTTTCTTTTGCATTTGAAGAAATCACTCGTACAAAACTTTCTCTAAATCAGGGTATTTTGCCGGTTTATGCCTTTTGGCATCGCTATTTTTCATCTCATTTGACAAATACTCTGCCGACCTTTTGAGAGTGTGCGATATTATTGATTGACTAATAGTCAAATCAAACTTTTGTTTCACCCATGCTTGCAAATGGCTAATAGTTGGATTCTCTTTCTTATGTTCACATATTGCGTTTCTTATTTTATTGGTTAAAGATATTTTTGTACACCTTTCAAATGATGAGAAGACATTATACTTGGATTATGATTTTTAAACATCTAGCTTTTTCCTATTATAGTTAACATAAAATCTCTTCATAGTCTATATACATGAATACAATTAGAAACATTAAACTTCACTAAATTCGTTTAGTTTACCTAGATTTAAATAATAAATATGCAAAGACTACACTTTTTGGTTTCTTAGATTTAAACTTTTGAAATCCTTAATTCAAATATTTTTTTTTCTTTCTTATGGCACATACTGCAAAATACTCTCTAAAATAATAAATATTTATTTATCGATAAATAAATATTTTATGCATTTATCGACAAACTAATAATCTTGATAAATGAATATTTTCTTCTGGTCCCAAGCATATGCATTTATAGAGGTTTTACTGTACTAAACTTGGATATGAGTTCTCTTCTACCAAACCAACTTTTCATCTGCTCCTCCATCCAAATGTTGCCCTTTTGATTTCATACTCGATTTATGTTGCCCTTTTGATTTCATACTCGATTTTTGTAGCCCTTTTGGAAATCTTCCTCAATTTTTTTGCTTTTTTGGCTCCGGACTCGTTTTCATCTACCAAACTAACTTATGAACATTACTTTAATATTAAAGAGAAAATACCTATTGCAACGAAATGTGGGATCAGAGCCAGTTTGGCAAGTTCCTTTCCACCTTGATGGTATTGGTCCCATTCCTTCATCACTAAAGCTTTCTGATTCTGGCCAAACACCTGCCCCCAATCACACGAATAAGAATGGATTGCTCGGATAATAAGCATCCTTCACTATTAAGTCTAAGATTGTGAGTTAAGTTATTAAGGGAGCGAAAAGATGGGAACTCAGAGAGGAGAGAAAAAATGCACACCTAAATATCTTATTAACCTTGTAAACACCCTAACTTTGAATATTTATTGATTGTGCGACGTAGCATCAATGAAATGGATGATCATCAATTGAGATCAGCGTTTCAAATTTCATATCTTTTTATCTAAGGTCATGTCATCGTTAAGCTGAAGTTGTGTCATGTCATGTCTAATCATATCTCCTCAATACTTATTCGGTTTACCTCTACCTCTCCTCATACCCCTACATCTAATCTCTCACGCCTCCTCACTAGTGCACATTTACACATCTACTTTTTCATATGCCCAAATCAAATCTCTTTTTCCTTATCTTATCTACCACAAATGTCACTTTTTTGATAATATAATTCTCCATATTATTTGATCTATTGGTGAAAGCTATTTGCAATAAATAAATAAAAACTTTAATTTGAAATTAATAATTTAGCTCTCTAAATTCTTTCAACTGGTAAAAGTGGGGCCATGATTAATAAATCAAGCTTTCTAAATTGGAAAAGTCGTTGTCGTATGTGAAAAATGGGATTGGCCAACTTGGGAGAATAATGAGATCTTGATACATAAAATATTTAAATATATGGCTTTTTAATTATTAATTTAAATATATAGTTAATTGTCAAGTAGACACACACTAAGCTTCCCACAAAGTAATCATTCAATATTACAATTTGTGTAATTTTTTTTAAATAAAAAATCTTTACTCTATAAAGTCAATGAACCACGTGCAATTTATTACTACCCTCTTCATTTTACGATAATAAATTGCAAAAAAAATATTTATACAAATGTGCTTAAGAAGCAAAAAAGATGGATTTGATTTAAATACAAAGAATTTAAGAAAATGAATTAAAATATGCAAAAGAATTCAACTAAAATACACTAATTGTCTATAATTTCTTATGCTAATTAAGGCATATATTTGGCACGATCAAAATTCTCTATAACATACTTTCTCCATAACATTTCACTACAATAGTCAAGTTTTTGTTTGAACCAATTTTTATATTATATATTTTTATAACATTCCTCTATAACAGTCCAAAAAATATCCCGACAAACAAATTCTAATATGCTTCTCTTTTTAATAAATTTTATGTAGTGTGAATTCAGATTAATCGAACAGAACAAAAAGATCATACCAGAGTCAATATTGCCAATAATAATGTCTTCTCCAAATCTTGCCTTCTTCCATAAAGAGCTTTTAGGGATTTTTCCCTCATGTTCCAATCCCAAGAAGTTCCATGATCTTGTTGTGTGCAGTTGTTTCCCCTTGTTCAAGAATATTGATACTACCTTTGGATGCTCTGCATAAAAAAAATCATATAAATGAATTTTACTTTGTGGTTTATTACTTAAAAACATTTTGCTTTATAATCTGGTTGATCTTGTAGTTTAAATAATCTCATAATATGACGTATCTAAAATAATAGTAATTATTAAAATAAAAAAGGACTTTTGATCGATTCATACATTATTTGAATCTCATTATAAAGAAAATTCAAAATATCACATGTTGATTAATTAAAGCTAGATATATTATAAGAAGTGAATCTTAATAAGGATTTGTTGATTAAACTCATTAACTTAATTATTGCTTTTCACTCGAATTACATTTACATATAAAAAACACTTTAAAATGTATATGTATAATTTGTGTCAGAATCGGTAATATATTTTGCTAAAGATGTTTTAGAAGATATTTATATTTGACCTATATATACAATATAATATTTCAATAAAGGATGTTCAACTCAAAACCAAATGCAGGTCGCGACTACATCCTAAACTCGGTAATATATATATATATATATCACTAAAATTTCACCAAATACTATACATTTGATTCATGCAAAGAGTTGAATATTAAACCTTTAAAAGGTCAAACTCATCGAATTTTGAATTTTGAATCTATCCCTTATTCAACTAACCACCCTTCCATATAGTTCTGCTAAGATTACGTTCATTCTTATCTCACTGACTTTATAGAACATTCTGAATTCACCTCTCACACACTAATTTAAAAAAAAGTGTACCAAAGTAAAAACAAATAAAAGATGCAACAAAAAGAAAATCAAACCATTTCACTTACTAGATATTTCTGCAGCTTCTTCATCTTCAAGAATTGCAGCAAAGCCATTGATGTGTCTTGTATAAGAATAAAAAATTGCATCCTTAGCCTTCTCAATACTGTTAATATTACAACAACTAAAAAAGTTTAGGAAAAAATTTTTTTTTTTTTAATTTCATTTAATCAAAAAAATATATATACTAAAGTTTTAATTCAATTAATTACCTTCCTAAATGTGATCCAAGAAATTCATGATGAGAATTAATAACTCTATCAAAATCAATTGATGTTGCTTCTTTTCCATGTGAATGTTCACCCAAGTACACAACATATGACTATATAAACACAAAAAATACTTTCATTACTTCGAAATTTCAATGAAAATTTTCAACGATAGTTCATCGAAAAATGATAATAAAAAAATGTACTACAATTTATAAAGAGAATCAAAAGGGAAATAATTACCTTTTTTATGGCAAATGTTGGTCTAAGCAATAGAGTAAAAAAAATAGAAAGAAGAAAATATATTGATTTTTTCATATTTTCTTGAAAAAAATCAGAAATCTCCTCTTCTGCTAAATAAAGTTTCTATAATATAAGGAATCTTATTGGTTGAGTTATTGGCCATATATGGACTGAATTTTTTTCAAAAAAAAAAATAATTGTAGATCTTATCTTTATTTAGAAGATTCATTGACTTTAGAAAGAATTTTAAAAAAAATTGAACATATTATATTTTTAATTATTTGTGGGAGATGAATCGAATTATTGCATGTTATATGAATGTAATGATGTATTGACTTGATTTAAATCTAGAATTTTTAAAACGATTAACCAAATTATTATTGGTAATTTTATGTTTTTTTTTAATTATTTTTTTAGATATTTTGAAATTCCCGTCTGAATATATTTGTAAAAATGTTAAAAATTAGAATATGGCTAAATTCCTTTTTTTTTTCATGGGACCACTAAGAGGAACTATCAAATAAAAAGTAGTAATAGAATGACCCTCTGACTATTTTATAATTTTATGGTACTTTTTTTATTGACTATTAAAAATAGTAGTAATTTGGAATATTAGTTTGCCATAAAAATTAATGTCGAAAACAATTTCTTTATTTTCACACGATAGACATAAAATTACATATATATCATTTGTCTCAAATATTAGGTCGCCATAAAACTAATACCGAAAACAACAGAGATAAAATTAGATACATATTATTTATTTTAAACTTTATCCGTGAAATTATATTAAATATTATTATCTTAGTTTCATATAAAAGGACAAAGCAAAATATTAAAGTAGCAAATAATTCCATCCATGTGCTATGCAGTATTCAAAAGTAGTTTTAGATTGGAGAGAAACAGAAATATTCACTAAAGACTATGAAACAAAGAAATCTAAAAAAGTAGAAATATTCACTAAAGACTATGAAACAAAGTAATCCAAAAAAGTAAAAAGTGGAAAACTTTGGTTCCTCTATTATTGGTATAATATATCCTTATGTTTTCTATAAAATGGTAGAAAGAGAATTATTATAGTAGTGACTGAAATATTAGAATAATGATCATTATCAAAATTTAGATTTATTCTTGAATAGTTTAATCAATTTTTTAAAGTAATATATTTCTAAAAGTTCTAAAACTAAGTGATAATATTTTAGTGAAATCTTCTAAAATCTAATGGTAAAAGAATTGAGTCTAGTGAGGTTTACATCTCCTGTATAGTTTGTAGACAATTATATAATGGGGGTTTATCCAATATGCACAAAGTACTCACCATGGAATGCAAATTCGAAGGGCAAAGATTGTGACAGAAATTATAGCGGTTTCAGGTTATTTCGAATTAAGTTAAAAAAAATGAGTTAAACTCAAATTTATGACTCGTTAATGCCACTTTAGCTTAAACTCGAGCAGTTTCTTAAAAATTTGCAGTATCAAGAGATGCTACACACCAACTAGAATTGTGATAGAGTGATAAATATTATTTTACTCTTAATCAAAAATAATGAAGATTCCTTATTTGAATACGAAGTCACAATAATTTCATTAGAAAATGTCTTACTCCTAATATATGAAAATTTCTAACACAAAAAAGATGATTTAGACAGTCAACCAACTAATCTGCTTAAATTTTGTATAACCATTACATTAATATAGAAATGCAGCTGCTAGTTTTAAGGAGCCCGTTGACATTATTTGCCTCAACTTGCAACATGAACTACGAATTGTTTGTTAGGGAGAAAAAAAATAGTAAAAAAGACTTATCATGATTATATATATATATATATTCTTAACATGTAATGGTTGATTAAAATATACTCTTAATTTAACTAATGTAGATTTGATTTTGTAATCTTTTACAAATTTATTTTTAGTTTTATATCCTTTATAGAAGAAATTTTTATTTTTACGTAAAGGAAAAAAAGGCAAGAAAACCTCTTAACTTCGATATTTAGAATAAATATACTCCTTGTTAAGAAAAATAATGTATATATATTATCGTCATCTAACGAATGATATATTTTTACAATCTTCATTAACAAACTGAATTAAGTATTTTAGAATATATATACTCCTTGTTAAGTAATTTTTGAGGCGTTAGAGTTGGGGGTAGGGGTGGCAGTTAAATTTAAAAAGTTCTAAGTATTTTTTTTTGTGTGGGTGGGGTGGGGTGACGTGGGGGTGGGGGATGGGGGATGGGGGGTGAAGAGTATTTTTTGCTTTTGACGCTTTTAACATGATCCCTATAATAATATCGGTAAATATGGATACCCATATTATCCATTGGGTAACTCGTTTTTACCCATTTAAAATATGAGTCAAGTCGAGTATTTTACCCATTTTTATTTAGCTCGTTTTCGATCGACTCATATGTTAACTTATAATGTTTTGTATAATGACAAACTACCTTGTGTCGCAGGAAAATTAAGACTAGTATATATGTGTTAGATACACAAAATCCTACAGATTGATGCTTCAAGAATCAAATCAGCAGCAATCAATTAAGGAGAAGATTGATTCACTCAAATCAATCTAACCAAAGATTGATTCATTCAGATCAATCTGAACTCAAATCAGATCTTGCAAGATAACCGTGCCTTTCAAAGAAGATCTTCCATTGCTGGAACTCAATCAAAGAAGATTTATATTAAATCAAGCACAGGAATCAAAAAGGAAGAGCGCCAAAGAAGGAAAGAAACAAGCTACCCTCACTGAAGCAACGCCTCCATCATTCAAGGGATACGGAATTGAAGCAATATAATCACAATCCTAACGTTTGACTAGGATGAAGTAATCTGGAAGATAGACACTCAAATCAGCCAAGTATCAAGACTACAAGAAGATCCTCAAAAGAAAGAAGAATATTAAGATCACACAAATATCTTCAAGAGAAGAAAGAGAATCAAGATTACAAGAAGATCTCCAAAGAAGGAAAATCAGCAAAGTATCAAGATCAAACAAATATCTTCAAGAGAAGGAAGAGAATCGAGATTATAAGAAGATATCTAAAGAAGGAAAATCAGGAAAGTATCAAGATCACATAAATATCTTCAAGAGAAGGAAGAAAATCAAGATCACCAGAAGATCTTCAAAGAAAGAAGGAATCGACTAGCTCATATAGACATGAATCAACCAGCCGAAATCAAGGACTCAGCTAGGATCCTTGATTTGAAATACCCTTGGGTTATTCCTTACCAAGAGCAGTCCTCAAACACTAAATATAATCCTCTCCTAGCCTTAGTTGTGAAGTACACACTTCACTTGAACTTATATTGTAATCTTCTTTTATCTTTTATAAAACTTTGTACACACTTGAGTGAACAATTGAAAAGAAAAGAGAAAGAAAGATCTAAGTGTAGGTTATACAAGTAGAGTTGTGTCGAAGAAGAAGATCTGATTTGCATATCAGACGGGCTCTTAATTGTAACATTCTGTAACACCCAAGTCCTCGACAAGCTCTTTAGGAAACCCTTTTAACCCAAGGGGACTAGAAGTAGGCACCACATCAATGTTCCGAACCAGTAAAAACTCTCTGTGTCATTTACTTATTGCTTTTACTATCTCTGTATATTTGTTTGACCAACGTGCAGGTGAGTCAACTGACCAAAGTAGAAAGTCGACTGAAGAGAATTTTAATTCACCCCCTCTTGACTTTCATCATATTCGACTCGACCCTCTCGTTTGCCACTCCTAACGACAACCTACATAGAGAGGACTGTTTGTCTTCGAACTAAATCAATAGAAATTTTCAAGACACATGTTGCAACTATCCATTCCTTTAGTGATATTTTCCACTTTGAACTAGTTGGTAAGTTCTGCTTATTTATATACTCAACATTTCTTATATGTATTAGGGTGTCATATATTCGTCCTTTATGGACTCAGCGTCCTCGCTGGGGTTTACCCCCACGGCATGTGATTTGCCTAAACTCAACACTAAGATTTGTCCCACCTTATCGGGATTTGTCTAAACTCATTGAAATCTAGCCTACATCAACAAAGCTGGCATATGCGTGACTCTGATAGGCCCATCCCGCTAGTGAATTGTCGGCTCTGGGCCTAGGTCCACATGCTTTTCAAACGCGTCGCTAGTTAGTAATGTCTGCTTACTTATATACTCGACATCTCTCTTAGCTGATATATGTGAAACTTATTATCTTAAGTTGAGATGTCACACATATAATTTCAATGATACGTTGGAGCAAATTGTATTGCCACCATATGTTAAAAGACCACTAGGAAGACCAAGTAAGAAAAACAAAATCCAATTATGGTAAGAAACTAAGGCCAAATATCCAACAAATATTGGATTAATTTAATATTTTGTTAAACTTTATAATCATGAATCATTAAAAGATTTTCTTTTGTACATCCAATTTTTGAAAAATGAAACAATTTTAATTATTTAATAATCACATTTGAATATAATATCTAAATAATTATATGTATATATTCAGATTCAAACGTCTAAATCTTAATGCATATCTTAATTAATATTCATCTATGTATTTAAATTCAGTATTATTAATCTTAGCTAAAATAAATGAGACCTAATTATAGTAATTATCATTATCTTCTAAATGATAAATATTAATGATTAATGCCCATGAAAGGATCCGTCAAACGCCCCCAATCAAGGCTGGATTTGTCCCATGCAGTGGCTTTGGCCTTGTCAAAAGTCATGCTAATAAGTAGTAGTACCAAAATAAATTTGTAACACCAAATATATTTAAATTGAACTAGGGCAAATTGTCAATTTTTCTTAGAAATAATGCGAAATAGAATAGATTTGTCCTTTATTAATAGTTGAGGATAAATTTATCTTTTGTGTTAGTTATTTGCCCTTATTTTCCAACAACAGAATCTTAACACTCGATAGTAATGTCATGTATTCCGTAGTTCACATAAGTTAAATCCATTCCATTTCACAAACTTTAGGGGCAATTTTGTCATTTTACTATTGAACTAATATTTTTTTTCCTAATTTTACTATTGAACTAATATTTTTTTTCCTAAAGTTAATCATGATGGGAGTGAATTGTTTTTTTTATGTGAGTAGTAAGATGAATCTTTCAAATCAAAAGCAAAAATCCAAAACTCTTAAAAATACACAAAGCTACACACAATTTGTTTGGTTTTATCACCATATAATATAATCATTAAATTATATCGACCCCTGTGCGTTTTGTAGGCATATCTGCCGTCTGCTGCCCAAAGTTGCTTGGATTTTGTGCTGTCTTGCCTTTTCCTAGACCTTTAAATATTTCGCCTAAGTCCTTTTAAGAAAGCACTCACTCAAATTATATTACTTCATAATGATTTTTTTCTTTCGATCACTTATCATGAGTTATGCGGAGTCTAGTGATAACGAGTGAAGTAAAGTTTGAAGGGAACGAAATAAGGTGTAGGTGAGAGTCCCTTCATTTCGTGACTATTTTATATACTCTACTCAAATTTGAACTAGAAATTAACAAATTAGCGAGCTAGGTTGTTACAGTTTTTCCATAGAAAATAAAGGATCGCTACTTTGGTCCATATTATTTGTCGTTTTAGAAGATTGAATTTGTTCCTAAGTATTTGAATTGTTCGAAAAACTTTATTGACTCTTCAGAATTCACTCGTACTTCTCCAATTAGTGTGATAAATGATAGTTTAGTCAAATATTATTATAATAAAGACATATAATATGAATAGAATGTAATAAACAATAATGCTTAATTTCTTTCTCTTCTAGTACTAACACTTGTGTTGATTTTAGGACACATGAGTCGACTTATTAACGTGACGTTTTCTTTGTGGAAATTTGCAGGAATATATATATATATATATATATATATATATCCAAGTCCAAGAAATGAAATTGTTCTGCCTGGCTCCCTGGATGCCAACTAAGAACAGCATTGTCAAAAAAAATTGACACTCTTCCTAGTTGGTACCAGAGGAGACAGGCAGATCCATCAATACCAATTGGCAGCACCAAAAAAAATAGGTTTGCTTAAATCTCCCTTTTCTTTTGCATATAAGTAATTGTTTTGCTATTTTTGACTAGTAATTATCGTAATGATTTAAGTTATATACGTTGACACTATGAAAGCAATCTGCCTGACTATAGATAGTAAATAATTACTCTACATTTTAAGTTATTGTATCAGACTTGCTATGAAGAGTTACACGTTATTGTAGGTTAATTTATTTACATAGTAACATGGATAAATTCAAACTCAACAACTTCAAATTCAAAGATGAAAAGAAAAAGAAAAGAACTATCCGAGTCTACATAACTCACTTTGTGTCCTTGAGATATTTAATCCCCTCAATTAAGTATCTGAGGTTGCAGATTAATTCCCCCCAAGATAAAACGGATTAACCATTAAAGAAGTAGAGGTACCTCAAACTTCGATAATTTTAACGAACTCAAAAAGACAGCAACGAGATCACACACAGACACGATCGATCAAATTTGTTTTGTAAGAAATATATGCAGAAGAAGGGAATAGGAAAAAAGACAACATTTCAGAAATGTCACAATCCTTTGGAAAAGGCACCACCTTTCAAATGGTCACAACCCTTTACAAAAGACACAACATTTCATAAAGGTCACAACCCTTCGGCAAAGTCACAACCCTTCGGGAGAATCACAACCCTTCATTTCCTATTCACACCTTAAAAACCCAACAATATAATTACTTCATGAATTGTGACAATAAATGGACACTAATTTCATAAAATTGAGCAACCACCTTGATATGATTCTGTAACTTCATAAAATGGATATTGAGGTACAACATGATATGGATAATAAAATGGATATTGAACTAATTCTATTTTTGGATCATCTTTTTCACCATCTTTTTTGTCAATAGGGCCAACACTTAACAACTCTGCTCCTTTCTTCAATTTCTTCCTAAGCAACTTGGTTAGCACTGCTGCATCAATTTGCTCCCCCTCCACTTCTAATTGGTTATTTTCTTCCCCTTTCATAGCTGCTGAATTCACACCTAGAGGGACATAGAAAAATCAATGGGAGTTTGAAATATTTAGGGGCAGAGACGGACTCAGGATTTGGACATGTTAGGTGCATCACTATCTTTAGTACATTGATTGAAATAATTTGAGTGCCTAAAGGGGCACGATGATTCGATGTCCAAATCCAACAGATATATTTGAAGGGTCCTTTTAAAATACATGATAGTAGTTCTTCAGATATATACACACATATGTAAAGTTTTTTTTTTTTTGTTGAGGTTAACCTAATAGGGCTGGTTCTGACTGACCTCATCGTTTTCTAAACTGCATCACATAAAATGAAATGAAGGACTGAATGTATGCACCTAACTAATAAATATATGACATGTACCTTACATACCTGGCTGAGAAACAGCAATTTTGAATGCCTTGGACCTTGATTTTTTATCATGACCATTTATGGATAACCTAATAACAACCTTTCGCTGCCCAAATTTTATAAGACCATACATTAGTAAATGAACCAATATAATTATAAAAAAAAAACTGCCACTTTGCTAGCTAGATACCATTTTTCAATTAAAACTAGACTCAAATTAGTAAATAAAAAAACACATTTAAAAATATATAAATACCTTATTCATTCTCTAGGTTTGAAAAAGGGAATATAAATATTGATTTGAGGATGAGATAATGTTAATTCTTGGAGAGAAAAGAGGGTGTTTTTTTTTTTTTTTTTTTTGAAATGCTTGAGAAATTGCCTCGAGGAAAATAGTTTATATTTTGAGGGTATTTATAGGGTGGAAATAGAAATATATTACTTTGCAAGTCGTAAATAGCACGCATTAAAGATTAGGACAATGCAGTTATTAGAACAAAATTAGAAAAAACTTCCTGATAAAATGGACTTTTGGGTGCAACTCACACTCCAAAAGTTAGCATATTGTCCGAATTGAAGCATGTACAATCATGAATCTGGGCCTCGGGGATATATCATCACCCTCTCTCCCTGCACAATCCAAGGCCCCACATCGATCATACATGGATTTGATTCTAATACCATATTAAGAAAATGAATTACGGGTCTAACTCACACCCTAAAAGCATAGCTCAAAAGAAGAAAAATTCCCCTAGCTATATAAACGAGTCCAAGAATCTCGTCCCGGTACAATTATGTGGGATCATTCTCACTTCCCTAATGGAATAAGAAAAATAAGAACATTTCATATTCATTGTCTCCTCCTCGCTATCTCACCCTTTGAAGGCCTTTCTGCCTACCCACACCCCCGCCCCCCCGCCGGCCGAAATACCTAAATTATACATAAATACTTTTGAGAAAATATAATCTTTTGCTTGCTTACAAACAACGTTAAATAGGTAAAAAAAAAAAAAAAAAAAAAAAACTCACTTATTTTTCAGAAAAACATTTTCTCTTGCAACAAACATGCTTTAATAAATAATAAGTATATCTTCATGAATTCACCAAGAATCGTTGCATTAGATATACAATGCATGTGGACGTAAGGAAGAAGGTGAGATGGAAAACAAAATAACGTCTTCAACGGACCAAATTAATGACTTCTTTTTTTTGTCTTCAAAATTTCAATAATTAGAACCATGTGAATTTTTGGGTTCAAATCATGAAAACAATTACTAACACTTGAATTAGGTTAAATTGTCGATAACCTTCTACATCACACCTCTTGAATAAGGTACAACCCTTCCTCTTCACTGGACTGATATGTTAATGTGAAATGTTTTGTGCAATGAATTATCCTTTAGAATCAGGTCAATTAGTGATCATGTCAAAACTCTGCTAATGTGAGATGTTTTATTCATGTTTGATTTTTATAATACAAGAGGTGTATTTGTATATAATTATGTCACTATATTTATAAAGTAACTCTATAATATAAGGGACCTAAGTACTGAGTTACAAGAGTGTTTAGTATTTCCTCCGTTCCAATTTATGTGACATTTTTCAGATTTAGAGATTTAAATAAGTTTACCTTTGACCCTAAATTTTTTATAAATCTTTCGAATATTTTGAATTGTCAATTGTTATAATAGTTTACAAATATATAAATTTTGTTTCAAGAAATTTTTGAAGATTGTATGCGTAAAGATTCGATCAAATTTAAATTGTTTGACTCTCGAAAATCGAAAGTGCCACAAGGAAGACGGAAGTATAATTTGCCAATTATTTTTTTTTATAAAAACGAAAGAATTCAATCAAGGATAAGAAATCTAACTCCCTAGTAATTAAGTAGCCTCTACTCTTCCACTATTTCCATTCACTCATTCTAATTCTAAGTCAGTCAACTCTTGTTTTCTTCTATAATATACTTTTCACACATTTAATAAATGTATACTCATCTCCATCATGTAATTAATTGCTCCCTACATACTTTTCTCTAGCTAAATTTAAGTGAATTCAGAAATTATTAATTTGTTACTTGAATATTAAATGAGTGGGCTAAATTGATTTGAGCTATCAAAATGAAATATTGAATTAGTTTATCAATTCACTAGGCAAACATACAAGTCGTAATTCAATCCGTTCAATACTTATTAATTTCAAATTATTTATTCATTTTTTAATAACTTGTTTAAGAACTTATAAAAAATATTACATATCAAACCAAAAAAAAAAAAATGTTTTTTAAAGAATATTTTGACGATTTTTTATTAATCCGATTTTTAAATGTGCTTATTGAACAAATCAAAATTGGTTAAGTTAATATATATAAATAGGTCAACAACATATGTTATTTGAACTGATTGAATAATTATATTTTTATAAACTAATTATATCGTATTGGACATTGTTATATTTCTTGGAAACCATTGGTTTTTGGAAAATTGTAACCAACCGTCAAAACACATGTCGAAGTTCTTCCAAATGTTGATGTCTATACCAATCAAGGTCTCACTTCTCATTTATGTTTTTCTAGTGGAATATTATGCATCTAATTTCACCATTTAGAAAAAATATATATGTAGAATAATAAATTAAATACTGTGGAGTAAATTAATTTCTAACATATGTTTTTATTTTTTTATCCCTTAAAAAGTGGCTAAACTTTAAATATTTTGTAAACCTACACTTAACTTAAATAGCAGCCAAAATAGTGGTTACTTCCAACATCTTTTCAACCCAATTTGTCCTCATATCAAAATAGATAGTTTTGGGCTCTGAGGCCCCGGCCCAGTTCACTTTATATTGGTCTTAATAGTTTCCACTTTGACATTTGGTAGCTAATAAAATCCATTCCATAAATTTGAACAAGAATAAGAGTCGTTTGGTAAAAGGTATTAGAAAAAATAATGCACATATTAGTTATGATAATATTTAATTTATTCTTATTTTGTACATTTTTAAAACTTATTTAGTATAAATCATATGTATAACTATTACTTTTTCGGTTTCAATTTGTTAACCTACTTTTCTATTCAATCCGTTTTTTAAAAAAATTGTATCTTTCATTTTTTAGCAGCTCTTTAATAATTCCGACTTTTTATATGACATGTTTAAGACCATAGTATTAAAGAATATATTGGTACATTTGACATATCTTTAATATAAAACCAGAAGATTTAAGTCTTTCTTTCTTTTTTCGAACTCTGTGTCAAGTCAAAACAAGTCAGACAAATTGAAACTGAGACAGAACTTAGCAAACCATAGTATTAAATATCAATTTTATTAATGCATATATTAACATGACTAAAGACACAATTGCCCTTGAAAATGTACAAAGTTAAAAAATATGGAGAATATATTTTTTTCAAAATTTTATTTTCACAATACATGTTATTTCTAATATACCAAACTAAACCTTAAATAAAATATGATATCTAACATAGCTAAGGTTTTGGTTTATTGCCACCTATTCAATCTCTTGAGATATCATCTATGGGGATTTTCCAATATTGTTATTATACCCATATTAAATTTTTTTCCAAATACGTATTCAATATGCACGGTCAATATTTTTGAAAGTCCGAACAACATAAAGCTACATTGCACCATGAATTCTTCTCAAGTCCACAATATTCAGAATGGGGGTTGGTAGGACTCAAACGGGTCAATATGGGCTGCTGGACGGGTTAGATAATCAAACCATGAAGTCACATAAATGTTCGTTTACTATTCAAAGGCATATTAGAAATTTTTTATTTTGTATATTTTTAATAATTCCATCTTGATTTGATATTTAAACAACATGCAACCGATTATAGTTATCCTAATCTGATAAGTTGAAAAATGCAGTAAATATATAGTTTGTAATAAACGGTGCAAATACATTCATATTATATGTTATATACATTATATAAATACTATATTATTTTCTTCGTCTTAATTTATGTGAAACTTTTACTTATTTAAAGTCGATTTGATTAATTTTTGGAATTAAAATAAATTATAAATTTAAATTTAGGTATTCAAAAAATTATCTCAAAATTGTACTATTAAATTGTGGATTTTCTTATGTCAATATGATGAGAAGATAACATTCTAAGACGATGATCAAAATTTATTCAATTTGTTTATCTTAACACATAAACACATTGTTTAACTTGGCTTCATATGGCATCTATTTCTTCAACTTTGAATGTGCATAAATAGGTTAATTTGTATGAGTAGACACACACGTCCTACTTGGTATCATACAAAACAATCTGTGTCCTACTTGATAGTTTAGTTGACATCTGATGTGTATCATACCACGTAGATTATATAAGTACATATATGTCAGCTGAAATCAAATTTAAAGATATGTTTATATATTTAATTTAAGATAAAAAGAAGTTGCAAAAGGGTAGTGGTAGGTAGGTAGGTAATGATGTTACCAAACACTAGGAAGAAAACTCAGCCAACAACCATCTACAGCTACTAATAATAAGCTGACCATTCCCTTTATAAGTCACTTTCAACATCCTAATTTGATCTTGTATGTGCAATCCCACCTTGTTTTTGCGTATATTCTGTTCTTTTCCGACTTCACTCGTGGAATTATATTTAGTATTTGTATTTTAAGGTTCTCTTGATTGAAATTGTAATTTCCTTATAAAGGTTCTTGTTTTGGGAATTTGATTAATCATGGCTCAAGAAACAGTAAATCTTGAACAAGAGGTTAGTTGAAGTTTCAATTAAAGGATATAAGGTTAAGTTCTTTACATGTTTCAAATAATTATCTTCTAGTGGATCTTGATTCTTGAATTATTTTGATTGTTCATTTCAGGTTGTTCTGGTTGAAGAACTTGGAAATGCTAGAGTTGTTACCTTAAATAACCCAAAACAGTTGAATGTCATTTCACCCAAAGTGGTATGTTGAAGAATTTGAATTCTTGAAATTTATCTATTTCTAGTTACATCGGATTTAAGTTATATGCATCGATAGTGTAAAGATTTTGGGTGGACCTAGTGAAGAACCTGTAGGGTTCAGTAACTTTAGCTTAGATCATGTAGTTGTGGTAAAATGTTGATTCTAAAACCATGAAATTCAAATTTTGGATTCGTCAATGCAAGCTACCAATTACTCACTTCGTTTCAATTTGTTTGTCTAGCTTTCACTTGACATGGAGTTTAAGAAAGCTGCCAATTACTCGTTTCATTTCAATTTGTTTGTATGGCTTTTACTGGGTACAGAGTTTAAGAAAGCTACCAATTACTCCCTTCGTTTCAATTTGTTTGTCTGACTTTCATTTGATACGGAGTTTAAGAAAGCTACCAATTACTCCCTTTATTTTAATTTGTTTGTCTGAGTTTAAGAAATTAAGAAGATTTTTGAATCTTGTGGTCTTAAACTAAAGAAAAATAGAATGTACAAAAATGTCTTTTAATCTTGTGGTTTTTAGCATGTAAGGTAGAAAGTTGAAATTAAAAGAGTTGTTTAAAAAGGAAAGAGACATTCTTTTTGAAGCAGAAGACAACCGTCAAACAAATTGAAACAGATGGAGTACTACGTATCATAGAGATTTGCTTTTAACTTTTAAGTATCTTGTTAGTGACCTGATTATATAAATGTAGTTCAGTGCATATAATAAAACTTTTAATTTCCTTCAAGTAGGTAGTACTGCTTGCAGCGAATCTCGAGAAGTGGGAGGAAGATGAGAAAGCAAAACTTGTTATCATCAAGGTTAGTAATCTGTTTCTGCTCTCCAAAATTTTCAAATTTTATTGTTTCTTATATTATTGTAATTTCTAGCTACTGCTGACAAATGATTGAGATGAGAATTTTGAAAATGTTGTTTAGCCTTGTTTTCGTTTTTCATAAAATGAACAGGGAGCTGGCCGGGCTTTTTCTGCTGGCGGGGATTTGAAAACATTCTATAATGGCAGGAATTCAAGTAAGAGACTGTAACAGTAAAAGTTCAGTTGTTTACTTTAGACCTATGTTGCTTGGACTCTTAAAAAATGTCACCAGGTGTGTGTCGGATCACTACTTTTGGAGGATCTGACACTGTGCTGCAGCATTTTTGGAGAGTTCGAGCGACATAGCTTTAGACTATTGAATTACCATTTGTTGACTGACATTTGGAACTTGTACTTCACAGAGGATTCCTGCCTCGAAGTTGTTTATCGAATGTATTGGCTTTGCAATCACATTCATACATATAAGAAAACCACGGTGCAGTATTCATATGATTCTTCTGAAATCCTTATATTGAAAACGAGAGCGTGTTGATTCTGAAAACTCGTCTCTGACTTTCATTTTATGCACTGTATAGGTTGCTCTTGTTCATGGAATCTCAATGGGTGGAGGTGCATCTTTAATGGCTCCAATGAAGTTCTCTGTTGTGACTGAAAAGACGGTTCGTACATATATATCTACTACTGCATATTGTACTTTTATTTCTTCAAGTAATGCATGAACTATATTGCATTTTACTCTTGTTTTATAGGTTTTCTCCACTCCTGAAGCAAGTATAGGCTTCCACACAGACTGTGGTTTCTCATACATGCTTTCTCGGCTTCCTGGTAGACTCGGTAAGCATTGAACTAGCATCAGGACAAGGAAGTTTGTCTTTATGTTATTTATGTCAATCGAAGAATCAAGGGATAATTTGTGATGTATTTACTGTTTATGTAGGGGAATACTTGGGTTTAACTGGAGCTAGGCTGAACGGTAAAGAATTGGTTGCTGCTGGACTTGCAACACATTTTGTACCTCTGGAGGTGAGTCTAATGGACAACAATCTCTTACTCCAAACACAAATCATAAAAACAAGATTTTATCTCATGGATGACGGAACACTTTATCTTCCTTAATTCATTTCCATGTAATGGACCAGACATACGTTTTAATTGGACTATCGTATCATGTAATAGACCTTGGATAAGCTTCAACTGGAATATCCAGAAGATATCAGAGTAGAAAACCACCTTAATAATACATTGGATAGCCAAAATACATATTTCATTGGATACCTTCTCCAGTTCTCCTACATGTTGATAAACTTGAATGTACATTGTTTAATTTGAAATTATTCAAATCCAGAATTGTTTCCACTTGAGTCGACTTAAGTCTTTCTCTCCCTGTATTATGTATAGTCTTGTCTCTAGTAAAGAAAAAGAATCTCTCCCTTCCCTACTGTGGCTTCATAGGGCAGCCCCCTCGACGCCCTTATTGCCTTTGGCCTTGAATTGCTTTTTCTTTCTTTTATTGAATGGATCCCCCCAGAACAAAATTCACTTGATTGATACACGTACATACCCCGAAGAGGCCCTTCAGGCAGTGCCCTTAGAGAATGCTTTCATCTAAGGTTTGAACTGCCAACCAACTGTTTCGACTGTGTGATTTCAGACTGGAATGAGCCATCCTGTAAAGGTGACTAATGGAAGCAAGGGCTGAGTTATTCTCTTATAAACCACTTTATCAACAAACGTTGTTTGATTTGTCTCTCGTCAAGTTCCCTAGTTCATAATAGGACTTTTATGCCAGACAGCCAGAAAATCAACATAGTCCCTGCAGATGGATAAAGCATAAAATTTTTAAAAAACATAAAAGTACATAAAATTTTAACAGTGTTCGATTTTGTGAATGACTTGAGATTGTATTTTCTGTTCTTTGACCAATTATAGAGGTAACTCTATTTGTTATTTAAAATGTCAGAAACTGTCAGAGCTAGAGAAGCACTTACTAAGCTTAAACACTGGCGACGAGGATGCTGTTGGATCTGCAATCAAGGAATTCTCGACAGACGTTCAGATTGGTGAAGAAAGTATCTTGAAAAAGTAACATTTGTATTAATTAATGTACTCTATACACTTTCCTTGAGAAAATCAAGAGTAACATATGTTAGCTCATGCAGGCAGTCAATAATTGATGAGTGCTTCTCCAAGGATTCTGTTGCAGATATTATCAGTTCAGTTGTAAGAAAATTCTTCATAGCATTGTAAACATGATGATTTGTGAGAGATATAACATAAATAACTCGATGGTTTCTTTCTTTTCAGGAAACTGAAGCTGGCAAAGAGGGAAATGGTTGGATTGTGCCGGTGCTTAAAGGCCTAAAACGGTCATCTCCAACAGGTCTAAAAATCACTCTAAGATCGGTTAGTTCCTCCTTTTTGTTTCATACAAAATCAGTCAGTACTTTCCTTCCCGGATATGGTGATGGTTCATATAATCTTTCTTTTCTGAGTCCTTATAGTCTATCATAGAGTAGACCATCGAAATGGTCACATTCCCTTCGCATTTGATACAGCAGCTCTCAATTTATCTAGTGCTGGAATAGTCTATCATCTTCAAACTTACGCAAAATAGCACCTAACTGTGAATTAGGACAAAAGCATTGTTGTGTCACTAGAATTCTAGTGGAGCAGACTTTGCTCATTCGACTTTTCCTGTTACTAGTAGGTTCATAGTGATATTGGCTTTTGTGCGGACAACATCGGTGCTCCTAATAAGTTGTAGACAGTAATTGCTTTGAAGGATATGGTGAAAATGTTACATCAGTTGTACATTTTGAGTTAAGAGGAAAAAATATGCTTGACTTGTTATGCGTTAACCGAATCCTGTGATGCATATTTAGTAGCAATTTGACGAGTTTTTGGATTCCTATCAATGTTACTTTGCTAATCCTTTTGATCAAAAGAGTTGCATAAAGTTATGTTATTTTTTTTATGCTGTATACTCTGCATTGCTTTATATATGTTTGAATATTTTCAGATTCGGGAAGGGAGGAAGCAAACCTTATCTGAATGTCTGAAGAAAGAATTCAGAATTACAATAAATACACTAAGAGCAAGAATATCTGGTGATGTCTATGAGGTAATCACTGAAATGCTGTTCAGCTTCCGATATAATTGATCTTCTTGAATCTAACTTGCATTCCGTCTCATATTATGAAGGGTATCAGAGCTCTTACCATTGACAAGGACAATTCTCCGAAAGTATGTCTCTCTCTCACACTCACACTCACACACTCACACGTTTTCGGGGACATTTTGTGTTTCTAATTATGTCATATTCTACATTTTGGGAAATTAAAGCATTTTTTGATGATTTATATAATGGATTTGAATGTGATTATACTAACTTTACTCCCTCTTTGCGTCCTCTCCACCTTGGGATGTTGTTATCTAACCTGCAATCATCCTCAGTGGGACCCTTCAACTCTTGAAGATGTTGAGGACGAGCGAGTCAACCTTGTATTTGAGCCATTTGAAGAAGATTTCGAGCTTAAGGTGTCAGAAAATGAACAAGACAGGTATGAACTGGTGCAATTTTCATTTACATACTGTATGAACAATTGTGCTTGCTTAACGTTGTATCCGAGAAAAGAAGGACTCGTGAGTGACTTCATCGTTGAACATGATCTGATCAACAGGTGGGATGGAAAGTATGAAGATTCAGCATATTGCCATCAGTGAAAAATCAAAGTACACCATCAGTTTAACAGCGTTGGCCGTTGGTCTTATAGTCCTTGTTACTTTAGCATACTCTTGCTGCTGCTGCATACCTCTTCCATCAACATTATCTACTGTGTTATAAGCTTATAACAATAATCAATAAACTCGATGAAATTGTTCTGTTCTATCTTGTTTACATTTTAACTATGGTTTTCTTGCTACTTATATTTCTCTTTTCCTTTACAAGAGAAAGAGAAGGATATGTGTTCTTCATATTCAAGCTGTTGTAACTCTGTTTGGATATATATAGAATATAGTCTATACTTATGGGTGTGTGATTTCAGTTTAATATAGTGAGAACATATGATATTCTTTATTTTATAAATTAATTGTCTTGATTTTTAATCACACATAATTGGATTGAGTAATAATGATGGTGTAACGACAAACAAATTTTGTAGCTATACAACAAAATTCGTCAAAATTCGTTACTAATTCTACTTCGTGACATATTTTCGTTAGCTATGAATAAAATAGGAATGGACCAGCAACAAAGTCTATATTTATAACAAATCTAACACGATTAATATTGCTTTTGCTTGAGAATATTGCCAAACAACTCTTGAGGCAAAGAAGAAGGATGCTTCTAAGCTTCCACTAAAGGTTGAGTATGAAGGGTTGCCTTGGGCTATTTGTGTAAGTTATTTAAAATAGTTTAGGTTAATATGAAGGGTTTAATATTTAGGTTTTAAAAAGGGTATTTTAGTAATTTCACTTTTTAATATATATACTCTCTTATAATAGCCATCCACTTAATTAATTACACTAAAAATAGCTGGTAAATATGAGATATGTATAATCCATATATAATATGTGTAAAATCTATGTATATTGACTAGAAAAAATAAGTAGTGTATTTGCACGCGCATACATTATTGTAGAAATCATGAAATCATTTATTTCTTCTTTGGGATCAAGTACACAAACCTCACAAACAAAGCAATTGAAAGCAAAAGATTTCTTTAGAATAGGTGATTCCTCCTAAAGAAGTTGCTTCAACTCATGTATTACATGATTCCAAGAATTTTAGTAAAACCATTTTTTGTCTTCTTTATATATATATATATATATATATAAGTCTTTATTTATAGTATATAACACAAACTCTCATCTCCTTAAGGACAAAAACTACCTTTTTGAGGTTCTGTCTTTTTTACTTACTTTCTTCATTTTTGTGCTTTCTATTTTTATCTCATTTGACTTGCTTTTAGTTTTTCTCCCTCTTAGGTGAAAAATGGGTCCACGTTTGTTGCATGGGACTCTTCATGCTACAATTTATGAAATTGATAAGATAAGGACAGGTTGTGTTGATTGTTGTGGACCGGTAAGTTTTCTGCTCGAACTATGTATACATATGAAAACATAATTTTAACTTGAGTAAATGATAAAAAAAAATTATCTGAAGTATCATGTTTTTGTGAGTTTCCTATTTGAATTATTAGCTGTTTGTTTTTCCTACTTGAATTATTACTAGCTATTTATCAAAACAAACATTAACTTTCAGTTGTTCCCTTTTCACTTATGAAATATCATTATCGTTCAGGTAGAAAAAGAGAACAATTGATAGTTGAGGTGTGTTTTGAAAAGAATAGTTGGTGATAGTTTAGGTACATAGTAAAAGTGAATACCTGCATTATCAATAAGAAAACTCGTAAAAACATAACACTTCATATATATTTTTAGTTTTTACTATTATCTTTTAAGTTTTATTCATACCATCAGAATTATTCTGATTCTACCCATTCTAGATACTGAAGCAGCCTTATAATTTGACAATAAGCAATGAAAAAAAGAGAAAAAAACAAAGAAAAATTGACAAGTCGATTAATTCATGTACTAGTTTGGTCATAATTGCACATGGTTAAGAGGCATATTTGTAGTAAAACTATGAAATACTGGTTCAATGTTAATGAACTCATTCAATCTTTTACGATACCTTCTAATGAGCTAGATGTATTAATGGTGATGAGTATGATTGCTCGTGGTGTATTCCAAAATATCAAAGGTTTTCGAGGCAAACACCTCCCAACTACATGGGCTTATAGCTGAACCCATAGAATCACAGCCTCTTGAAGCGCCATTAGGTGAGGTAGATCTTTTGTTATAGCAAATAGGAAAGATACAAAGGTGCATGCCACACTCACGAGAGACATTATTGTTGATTGTAACTTGGATAATATTTTGTATACAAAGAAGGGTTGTGTGCCTTAGAAATTTATTACTCCTATAGCATAGTAATTCAAGATATAAAAATGACAATAATCTAGCCATGTGACACAAAATCTTGTTTAATTTCTTTATTTTCCCATAGAGAAGAAGCAACATATAGCTAATGGAAATATCCGGACAAATTTACTGTGTACTTTTCTAGTCGATATACATAAATTATGTCTCATTATACACAATCATACACATGTTATACATGTACTATACATATACTATACATTTGTCAGCTATTTTTAGTTCAATCAGTTATAGAAATTACTAAAATTCTAAAACCAATGAAGTGTGAAACCTAACAAGTGTTGATTAAGGGTGATGACATTATATTAGTACAAATGAATTCTCAATATACTGGTGGTAAATACATATGTATGTGCATATTAATTTTTGATACATGTTTGCCTCAAGCATTTTTCTAATTTCCATATCTTTACTTATAGACATCTCCCCAGAAACTAACCAAAAGAGTTTTGAACAATGTCAAGAAATTGTTCTTCTGCGCGCCAAAGGTACCGTCTCTAATATAATTAGTTTGTTACTGTATTTGTTACTCTCTCTGTCCCAATTTATGTGACACGTACACTTTCTTTTTTAGTCCATCTTAGAGAAAATGTCACTTCTCTATAATTGGAAACAATTTAACTTCAAAATTACCATTTTTACTCTTAATGAAATGACTGTCTAGAAGTACTTTAGACCACAAATTTCAAAACTCTTTGTTTCTTTATTAAACTTTGTGCCAAATCAAACTGTGTCACATAAATTGGGACAGAGAAAGTTCTATCCGTTATCCATTTTAAACTTTTTTTCACAATGTGTTACAAATACTGCAGATTTCTGCTACAAAACTTTATGCTACTATAGATTTAGATAAGGCTAGAGTTGGAAGAACTAGAATCGCGGAAAATGAGCCTTCCAACCCTCATTGGAATGACACATTTCGATTCTACTGTGCTCATGAGGTTTCTAACATCATATTTACAGTAAAGGATGAGAATCCTGTTAGTGCAACACTAATTGGAAGAGCTTATCTCCCTGTTGAGGAAGTCTTGAATCGATATATAGTCGATAGATGGGTACCTATAGTAGATGAAGAGAGGCATCCGATAAGTGGTCATTCAAAAATCCATGTAAGGTTGCAGTTCTATAGCGTAAAGCAAGACAGTAATTGGTCTAGAGGCATTACCTCCCCTGCATTTGGAGGAGTCCCATATACGTTTTTCAAGGAGAGACAGGGGTGTCAAGTTACACTTTACCCCGATGCAGATATTTCAGATGATGATATCACACATTATCTCAAGTCACAAGGACTTTTCGAACCTCAGAGATGTTGGGAAGACATTTTTGATGCAATCAACAATGCAAAGCATATGATTTATATAGCCGGATGGTCTGTGTATACGAAAATTACCTTGATAAGAAATCCAAAAAGGCCAAAGGTAGGCGGAGAACTTACTCTCGGGGAGCTCCTGAAAAAGAAAGCAAGTGAAGGAGTTAATGTTCTTTTGTTAGTTTGGGATGATATAACTTCAGATGAGGTACTAAAAAGAGATGGACTAATGTCAACTCATGATCAAGAAACCGCGGATTATTTTAAGAACACAGATGTCCACTGTTGTTTATGTCCGCGTAATGCTGATAGTGGAAAGACAGTGATTCAGGGGTTTCAAGTTGGTACAATGTTTACTCATCATCAAAAGACGATTGTTGTAGACACTGAAATTCCAGGAGGGATGTCACATAAAAGGATGATAGTAAGTTTTCTTGGTGGTATTGATCTTTGTGATGGTCGATATGATACTCGAGATCACTCATTATTCAGGACATTGGACACAGTACATAAGCAAGATTTCTATCAGCCTAGCTTTCCAGGCTCTTCAATCGCAAAAGGTGGTCCAAGAGAGCCTTGGCATGACATTCATTGTAGGCTAGAAGGGCCCGTTGCCTGGGATGTCTTGTATAATTTTGAGCAAAGGTGGAGGAAGCAGATTGGAAATAGATTTATCTACTCAATGAATGAGATTGATAAGTTTATCATTCGTCCAACGGAAGTTACAGCATCAAGAGATAGAGAAACCTGGAATGTTCAAATATTTCGGTCTATTGATGGTGGTGCTGTTACTGACTTCCCTGTAAAACCTGAAGAAGCTTCTGAGGTAGGCCTTGTTACTGGGAAAAACAACTTCATTGATCAAAGTATCCACGATGCATACATTAGTGCCATTCGTCGAGCTAAGAATTTCATTTACATTGAAAACCAATACTTTATTGGAAGTTGCTATGGTTGGAAGCCAGCAAATGATATCAAGCTCGAGGACATCGGAGCTTTGCATCTTATCCCAAAGGAGATCTCACTTAAGATCGTGAGCAAGATTCAAGCAGGGGAGAGATTTACGGTCTACATTGTTCTACCGATGTGGCCAGAAGGTATACCGGAAAGTGATTCCGTTCAGGCAATTCTAGATTGGCAGAAAAGGACAATGGAAATGATGTACACAGACATATGCAATGCCCTTAAGGCCAAGGGAAATACTACTGCTGATCCTAGAGAGTACTTGACATTCTTCTGTCTTGGAAACCGTGAAGTCGAAAAGCCTGGAGAATACAAACCTCCTGAGAAACCAGTTCCTGATACTCATTATGCAAGAGCTCAAGAATTCAGGCGCTTTATGATTTACGTTCATTCAAAAATGATGATCGGTGAGTAAACAATTTCACTTTGTCTTAGTTTCCTTTTTAATCTATTTCAAAAAGAATATCTCCTTCCTTTTCTGACAACTCTTTAATTCTAACTTTTCACGACATGTTTAGTAATACATTCTACACATCTTTAGCTTAAGACCACAAGATTCAAAAGTCTTCTTTACTTTCTTAAACTCCGTGTCAAGTCAGAAACCAAACAAACAAATTGAAACGGAGCGAGTACCAAATTAGCTCTATTGATCATTGTGATCAAACTAATGTTTGCTTCTTTTGTTCTTTCTTGAAGTTGATGACGAATACATTATAATTGGATCTGCTAACATCAATCAAAGGTCAATGGATGGTGCAAGAGATACTGAGATTGCTATGGGTGGCTACCAACCATATCATATTGCATCTAATCAACCACCTAGAGGGAAAATCTACGGTTTTCGAATGTCCTTATGGTGTGAACATCTAAACTATGCAGATGACTCTTTCGCGGATCCCTCGAGTCTAGAATGTGTTAGGAAAGTAAATGGCATGGCTGATGAGAGCTGGAAACTTTATTCAAGTGATACATTTGATCTAGATCTTCCAGGCCACCTTCTTCGCTACCCTATCGATGTTAATTCGAACACAGGACAGATTACAACACTTCCTGGATTCAAGTTCTTCCCAGACACAAAAGCTGCTATTCTTGGCAACAAATCTCAGTATCTCCCACCTATTCTCACTACATGATGTACATTTGTATAGCATATGGTACAAACAAAGAACATGTAATATTTGTAAATGTGACACTTTGGAATTTTATCCTTTTGAGTAACATTTACTACTTACCAAAAATTACAAGTAATCACACTACAAAAAAAAGATCGAAAACCGATGCGGTAATTAAGCCTTAAGAGACATTTACAATAATTGCCGCTAAAGACACATATTTAGCGATAATTAAGCTATTGCCGTTAAAGATCAGACTATTTATATATGTGCACATGAAATGTTTATATACATCAGAAAAGATTACATAAATCATAATCAAAATCATATAGAGACACTAATTGTTGTTGATGATACTCTACATAGTTATAATAATTATCAGACTCCAATAATAACCATGATTCTATTCTCTTATATTCTTCACAAAAATCCAATTCTTGGATTACTTGATCTTGAGTTGGTGTAGATGATGATGAAATAATTGAACCATTATTATTTCCAGTGAGTTGTTGAACAAGATTCTTGAAATTACAAGAGTCAGTAATATATACTTTTGGTTTCAACAATTTTATCAATTTGTTGAAGTCATATTTCTTCTTCTTTTGATATTGAGAATTATTCATTATGACTTTCTTCCCCATATATGTATGTTGCCTAGAACAAGAAAATTGTAGTTTTGGTTATTTACTTAGAAATTTACAAAGTTTTCACTTGTTTTTCTTTGCTTCTAACGAAGGGATCATAAGTGGAATATATATATATATATATATATATATATATATATATATATATATATATATGAGAAGGGAAAGAGATCATTAGTTGAAAAAAAAGGAGAAAAAAATTGGTATTAACAAAAGATGCTGAAAATGATGTTTATTATACACTAAGGTGTGAAAATTAGAGTCTTTTAGCTATATTTTTTGTATGTTTCACTTGTGTTTGGGTTTGAATTCATGTGCTTTATGCATAATATGTGGATTTTCATGTTTAGGATATGATTCTAGTTTAAATTTCTGATTTTGCCACGATCTTCGAATCTTAGGTATCACATACTTGCAATTTTTATAGTTCTTTAGTTTAAATTTCTGACGTCGTCTCAATTGATCTTGCATTCTTTTAGAATCCTTCAGTTCAAATTCCCAGACTCTTGTTAATTACTATCTTCGAATTTCAAAATATTGACACTTTTTTTTAGAATGCTCTTGTAAATTTTTTTTAACTTTTCCACAACCTCGACCTCATGATTCTCAACCCCTATTGTGCCTATCTCTTTCCATCCTTATGTGTACACTTTTTTTTTTTTGAACTTATTAAGAATATGCTAAGAATTGTAATTACATGGATTGATGGTTTGTTTTTTGTATTATAGGTAATTAAATGTAGACTTTAGCCAATCTTGTTGGTTTTGACAGGGTGCAATTATGAAATAGAATAATATATCAAATAATAAAGTTGTCTTATTGTGCTGGTACTTGCATCCAAAGTTAAGAGAAGATTAAATAAAGAGACAAGGTGAAAACACCTTCAAATTTGACGCAAATTATTGCTTACTATTCATAGTACTAAAAACACCCCTACACTTGGCACAAGTAAGCTTCTGATCGAAAATATTTATTCTGTTAGTTCTATGCAGCCTTCATGCTCCTAACTGGAGGTGAGTTCACTGCCTTCCGCACATGGCATCTTAAGGTCACGGGATTGTCTTAATATAAGTTCAGACAAGAATAAGGGGTAACAGGATGCTCGTATAGTTAAAATGCGACAAGTGATTTTCCAGAACAAGTTTAGGGGGTAATTTATGTATTTCTTCATGTCTTCAGCATTTAGCCAGCTAAAAGACAGAAATGTAGAATAAAAATTAAAGCTTTAAATAAAATTAAACCAAAAAAAGGCAACACTAAGCTTTTTCCCTGAACACTTGAGCTCAGGCAAATACTTCATTCCCACCCTTTTCTGCACCAGCAGTTCTTCACTCCATCACTAATTAGCCTGCAATTACCCCTAAAAAGATTCAAAACAGGATGAGGGAGTTAATTAGTAGCCATACCAAATACACTGTTCACTGAGATTAGTATGACGGAGAAAAAGGAATAACTATTCAAGATCGAAAGAATACTAAATTAGTTGCACCAGAAAAATATTTGTTTATGATTTAAGATGTAAATCACCCACAACGATTTAGCATAGAAAAGATTATGGTATGAACGTGATGGAAAACTGCCAGAAGTAGGAAAGTATGATTGTGCAAAAGAGAAAAAAGAACACTAACATGATGTCTTAGTAATCTTCATCTTCGGAATAAGAGTCATCGTTGTATTGGTCATATATCTGATATTCTCCAAGACTCTGATCATCTTGCACTTCATCCGTCCCAGCTGTACTCGATGGAAAATTGCCAAAGAGCTCTTGCAAGTAATCTCTTGAAACATTATCGCGGTTTGTATCTGTGTAGCATATAGGAAACTAAAATTGCCAACAAAATCCTTGGCACACAATGCCAAAGGTTGATAAACCAGAAGTTGATCACTAGAAGACCCTAGAATGGAAAAGGCAAAAGGAGTATGACTCTAAACCATAAAATCAGACCTTGAAGAAAAGGCAAAAGGAGTGTGCCAATTTTCTTGCAGGTTTACTGATCATTCAACTAATCCCATCCATCAGCATGTGCAAATAAGAGAAGAATGATATAATAAATATGGTCTTATTCCAAGGATACGTGGATCATCATGTAGAGAGGCATCCCCTTCCTGGACAGCCTAAGAAGACGATGCATCAGGTGACTTCATAATGAGGAGTGCTTATTACAAATTACTTGTGAATGCATCCCATATATAAATATGAACTTACAAGGTCAAGAGATTCATATGCATCCATCTCCTCTTCAACATTATCATCATCAAACTCATCTTCATAATCTTCTAAATCATCAGGTTCATCAATGTCATGGTTTTCTGCTTGTTCATCGACTTCATTGTTTTCCGCATCTGACATTTCAAGGAACTTATTAAGAGAAAATACTTGAGTGAAGGCACTGATATTACTAAAATGACAACTAGTTGGAAGATAAAATATATCAATAGTAAGATTAAAATAAAATCCAGAAGTTTGAAACACTTCAGAGAGCAAATCACCTGTAGGAATAATTTTAGCTTTAATATTTACAATTCAGAAGTTTCCAAAAATACGAAAGTTAATTACTTTAACAATTAAGTTTCCTGATAGATAATTATGTCAACACTTAAAATTCATAAAATAGACTACAAATAACACCGACTGCTTTAAACCTTTATTGACTTTTTCTTGCTCTTCCGGTCTTGCAACTTTCAAATAAGTATGAGTCCTCTTTGACTTTTCGAAGCGGGTGGAAATAGAATTTAGTAAAGACTCAGCATGGGGATGAGGGCATACTGACATAAATCTCACATCGATACAACGTCTCAAGCAATCAACAGAATGAAAGGAGAACCATCCTGTTACACTCTGCAAATTAAATAATCAGAGGAAAAGTATCACTGGAGATTTATTCAGTATTTGTCAAAATACACAAACATGGAAGCATTCAAGCAAATCGGAGTACAACGCATACACACACAGCCAACCCCCAGGAAGCAAACAATCAATTGTTTCATGCACATAAGAAGGAACAAGGCAGAGCATGTTAGATATAATTAAAGAAGTTCATTATTCATAGTAATACATCCAATTTGAGAACCAAAAAACATAAAGAAAAAAAAGGTCAAAAAATAGGGAAATATCTAGAAGTAACATGAACCTTAGCACAGCTAAAAAAGGAAGTAAAACAGTCTCTAGTGGACAAATCTGTTTGCTTCTCTTCTACACCAGATTGACTTCTAATCCTCAAGATTTTCAAGTCAATTGATTTAATTATCTTTCAGAATAAGAGATCTTTCGAAAAGCAACATGACTTTTGACAATATGTGCATTAGTGCAGCACACGCAAATGTATTAATATCTCAAAGATAGTTTCACACATTTTCATTTCTCGGCTCACTATATCAGTAGTTTACACAGTGAATCACACAAGTCTTTTTTAACTTTGGCAAGGAAAGGCAGCCAGGAAATTTGCTACATGGGTATCATAAACTCCAATCATACTGAACAACTAAATGCTAATGTTGTTTCTGATTTGCAGAAAGCAGGGGCATCATGAGCCCCACAAACCATCCATGCATCAACATATAGTGCATACAGTAGCAAACTTCCATTTCATAAACCTGAGAAAATATATAGGATTCTCATTGAGAAGCAATTTTTTACTAAATGATAACATACATTGCAAGTTTTTTCCTTTGATGGTTTTCTGATTTCTTGTTGAATGTAGTCATCCTTGAGTTCACAAAGCTGCAATGCTAGCTGACATTTACACGGAAAAACACGGAAGGCACATATATCATCCCATCTATGTTGCAATCTGTAGAAAAAAGAAAATACGGCATAAAAAATGGTCTATTATTTAGCTATCATTATCCACTAAGACCAAATCAAATCAGATTTATGTAAGATCATATTGGCTAGTTGAGTTGGATACCAGACTTAATTTAATTGTTTCCCAGTTAAACGACATGAATAGAAAAGCAAAACATATGAGAACAAGCAACTGCAGAAAAGAAGCTAGCAACTGCATTTATTCATTCTACCTCTTGGATTCTATCAATACACATAGAAGAGGTGTTAAACTTGTTGCTCCAAGGGTGTGGCCAAGTAGACAATGGTGTGGGTTGAGAACCATGAAGTTTCAAGTTCAAATCCCAGAGGACTAAGTGTTTTCTTCCCATATGTCCAAGCCTGAGCAGACAGAGTTACCCAGTACTTGTGTGTTGGTGAGTGAGTAGGAACCCTGTGAAATTAACGCAAGTTGGCCCAGACGCCATGGTTATCAAATTAAATGGTGTTAAGTTGTGAAATTAATAATCGTTTTCATTTGAATGTAATTCAAACACTCTCTAAAACTCTATGCGGCCATAACTGCATAACCAAAGCAGAGGTTGTTTTACAGAACAATCTCTAAACATAAGGCTCTCTCCTGGTAGGGACTCATAGATCACGAGCGATAGGAAATGATTGCAATCTAAATACACCGTAAGGCCAGAGACATGATTGTTTTTTTCATGTTAGCTTTAGCTGAATAAGCTAAAGAATTGTTTTAAATTTTATCTATTTATTGAACTTAATAGCTCGCCAATATTTATTCCAGTTTAGTTAGAAGAACACAACTCAAATAACATGTAATCCCTTTCGCATCTAAAACCAGAGAACATATCTTGAGGTACTTCTGAAAAATCCAAAAGTGCACTTTGCACAACACAAGCAAGATTCTTTCTATTTTAGATAATGCAAGCTTAAAGATGGATAAGATTCAGTTTGAGATAAAGATAACAGCATTCCTACCTACAACAGTACAGAGAGCTCAGAGAGTTTAAATTTTAAAGAACATGTATATATGAGTTGTGAATGGATTCAGTACCCAGACGACAAACGGCTCTCACAGTAACTTCGTAATTCATGGTGCACTCGGAAATCAATATTCTGGTATCTGTTAAGCAAAATGCAAGAGGTAAGCCATTGGCATGATGAAGAGTTCAAAAGAAACCACAACATTAAAAAATATGTGAGAATTGATTCTGAGTACCTTAAGGCTTAAGCAATACTAGATCAAGAAAAATGCATATACACACAAATGGATCCCATAGCTCTGGTTGTCGAAAATAAAGATGTTGATATGGGAAAAAGAATTAGTAGGCCCTTGGCAAAAAGTGATTAGTATTTAGAGAAAGGAAGAGAACTGTTTCATCAAAGAGCATATATTAAAATGAAGTCGAGAAAGTTGACATTTGTATGGACCCACGTATTAAAGGAGAAGACAGCTATAAAAGGGTAGAAACCTATTCGCCCTCTTATTTCACACACAAAAGCAACTGAAAGCAAAAAGTATCTGTTATCACTCCTTAGTTATCCAATAGTTACAGCAGTAATTTCTTTTAGTAATAGTTATTTTTCTGTAATATTGCAGTTATTTTCATGTAATAGTGCAGTTTTTCATTCCAGTTATGTTAGGAAGTCATGTCCTAGTTTCTAGGGGTAGTTATTTTATATGTGTTGTATTTAAACTATCTTTGTGTTCTCAGGAAATGGAAGGAGAAAATTAGTCAAGTTTTTGAGTACTTCAAACTCAAGAAATCGCAGGTTCTCTCTTAACGAACCAGCACCTAGAAAAAAGAAAACTTCAGATTTTATCTTATTATAGTGTCCCATAACTAGATCCCTAATCGGGGACCATAACAGTATCACTTTACTTTCTTCCCCATTTTCCTATACTTTTTCTTCCTTTCCTTAGTTTCCTAACAAGAGAAAAAACTTACAAAAAACACAGGTTTACAAAATGGCAGAGAGCTAAGAGATATAAAGTTCTCTCTTTATCCCACCTGTGAGGAAAAGGAATCAGCTTTATTTCAGAAGAAAACAAATGGGGAGGGCCAAAGATAGAGGGGAACACCGGAGAAAGTGGTATTCCATCTCTAGGATAGATCACACTTCTAAATCTGGTCAGCTTCAAGATGTATGTCTGAACTTTTTTCACCTTAAGTCCTAAACTGTGTGCAGTCATAGGATTTCTGTACCCCCTCCTAACCTCTCACAACTGCATATATCATCTCTTCAAGCAAAAACTTACAGTTTTTCCAAGGTTTGTATGGATATAAGATATACAACCGAACAATGAACAAGATAGTAAAAGATACATTTCAGATGACATATATGACACAACCTCTAATAAATCAGGAAACGAGGGGGAAAAAACTCAGAAAGCATTATCAGTGAATAGTGAACACATATCACTTAGTGAGATCCACAAGGAAAACACTTTTTTGACAAGTAAAGAGTGAAAAAATATAAGAAAGGATTATTGTTACATTCTTACATGCGGGATTCAGGATCCTTCCGAGGATCATAACCTTTTTTTATCCAGAATCTACGGAAAGGCCCATTCAAAAAGTAATATGCTACTCCACAAAGAAGCCTGCATAAATTATGGAGATAGACTAAAACATCATACTAGCAATAATCATTTCCAAGACATAATTAAATAATTCAATCCATATAATAGAAGTGAAGACTGTATAAGAATTGCAAATGCTACCTTTTTAGCATGTTATCTCGAAATTTCAGACCCCCATCGTGTAAGCGCTCAGCTAATGACTCTTTAGGCCATATTTTACGTTCTTCAAACAATTCAGATACTGCCTTCTGCCATCTCCAACGATCTGAGCCCTGAGGAATGTACTTTTCCCAATCCACTGGCTTTGGAATCTGTATGAATGTTAAGTAGAAAAACAAGCTGCAATACAATCTTGCTGCAGAATGACACTACTGTTTTACATGTATATTTTTGTTGAATAATGATGTCTATTATCCACTTTTTCAAGATAATATAATCTTCAGACTTCTCCTCAGGGATGATGAGAAGTATAATAACTGGCTGGCAGGCTGCAGAGTCAGTAATGAAAGAGCTACTGATCCCAGCCATCAATTGTTAATGAATCTCACCATGATTTTACCAAGTCTTCAAAGCTTTCCACCCTTTAACTTCAAGATACGTATTTCAAAATTGATGAAGAGTGTCAAAGAGAGAACCACTTCCATTCATGGTGCAAGATAATGAGTGATACATGTGTGTTGATTTAAATACCAGAGTCTAACTACAAACAAATTGAAAGGAGAAGATTTAAATACCAGAGTCTAACTACAAACAAAGAACACAGAGATGCATTGCAGAACTTAAGGATATCTTTGATAGTAAAATCAATTGCAAGACTCGGCTCCATCTCCCTCTACATCAAAAAAGAAAATAAAAATTCATCAGTAAGATACTAGTGTGATATGTATTTGAAGTATGTATATAGTATGTCAAGTAGAAGAAAACAGAGTATGTCAAGCATGCAGCTCTATAAACGCTAAGGAAATTGAAGATAACTTAAGGCAGAACAAAATAATTCATAATGGTCTTATCACATATGAAGACTAATAAGAAAGAGATGGAAAAAAAAACAATTAAAAGATCCAAGAAAATAAGTCAAAACATAGAGAATAAAAGACAAAACAAAGTGAAAATGACTGACTACCCTTGTGTTGTTTGTAGAGAAGCAAGAAATGGATCAATGAGTAGAAATAAGTGGAATCGATTATCCATACATTGTTCATGAGGTCCCCAAAATGTTCTTAAAGAGGATCAAGATTCTTCAGCTAACGCGTGCTAATCCCTCTTGCAAACTTCATAATTCTACCTAAGTTTTTTTAAGGTGTTCTACCTATGTTGGTATTACGTTTGGGATTACTTCAATATCTTACGATTATATCCATATATAGAGTTGGAAGCTTTCTGGGCAAGGTTTGCAAGCATTATGGGGGAAAATGATATTTCTTCCATTTATCAAATTAACTTATATACAGTTCAAGTATATTTTCGTGGCCTGTTTCCAGTTAATCTTTATTGTTTTTTTCATTACATGAGCTAATGTGACTTACATATAAAGTACATGAGTAAATACTTGTAGCACAGATGAGGTAAATCTTGGTATATCAGAAGAATGCAAAAGAGAAGGAGTTCTGCCGAATTGGCAAATTGCAGGAATATTTTTTGGAGTGATAATTGGTAAGGATAGGTCCTCTAAAATACTCATATCCCATCAAAGCATATGTGGTTCCTTTCTAAAATACTTATAATTTCTTCAGTTTGACCGCAAATGCTTTGATGGGATTTCAACTCCAACTCACTCACTGAAAGATGTCTAGTTCTTTGGTTCTGTTGGTACTATAGTGTAAATAGTAATGACAGGTTTTTGGACTTTGTTAGCTCCTTGGTTTTAGTTTAGACTTCACTGTCATTGAGCTAACCAATTTTTGTATTTCTCACATAGCATCTTCCTGATGCTTTTCAGTGACAACTCTTTACTTCATCAAAAAAAAAAAAAAAATTAAGAATGCAGATCATTTAACATACAAATTGGTCTTTCAACATGCGCCAGATCAGTAATGACCATTAACTAGAGCTAGATATCACTAAAAGAAAAAACGATATTCCTATAGACTCAAGACACGGGATAAGAGAGTGCATCAAAGGAAATCCAGTGGCCAGAATTACTCTAACATGGAACTATGAAGACAGACTTTCTGTAACACCTAGCAAGTTGAAATAACTAGGAAGAAGCTAATAATTGGAAATAGTCATTTTTGGAAAGAATGAAAATCTGGAAATTTGTTTAAGTTAGGAAAAGTTGAGTTTTGGTCAACTTCAAACGGCCATAACTCCTAGCTCAGGATGAGTTAGGTGTAGTTCCAGATATGGTTGGAAAGCTCTTGGAATGATCTTTCCAAAGCCGCCAAGTTTGCGCAATTCCGAGTTCGTATGGGTAAGTTATGCCCTTTGGAAGTTGGGCTGTTGGATTAAGGAAAGTCTAATCTGGATTTTTGAAGGGTAGATTAGTCTTTTCCTTACCCGATTAATTTCATTCGTTTTAGGGAGTTAATTAAGGGTCAAATCAGAAGGAGATCAGTTTAGTCAATTGGAAAATACGCTAGGGCTTGGAGAAAAGATAAAAGAAGGAAAAGGAGAAGAAGAAAAGCAAGAATTCGTCAAGAACAATCGATTTTGGTTGTGGATTCGCCAAGGAATTGATCTTACAAGGTATGTGAGTCTTTCATAGCGTTGGGTTCGTTCACCCACGCGCCAAGCATGTTTAGTTCAGTGAAATTTGTCCTAAAAGAGTTTGAAAGTTGATGTTCTTGACACGTATTCTTGAATTTGAATGTTGTTCTTGAATTGGGATGAATTGAGGAGTTTCGATCTTTGAGTCGAATTATAAGGTTGTTTTGAGTTAGGTTCTTGAGTACATATGCTGGGTATTGGAATCTAAAATGAATTTGAGAAAAATATTCGAGTTAGGTGAATAGAGACTGTAAAATGGAGAAGGAAAAAGTCGAGTGTGATTTGGCACGCAAGTCCGCGATTCCTCATTGACCAAAATGTTTCTTCACGTCGCAGTTAAGACGCGGACTCCTCTGTCTCAAAATTAAATTTCGCGAGTAATTATTTAAAACACCTCCGCGTCGGAACTTGTTCTAAGACGGTGATTTCGTGACTTTTCTCATGTTAAGCTATCTAAAATCATTCCTAAACATCATGAGACATTTCCTATCACAAATCATAATCCTTGAATTCATAATTCAATTCAAGGGGAGTTAAGAGTCAATTCGAGAGCAGTTAAGGTCAAAGTCTAGAGAAGTTATTAAAGTTTTCCAAAAGTCTTTTGCAAACGTTTTAACTTTGTTTTAAGACTTAAGTTTTGAGTTCAGTACAGAGTAAAGCTTGAAGTTCATTTCTTCAAAAGTATATGGGGACTATGTATTCCCAAAGGGTTTAAAATGTTTTCACATTTAAACAAGAAAGGAAACCTCGATTTCCAAAAAGCCTTCAGACTAGTTTTCAAAAAAGAGTAATCGCTTTCTAAATGAAGCAAGAGAGGAAAACTTTGATTTCCAAGATAGCCATTGAGATAAGCTTTTGAGCACTAATCTCAAATCATAGAAGAAGTATGTTTAAAAACATAAGAGCTAATATTATATTATATTTTTTGGGAGTAGTATTGAACACTGATATGGGGGAGAGTTCAGACAACTCACAGCCCCCATAAACCATGTAGCCACTATGGGTAGAAAAGGGTCATACTTTTTAAATGATTCCTTTAGTGCTTTTTAGCACAGACTAGTGGATCCACTTAGTAGTTCAGGTTCTATACCCCCGGCAAGGTATAGGATGGCCCTGACAGCGTGTGGCAAAACGTTGTATCATCACAATAGCTCTTACGTGATGGTTGTTGGTTAGAGAAACTCCCACAGAAGTTATGGTGTTCTTATATACACAGTTATTTGTATTTTTACATACATTTCAGAGTTATATGTATCTTTGCATACACACAGAGTTGACATCATGTTTTAAACAGCTTTACTTTATGTTGCACTTGTTTTAAACTACTTTATATTTAAATGAGTTCAGTTATGTGGAGTTGAGCTAGGTAAGTTCTTCTGTTTCTTTTCAAGCCTTTGTTGTATTTAGCATTCCAACTCGCATACTAGTACATTCAATGTACTGATGCCAATTAGCCTGCATCGTGTTATGATGCAGATACAGGTAACTAGGATCGGCATCCAGCGCATCGTTGATCCAGTGAGCATTCCAGAGTTAGTTGGTGAGCCTCCTTGCATTTCGGAGGACTCCTTTTATTGCTTTCAGTTATTGTCATTAGTTCATTAGGATGTCGTGGGGTTTGTCCCGACATCCATCTCAGTTGTTTTAGAGGCTTCATAGACAGTCAAATGTTAGTTATTTAATCTTTTCATTTCATCTTATGTTAAGACTTTGAGTTGTCATTTTAGCCAAGTTGAATGTTTGACTTTTAAGCATTCCCAGTATTTTTCGTGTTCAAGTGAGTATAGTGTTTGATCATTATAAGTATGAATACAGTCTTCCGTTGAGTAAGTAAGTCAGGTCAAGGATTCGCTTGGGACCAGCAATGGTCTTCGAGTGCCAGCCACGTCCGGGGTGTAGGCTCGGGGCGTGACACTTTCCTTGTTAAGAAATGTACAACTGCCTAGGAAACATGACATAGGATCTATAGTGCTCTTGTTAGATTGATTGAAAAGATTCAAATAAAAATGCAGAAAACATTTGACTAAAAATAACGAATTTAAATAAGAGAGAATTCTTCCATGTAGACAAAAGAAATTACCTCCCAATTGTGTTGTCCCTCTTGTTTTCTTTTCGAGCCCAAGGTTGTACAAGATTTTAATCTGAAATTACAAAATGTTTAAAATTTTCCAATAGGAACATACCTCTCATAAAGAGAATGATTAACAAAGACAAGAAAAGTGGTCTGCATCAAATAACCAATTGTGGTGAGACAACTAATGTTACATACACTTCATTTGCCTCCAACTCAATCAACTGTCATGCGTAATACATGCAAATCCTCAAATTACACTAGGATTGTGCTAAAAAATGTACCAACCAAAACAGATACTTGCGCCCCCAGCAAATACATACCCATACAAAGTCCGTAAAACATCTGAGACAACAGTGCATAGACGAGGAAGAGAAGAAAAGCAGCAATTTTTCCACTAACAGCAACTCAGATAGAGAGAGAGACCGACAAAAAGAGAGAGATATAGACAGAGACGATAAAAGTAGTGCTTGCTAAAACCATGGTGCAACAAGAAAGTGTGTACATGTATACAATATCTAAAAGTTAAAATTCCAAAAGAAGATATTAACAAGCCAGAGCATCTTACACAATATTATCAGGCATATCTTTTGAGGCGAACAGAGGGGGTAGTAATATCATCAAATCCTCCTGATCAACATCCATAAGACCTCCCTTCTCTACAAGCAGTAAACTCAAGAAATTAGGTATCAGAACAGAGAATTTCCACATTTTGAGATTGCAGGAATAATGAGAGAATGGCTGACCAAATTTAGGTTCCACCTCTGCCCACTGTCTCTTTTTCCTTCTTGCATCATCAGCATGAACGGCGAGAACATGCTGATAGTCTACCATTCCTTTGAAAGCAGCACAATTGTTCATGCAAAAGAAAAAAGGAAACAAGAATTTAGAAAGTTACTACTCAAAGTAGAGCAGAAAGACAAACTGGAGAAGATGTAGTCTACATCAAAATTTAGTTCTCACCGTTAAAATGATAACCTTCAGAAACATGAGAAACAATATTAGCTGCGAGATGCTCCTGCAAATTAGTAAGTGTCAGCATTTCAATTTCTTTTGAAGCACCAGCAGATAAACATCTAAACTCGTTTACCTTCGGTGCAGCTAAAGAATTTTCTTGTTCACAATTAACAGGACTCCTTGAGGATTGTATCGATATTCCACAGCTACTGTCAGCAGATTGGACATCCCTTACTTTACACTTGGATATTTTCAACAAGAAGTTATTGCTATGCTTAAGCTCCCCAAAAGCAGGGTGTGAATATGGATCTTCTGGCCGGAAATGGAGCTCCAGCTTATTTGACTCTGAAGTTCGAGCCTGAATTAGAAAGAGTGTCAGCAAAGATCAGATTCTACAATTGACATTAAATTTACCATATGTCTATAAAGCCAAAAATATCAAACAATAGAAAATCGACTATCTCTTTTAGCATTTCTAGACTAAGGACCTCGGTAGATTGAAATATTTTTTAGATATTGAGGTAGCTCAGTCCAGATCAGGTATTGTTATTTCACAACACAAGTATGTCTTAGACACTTGAGGAGACAGGAATGATGGGATGTAGACCATTGACACTCCTATGGATCCAATGCTAAACTCTTCCCACTTGCCAGGAAAGGGTGAGCGACTCAGTGACCTTGGAAGGTATAGGTAGTCATTTGGAAAGTTGAATCATCTCACAGTGCCTAGATCCGTCATATCTTTTTCTTGAGAGTGTTGTAAGTTAGTTTATGACTTCCCCTGTGATAAGTCATTAGGATGCAGTTGTTCGTACCCTGCAATATATAAAGTCAGCTCCAGGTAAAGAACAACTCATCGAGAATCGAGGCCATGAGTATATTATTGGATATACAAATGGGCAGGATCACACTCTGAGACGTTCTACATCTGGATATTGTGTTTTAGTAGGAGGTAGTTTGGTGTCTTGGAAAAGGAAGAAACAAAGTGTGGTCGCTTGATCTAGTGTAGAAGTTGAATATCGAGCAATGACTGTAGCAACTTCTAAGCTAGTGTTGATCAAACAATTGCTAAGAAAACTAAAATTTAAAGAAACCGATCCAATGGAACTTGTGGGTGATAATTAAGCGACCCTTCATATCACATCAAATCTAGTATTTCATGAGAGGACTAAGTACATTGAGATTGAGTCACTTTGTCATAGAAAAGACTCACAAGAGATATTGTTACAAAATTTGTGAAGTCGAGTGATCAACTTGCATATCTTCACCAAGTCCCTCATTGATCCTCAGACTAATTACATCTATAACAAGCTCGGTACATATGACTTGTATGCACCAGCTTGAGGAGTGTTAGAATAGGAACAGGAACAAGAATAGTATATAGAATCCTACTTGAAAAAGGATTTTCATATAGTGTCTATATAGAGTCGTAGAGTAATAATGTAGATACACAATTCAATAATATTTTTCTCCTTTGTTCTTACAACAATCGTCATTACCACTTTGTGTACAAATATTATTCCATAAATATTCACTACTTCTGGTTTCCTCAACAAATTGCAATCTAGAATACGACAAGGCAAGATGGGTTATGGGTATCTTTGCTTTATGAGGAATGGAGAAAGGTTTTTTTTTTTTTTTTTTGAGAATGGTAACTCGAGTATTAAAGAAAAAGGCACTAGGATAGTGCCACAGCCTTAAGTACAGAGAAAAAGGACAGCAGATCCAACTATGAAATCCTAACAGTTACAGAGCACCTATCAGATCTAGTAAGGATACTGCCTCCTCTACAAAATGTTCTTTACACCAAAGATGAAAAAGAAGAAAGCCTTTCATCATAAAATTCTGTAAAGAGCTACTTCTTCCTTCAAAAATTCTTGAATTTCTTTCTTCCCAAACTGTCTATCATACCAAGTCCAACCTATTAAATTAAAAATTAAAGGTAGACAAAACAAATAATAAGTCCAATGCCTAGAAAATCACTCACACTGTTTTTGTTCCTTTTTTCCACTTCCTTTTTGTGGAATCCTCAATGGTTGACTTGCATCTTCACTGTTGTTACTAAATTTCTTGAATGCTATGCGAAAGAGTCAATGGCCTACATTGACTTGACACTCTGAGGCAATTATAGATCCTAAAAGAAATTCTGGTAGATGAATAAATTATGCTAAATGCTACTTTTTCCTATTTTGACTCTTCTTTTCTTTCTAAATGAGTTTGGCTGCTTAATAATGAAAGATTAGATAGAGACGCCTTATGTTGACTGTTCTCATGTCCTAAATTTTAAGTGATCCAGTAAACGTAAGAAGGGATCAAATTGCTTCATCAAACTTCAAGATGATCCATGAAGTGTTTCTTTTGGATTAAATTTCCATTGCCATGATTTACATTCTTAAAGCATTAAATGTACGACCTCTTACATCTATTTTCAACTTCTTTTTATCAGGTAACAAAAAATGGTAGCTGCACAATAGATGAATGAATCCATTATGACATGCACCATTCGTTTGAGATTGCTCATTAAAATTTTGCTTTCAAACGAATCCATTACGACATGCACTATTGGTAGAATCAGTTGAGTATTTTTCTTGAAGCTCGGTCATTTTTTTGGGGCTAAAAATCAGCTGAGTATTGGTCTAGAAGCTCGGACATATTTTGGGCTAAAACAGTTAGGAATGTTTTCAAGTTTCCACCACCATCAGGTGAAAAAGGACATTCTTGCACACTCGGCTAAGTGCTCATTGCTCCAGAACCTTGAATGAGCTTAATAGTTGTTAATTAGACAAGTGAGCATTCTTCTCCAAAACTAAACTAGATGAACTTGCTTTTCGACTGTTTTTACAAAGCAAAGAGAATTAAGAGATCAATACTCATCAATAGCACAGAATGTGACTAGGAACTGAACTTTCAAATTCCAATGTGAGTAATTTGCACAAGTTATACAAAGTAGTTACAGTATGAATCAAAAAAATGTAGACATGGTAATACCTTGACAATACCTTGAATGCCACCAAGAGTCTCAACAGCACGTTCCACTGAAGAAGGGTAAGCAGGGTAATGAACAGCAAAGACCTCGTTAGTGGGTAATTTTCCTGATACTGAACCGTCTTTTATAATCCCCATACTCTGTTACAAAACCAACAAAAATTCAAATAGAAAAATTGTGAAGATAGTAACTTCGACATTTATGTAAAAAGCTTAGTAAGAATGTTATTTTTCTTTCCAAAAATTAGCTCAGTCATGACAGTTTTGGTGAAATCAATAGGAATTCATTGAAGAAACCATACAAAGCAACGAGAACCACAACCCCAAAAAATAATTTGCTCCGCGTTTTGCCAAGTTTCAAAAGGTTACAAACATGAAGTACAAAGATATTACCTTTTGACAAGTTTATAACAAAAGAAATCCTTATATTTATCCAAACCTCAAATACATCCTTAAAGTATCACTCTTGTTGTTTAAGAAAGAGAACTGGAGAAGATTCAGGCAAACAGGATGACCACAAATAATTGGTTTAGTGACAATCAGGGGTGGAGTCTTCCTCAATTACACTCTATATATAAGATTAAAATTCTCTTTCTAAATAAACGGAAAAAGCTCATAAATATCCCAAGAGGCAAGAGCTCATAAATACCCTTCTTCTTCCACCTTTAAGTCTAAAAACATCCTAAAGATTTGTTTTTGCTCTCAAACATACAGATATATTCAGGTTAAATTCAGTACTTAAAAAAAATCATTTTTTTCATACCTAGCCGATAAAAGGTCGTCTTTAAATATTAAAATTATCGAATTGCAACAGGAGTAAAATTAAGAAAGCTTTACGCAAAATTTAATGGAGGATTTAGAGAAACGAAATCAATAAAAAGAAGAGGAAGAACGAACTTACCTTGACAGTAGACGAATGCCGCGAAAATCCTTCTAACAAAGAGAAAAACGCATGAATTTGGATTTTAAAAAGGATACAGTACAAGTAGAAGAAGAAGAAGTTAGAACCCAGAAAATCAGAAGAAAACGGGTCGGGTCCTTGCTAGCACGAGCCCGATATCTATTATATCTCAATTTAGGTATAAATAGAATTTAGAGAATCAATTAAACTTTTATATAACTTTTAAATAATTTAAGTTGTTGATTATCTTTGTGTCAACTGTCAAGGTATGTAAATATTGTTAATTATTGAGATTTACAATATATTTTACATAGTTTTCAAATTAATAATATATATTACTTCTTTCGTTTCATTTTATGTCGCATTGATAAATCAATTTCAAGAATTAATCGAATTGTTTATATGTTTTTTAGAAATATTTTAAGAAAATATGATATCTTTACTCACGGCATTTTTCAAAAATATTAACTTCATTCTTAGTAAGTGGTGGTTCCTCAACCAATCAAAAAAGGCCACGTCTTGGTCGGACCAAACCAATCAAAAAATGTCATGTAGGTAAAACCAAGTTAGGACCAAACTAATCAAAAAAGGCCACGTAGGTAAAATCAAGTTATATTTTAAAAATAAAAATAAAGTAGTACTATTTAAAAAAAGGGCCACGTAGGTAAAACCAAGTTATATTTTAAAAATAAACGTCGGACCAAACCAATCAAAAAAGGCCACGTAGGTAAAACCAAGTTATATTTTAAAGGCCACGTAGGTAAAACCAAGTTATATTTTAAAAATAAAAATAAAGTACTACTATTTTAAAAAGGGCCACGTAGGTAAAACCAAGTTATATTTTAAAAATAACCGTCGGACCAAACCAATCAAAAAAGGTCACGTGGATAAAACCAAGTTATTATTATATTATTCATTCTTAATCAGTGGTGGTGCTTCCATCGGACCAAACCAATCAAAAAAGGCCACGTAGGTAAAACCAAGTTATATTTTAAAAATAAAAATAAAGTAGTACTATTTAAAAAAATGCCACATAGGTAAAACCAAGTTATATTTTATTTTAAAGGCCACATAGGTGTTGCCTCCGTCGGACCAAACCAATCAAAAAAGGCCACGTAGGTAAAACCAAGTTATATTTTAAAAATAAAAATAAAGTAGTACTATTTAAAAAAAGGTCACGTAGGTAAAACCAAGTTATATTTTATAGGCCACGTAGGTGGTGCCTCCGTCGGACCAAACCAATCAAGAAAGGCCACGTAGGTAAAACCAAGTTAGGACCAAACCAATCAAAAAAGGTCACGTAGGTAAAATCAAGTTATATTTTAAAAATAAAAATAAAGTACTACTATTTTAAAAAAGGCCACTAGGTGAAACCAAGTTATGTTTTATTTTAAAGGCCACGTAGGTAAAACCAAGTTATATTTTAAAAATAACCGTCGGACCAAACCAATCAAAAAAGGCCACGTAAGTAAAACCAAGTTACGACCAAACCAATCAAAAAAGGCCACGTAGGTAAAACCAAGTTATATTTCATTCTTATCATCATTCTTAATAAGTGGTCGTGCCTCCGTCGGACCAAACCAATCAAAAAAGGCCACGTAGGTAAAACCAACTTAGGACCAAACCAATCAAAAAAGGCCACGTGGGTAAAACCAAGTTATATTTTAAAAATAAAAATAAAGTAGTACTATTTAAAAAAAGGCCACGTAGGTAAAACCAAGTTATATTTTATTTTAAAGGCCACGTAGGTGGTGCCTCCGTCGGACCAAACCAATCAAAGAAGGCCACGTAGGTAAAACCAACTTAGGACCAAACCAATCAAAAAAGGTCACGTAGGTAAAATCAAGTTATATTTTAAAAATAAAAATAAAGTAGTACTATTTAAAAAAAAGTCACGTAGGTAAAACCAAGTTATATTTTATTTTAAAGGCCACGTAGGTATAATAAGTGGTGGTGCCTCCGTCGGACCAAACCAATCAAGAAAGGCCACGTAGATAAAACCAAGTTAGGACCAAACCAATCAAAAAAGGCCACGTAGGTAAAACCAAGTTATATTTTAAAAATAAAAATAAAGTAGTACTATTTAAAAAAAAGCCACGTAGGTAAAACCAAGTTATATTTTAAAAATAAAAATAACATAGTACTATATATTAAAATAATTAACAATTTAGTATACCATCTAGAGGTTTAAAAGTTGGAATATGTTTGTTAGAATTATTACAAACAACTCTTCATTTGAAGGACACTTCATAATCATTTGAATATTTCTGTAAACTTTGTTCGTCGATCCAAGTAAATATTGTCAAGTGTTAATATGTTGTATACATGATACTTATGCTTTATCTTTTAGTATTTTCATATTGAATTTCTTTTTATCAATCTTCTGAAATACTCATAATACAAAGAATAATAACAGTTATAGGCCCGTTGCCCGTGCCTTGCACGGGCACCACATATCTAGTAATACCAATAAATTAAAGGTATAATAATTTTAAAAAATGTGATAACTGATATTTATTACTATTGAATAAACAATTAGAACTAGTTGGAATATAGCATCCATGTTGATGTCGTCTTTGACTGAGTTATCACGGGTCCAATTGAGCATGAGTAATCTGCAGGGTTCAGCTCCAAGCTCCAACCCGAACCCGATTCAGATTCCGAAACCAATTACGGACCCAAAATCTGTGTCCTTCGATGAGGTTTCCAAGTTGTTCAATTTGCCTCTCTCTGATGCTGCTGAATCCCTAGGTATTCTCCTTCTCTCTACCTCTGATTCTGCACTTGTGCTACCTAAAATGGCGGATTCTAGCAACTGAATGAAAAAAAAAGAAGAAATTCTTCAAGATATTATTGTATTTAAGGTTCATTTGTTTTAGAGTTGCGAATATTGAACTTGTAAACTTAAATTTTGAATTTTTTGGCTAGTTGTTGAACATTTGAACTCTGAACTGTTAAAAAAAAAGCAAAAACAGCTGAACCAAAAATCTTTTTTTTTTTTTTATCTGCATGATATTTCTTACTATATACTCATGTTTTTCCACTTGTTCTACTTTTTCACAATGTCATGATGTTACGAGCCCTCAAAATCACTTTCCAGAGGGAACATATTGTCTGAATAATGTTATCACACTGGAAAGTAGATGACTCTCACTGTGTTTATTTGCACTAGAAATTTTGATTTTCTGCTTGATCAGTTCGAAATGAGGAATTAAGTTTCTCCAATGGTGAAGTAGATTGACAATTATGAGCAAGTAACTTAGACCCTCAGAACCTGCCTTACAAATCATACTGATCTATTACTATTGTAATTATTCATAAAATCTTGAACTGCTTGTTGGTGTTGTTTAGCTGTTTCTTCTTCCCACCCGTCTCACTGTAGTATGTTTCACTCATAAATGACAGTTTTTTTTTATAATATACTTCATGACTTGACCATATAACTTTTTTCTTGAAGAATAAGGAAAGTATAGTCGATCATACTACTTTCCAACTGTTATGTTGATCAATTCTTCTTTTTGAACTGTTGTCAACTCAGTTTTGTGCAGTGTTTACCAGTTTCTCTCTTACATATTATTACAAGTAAATCAGAACTTTTTGAGCTAATTGGCATTTATCTTCTAGGTGTTTGTGCAAGTGTTCTCAAGAAAATATGCTATGAGAATGGTCTGGTGAGGTGGCCATATCGAAAGGTAGGCTGTACAAGGATGAACTATTGTACTCTTTCCAGAAGTAAACTAAAAATTTCACCATTTTGAAGCATCTATGTCCCCTAAGAAATTCTATTGCTGAATATGTAAGAAAAATGATAATCACTTAAGTCGACAAGTACTTGATAAACTCGTAGGAGAAGATGTCAATAAAAATAAGTTGATAGTAAGTTGCGAAAAAGTTCAAAATATTATGGCCTTTGAGCAATTTATTCAAGAAGAGAACTAATGTTTTCCTGATAAGCTGTGATTTCCCTTTGATTAGATTATTTTGAAGATAATTTTCTCATTCTTGTAACTAAGGATGATAATAGTATCTATTCCAAATGGAAACACATGGCGTCATGCCTAGGATGTGAGGCTTCCAAAAATGGGAAGTTCAACAAAAATTGGATTGTTGTAGGAAATCCGAATACATGAAACTTGAGAAGTCCACTAATTTAGGTGACTATCAGTGACAACTGTTAATTATTTAATTTCAAAAAATCCAGTACTAGTAAGAAAATAAATGCCTTGAAATGTATATTTGGCATGCCTATCTCTTACTGCTAGTCTGCTACTAACAAAAAGAATGCCCTATTCTGCTGCCACCAAGAATATATTGATAAGGAATTTTTTTTGGTGGGTGTGTGGCTAGAATGGATGAATGGAGAAATGAAACAAAAATATGACAGTTAACTGAAGCTTAGGGAAGGAACATGATTTTTTATCTCCGTTTATGTTGAGTATACTGTCGGAAAGTTTTGAACATAAAGTTTCCAACAAGATGGAGAAAATGCTAGATTATTTGACCAGCACTTTTATTTTGTGATGAAGAATTACCTTGTTGATTCCAGACAGTAGAATGTTTTTGTTACCCTTTGAAACTTTGTGAGGTGATATTTTCCTTGTCAGATCAAATATTGTTTGATCTATTTATAGAACATTATTTATCTATTTTTGGTTTAATTATACTGTTTGCTGTACACAAGTAAGGTTGAGTACTGCACGTTGAATTTTAAGAACTCACATCACCTGAAGTGTGTCTGAAAGAGCCAATAGCATGAACTATTGCCTTTTCTCAGGTTGTTAAGACACTTCGAATGCAGTCAATTATGTGATATGATTCACATGTTTTCTTTGCCCAATACACATTATTTTGGTAATGAGATCCAAAGAAATGCTTGTGCATTTTTTGTTTATGCATCATTTATTTGAGATTTTCAGGTCAGCTCTGGAAAAAGTATTGAAGATATAAAGAAGGAGGCATTAAGGGAAAAACAAGAGCGATCCCTGGAATTTCCTAAAGCTCCTGGAGAAAAGAATGGCTCTTTAGCCAGTTCTGCAATTTCATCATTTTCGTAAGTTATTATAATTTGTTTAGTTGAGTTCAACTTATTATGTCTGATCATATCAATAAAATATTTCATAAAAAATGTCGATCTGACTCATACCAATTAAATACTTAAATTAGTTGTGTTCTTGGACTTGATGTTGGAAATGCTTCTTCAAAGCATGTCCTTTATGTTTCAAATGCTGGATGATTGAGCAAGGCTCTTACTGATCGATTAAGAACACGAAGAACTTAACCTGTTCACTTGATGAGGTCAGGACTCATGAATAATCTCCGCCTAGTTTCTGTCATCTTCACTAAGGACTATTATAGGAGATAGAAATCCATACATTTGAAACTCTTGAGATGTCCTCTTTTTCACTATTAAAATATCTGCAGCTACCCTTTATACCATTCATGAGTTGTAACTTTCAGTATGAATTTGTATTGTCCAGATATGAGTCACTACTAAGCAGTTGTTTGTGCACTCATGGTTTAAACTACTAGCATTGTAGGAACCTGTCAATTTCAAACCATATTAGTACTGGACCATCTGCAATGGGGTTCTCAGGTTGGGAAATGAATGTGCTCCTCCGCCAACTTTTTCTTTAGAAAACAATTAGGTGGGATTAGAAACTCAATTCGGAATGAAAGCATGTAAGAGATTCTTAATGGATCTTTGTGGAAATAAATTATAGTTATTTGAAATACAATATGTTGTCATTCTGAACACTCCTTTTTACCCTGCCTTAACTAGTCTAGTTCTCTGTTTGGTACACATTGCAGTAGACAGTTGCCAGTATACATGCAGCTTTACCATGTGATGCACTTTAGGATTATGTAAATTAGTATAGCTGGCTTATGTATTTGACTCACCAGCTCAATTGACAACAGAGAAGGAAGGAAGGGGGGCAGGTGGTACCAGTATTTGGAGGTGAATGTACCACCATATTAACAATTGCGTTTCTAGTATGCCAATTTAGATACTTTGTAAGGGATTTGTTACTTCTCAAAATTGCCACACTGGGTCACATTTACATTTAGTACTTCAGTGTTTGTTCTTAAATGCTTGGCATATCAGCAAACTCAGGTATTTTATATTATTCAATATCCTGGATTTTATATGGTTGGTTACACTGGAACCGAAATCTGATCTATGCACCAACCAGATGTGAATTTATACTTGTATTTTGTTAGATACATTTAATTTAATTTGCTTGTTCAATGTCTTGACCTTTGTACATATTTTGTCTTATTTCATGTTTTTATCGTTTGAAGTTTTTTTAATTTTACAATCAAGTGTAGATTAATACTCTTTATCCTTTTTATAAAAATATCATTTTTCTTTATAAACAACTTATATGGGCCAAGAACGTTATAGTCCCCAATTTGATTCCAGCTTTAGTCCTGCCATGAAGTTAGGAACTAAATACTCAACCATGTTTTCTTGAATATCAAAGCCCTCCATAATTTAGATGATTTAGGTTATATAATAACACGTGTTGTTGTAATACCTTACTAGATGATACCTGGTATTTCCTGAGCCAATGGTGAACTTTGGATTATTTATTGCGTTAACTTCAAACTACTGTACTACAACAACACACCCAATATAGTTTCATAAGTGGGGTTTGGGGAGGATAGAATGTACGCAGACTTACCTCCATCTTGGTAAATAGAGAGGCTGTTTCTGGTAGACCAAACTACTGTACTACAACAGTATATAAATCATTAGTGCAGGGGCTTGCCTTACTCAGGATAATCGTCAAAAAAAGGGTTTTGCACTAAGTAATATATGTTACTTATGTGAAGAAGAGTTGGAGACTGTGAATCACCTTCCTATGCATTGCAGAGTAGCTAGACAATGTTGGGAATTTTTCTTCAGTATTTGCGGGATCTCTTGGATCAGGCCTCAGAGTGTGAAGGAATTATTGGATAGTTGGCAGCACCAGAGAACACATAAATGTTGAAGCAAATCTGGAGAACTATACTTTTGTGCATATTCTGGACTAGCTGGCTAGAAAGAAATAAAGCTTGTTTTGATGGACAAAAAGACCATATTTCTAGAGTTAAAAACAAGTGTTTACATAATTTGTTTGTTGGTGTAAAAGTATTTCCATTGATAATATAGATCAATATATGGAGTTTTTGAAGTTACTAGGGAGATGTTGTAATTGACTGTATGGATATTCCCAACAGTCTTTTGTAACTTTTGGTTTTGGTACCTTCTTGGTACTCAAGTCAATAAACCTTTACCTTATCAAAAGAAAAATATAAATCATTAGTGTCTATTGAGATGCTTCCCATCAAATTTTTTTATGTAGGGGCTCCCCATTGCCAAGCAAGACTATGAGTTCCACAATGGAAATGCCAAGAGCAGGGGCCTTCTCACAGCAGCAAGGAACCAGGAATTTTCAATCTGGAAGTTCACCGCAGTTCCGTATCTCTAACTTGACAAAAGGAACTTCAGTTTATGATGAATTCAAATATGGTTTTCCATCCGATGGCTTGTCTACTGCAACATATAGGTGGTGGGGAAACAAGAGTCCTGAGGGTAACCAGGATAGCAAACTGAATGATGACAATGCAAAAAACAGCACGGAGCAAGCAGAAAATGTAGCAGAGAAAACCGAATGCCAGACAAGTGGGGATTCCACAGGAACGACTTTACTGACTGATGTGAGGAAACGAGCTGTCAAAGAGGGGAAAGAAACACTGAGGCTTGGAGTCTATCGAGGACGTAGTGCAAAGATGCTTGATTCAACAAAACGGAAGATTCTTCATCAAGTATTCAAATCTTATTTTCATGTCAGTGGAGATATGAGTATCATGGAATCATGACAGAGAACCAACAATCGTCTTTTCTTGATACGATGGAATGAACAATGATCATTGCAAGATTCACACGAAGAGGACATGTTACATCTAGGTTTCAGTGCTGTGTGTGGAGTTTACCAGGCAATTTATACAAGTTATGTTTTCTTTGACTATGACTGAGATGAGATTCTTGAACTCCCACAGGCAAGATCAATTACCAATATATGAATTTAGGGTTTATGTGATCACAATTCACAGCTGGTAGAGGTAGATTCAGAATTTAAATTTTATGAGTTTTAAGGTTCATGCATTGAATCCATTGAATTTTCATAATTGTGAGTTTATATTTACTATCTGTTGCAATTTTGATGAATGTTCACATATAAGTATTGATTCCCCCTTTCTCATTGCTTGGTTTTTCTTTATGCATTCAGTATTCAAAACTACTAACTCGGAATAGAACATTTTCTATCGAGATGTTTTATGTTTTCAACATTTGAAGTCGAGACTTCTGATTAAAAAGGGATGATTTCAATCACCTCCTATTATGGTGGTTTTTGTCAGAGTTGATATTCAATCAAGTCACAAACACAATTTTTTTAGTCTGCTATGGTGACTAGGAATTATAGAATATGGTCTATTATTTTGTTGGGCGTGGGAACAAAAATTTCATATTGATGATTGAAAATAAAAAAGACTATTTATAAGATGACAAATACTTTTAATTATGTGAGACGTTTTGAAAAAATAGTGTTTGTTTGATCCAAAGTAGACAATATAACATTGCTTAGTTTAGTATATTTTACAAAAATGATTTTATGGTGTAATATATTTTAGATTATTAATATAAATACTTCCTCTGTCCCATAATATTGGTTATTACATTTTTTTTTTTCTTACTCATGCTTTAAATAATTATAAATAAGAAGTGTTTCTTACTAATCGTGACTTCATCATACATAAAAGGAAGAGTCAATATTTCAATGCTAATGATTACTGGCCCTTATATTCCTATATTCACATTTATATACATCTTATTATTTGTTCAATTTAAAAAATTAAAATATATTATTTTATTTTTATTATTAATTATTACTTTTTCTAATTCACTTCTTAACGAGTGAGATGACTTATAAATATAATAAGAATAATATAGTAAAATTATTATTTTTTAACAAATCAAATCTAAACAAGTGAAAGTGGATTTTTATAAATGGTAATTATACTCGTACTTAATATTCTAACAAGCTCAACTATTTTAATTTCATCTTGTTATTGAATTAATAATAAAACAAATTTATGGGATCGAAATCTCTAAAAATATATTAAAACATAAGTTTCTATAAAATATGAACATAGTATAGAAAATACAAGATTCCTTTGAATGAGATTTGGAATTGGACGGTTTTCATTTTCAAAATATTCATTATTTTCGACCAAGATATCAAACTAAAAAGTCGTCCCAAATGACTTTTGTGGCTATCTGATCAATACCGCGGAGCTATAAGTCTGTCTACGAATTCGATAAAATTTAGTAGATTTTATTCAAATTTTATATTTGTATTTTAAAATTTATTTAGTATATATGTTAAAATAATTTATTTAGAATTTTAATTAAAAAAAATATTCTAGAATTCTGAATACATAAAGTCAAAATTCTAACTATAACTCTTGTTTGATAGTGGCATAGCTAGGGCCACCCTAGGGTGTCCAAATTGGACACTCTTAATTGAAAAATTACGTTTTTATATATATATATATATATATATATATATATATATATATATATGACTAAAAAAATCAATAAATCATGGCAAGGTGATAAAACACACATCAATATACATTTTTTAATTGAATATTCTTTATGAAATTTCTGACTTAATCGAAATAACGTGTTGGAAGAAGGGATGAGAGTGATGAAGTTGAAATAATTATGAAATTTCTGACTTCACCGTTATAACGCGTACGAAGGAGGGATGAGAGTGATGAATAATGTAAACTTTGTTAGGGAGAAGTCTATGTCAATTATATTCTTAGCTGCTGCTACTAGTGCTTTCCCAACCTAACAATAACCTGCTCTCTTTTGACTTTCATAATTTTTCCAATGCCATTTCACTCAAACAAATGTCAACAATGTCATGCTCAGATCATTAATTGTATGTACTCTATAGTCAATTTCCAAGCCATTATCATTATAATATTAATTATATTGTAAGCTCTAGTAAGCAAACGAGCTACGAGTTCAGTATAAATTTTAAATTTTTATTCGAAATAAAATAATTTTATAGTCATATAATGATCTGCAGATTCTTTCATATCACAAATTTTACTAATAGAAAGTAATTTGTAATAGTAGATAAATTATAATATCAATTTTATCAGGCTATCAAACCTATCAATGATAGTTCCTTATAAGTTATAATTAGTTTAGTTTAATTATGAGTGATTTGATTACATAAATAGTTAAGCTATAGGTAATTATCATAAGTTTGATAAAACTTAATAATCTTGACTTAATACAAGTCGATGTCTTAAAATTAAAATTCATAAATGTCAATTTTCAAATAGTACCCCAACATTACGTGTTTCAAACGTTAGAGAATGATTCCAATAACAACTAATGCATTATTTGTTGGTACTATTAAGAAAATGGAAAAAAAAAAATCTGAGAAGAAAAGACAAATTCGTTCAAATTCATTTGCAGATTAATTAAGTATAGTCGTCACTAAAATATTATTTTCTGTGGCAACAATTACAATCGCCATTAACACTATCACATTTTATATTACCACGATCCTTAAGAGAGTTAATCGCCACGAAAATCAGATTAAATGCAATAGGAAAAAATTTATCTTCACTATTTTTTTTTTTCCTTAAAAGGGGAGAAATCGTACAAATTCATGGTAGACTAAAAGTAGTCGCCACTAAAATGTTACTTTTTGTGGCAACCATGAGGTCGTCACTAAAACTATCACCTTTTGTCGCGAACATTTATGAATCAATCACCATGAAATTCAAATTAAATTCAACCAGGTATATATAAAAATAGTCAATGCTACAAGAAACTTGTACAAAATTCGTGGCTGATAAGGTATAGAATCGTCACTAGAGAAGATAATATTTCTGACAAGATCCAACTAAGTCAATCGTGATCTCATTGAATGATTTAGAGAAAAGAAGATTCATCAATTGAGAATCTAATTTGTTTCGGTGCAAGATGTGCGATTGTTAACTTTCTGTGGCGACTAAACTAAAAACTACTTTTTGTCGCAGCCATTCTGAGTCAATCGCCACGAAAACCTTGTAGTGAGTTAAGATGGTTCTTGTTTTTGGATCCATGATGCATCATTATTTGTGCCTCCACCAAATAAGCTATATTCTGAACCTTGATGTTGTTGTTGGTAATAATAATTGTTGTTATTATTATTATAGGCCGCAGAAGTAATGAGGAGATTTTGGTTGGTAGGTGGAATATTTAGCATTTGGGAAAATAATTGTGGAGGAAAATTAGGCCTAAAATGTGATGAAGATAAAAAGGATGCATTTCCCCTAAGAGTTGCTGGACAATGATGATTGTGTTGGCCTTCATATGTTGTTATCACAATTGATGAATCTTCATATGACCTTTCCACACGTTTCTTCACATTGCACTTTTGAGTTGTGCATCTATAATAGTTCCTACAAAGTCCATTTTCAAAAAGTTAATTAGCATATTTTTCGGTCTATTCAGTTGTTTATATCAAACTAATTTAATTTGATGCAGAATATGTATGTGTACGTTGATTTCATTTTTAGTATTTAGCTGATCATTAGCATGCATCCTCACCTCATTAATTTAGTCATCAACTATAGAAAGTTTAAATGACTCGATAAGTGGGATTTTGTGAAACATATGGGGGGTGGGGTGGGGGGGTCTGTTTCAGACAAACTTAATAGTATTTGCTTAGATTCAGTATTTGTTTTACAAAATTCATTAAATATTTAATTATATTGTGAACTCTAGTAATCAAACGAACTATGAGTTCAATATAAGTTTCACAACAAATAAACTTTAAATTTCAATTTTGCCCATGTTTATGAATTGTCTCTGCCTCGTTAAATATTACCCCCCCCCCCCCCTTTTATTTTTTTTAAAAAAAAAAATTGTCCCTCGTTTACATAACAATTAAGAAACTATTTATTAAGGTAATTTTATTAAATTGTCCTTATATTAATACTTTAAAATTTTAAGTTTGACTACTAGTACTTTATATAATATTAATGATAAGGATAATATTGAAAGAAAAATATAAATTATTCGTGATAACAAGTAAAAATAATGTATAAATTATTCGTGATAACAAGTAAAAATAATGTATAATATAAGGGATATGGAACAAAAGAAAAAGGTGGCGGAGGATGCACGACTAGCTAGTTCTCTTTCTCTCTTGACTAACTTTTTCATATGGCATTCGGTATCCGCATCCTAGTGGCTACGTATTGAAAGGGACAACATTTTCTATCAAGAATTTTCTTAAAGACGGATCAGATCTAAAATCTTTAGTAAAAAATGACAATATCTAATGATTTATTATAATAAGGTTTGATATGTTCTAGTCTTAAATTTTACTTAGATAAGTTGAGATTAGATTAATTTAATTGAATGAAATTAAAGACACAAATTAATATTTTACCTGGGGAAAGGGCTGTTCTTCACTGCCTTTTGTCCATATTTTCTCCATCGATAACCATCTTCAAGATTATCAATCTCACTCTTTGTCATGAAGGCAAATCTTGGTTCTTTTACCTTTTTTTCACCTTTCTTTTTTTCTTTGCACCTGAAATGATATAATCATCAACAACATCGAACTTATATACATGCACAATTTTTCTATCTTCACAAGACACGAATCCAAGATTTTGTACAAACCACTGTCTCTAGATCCTACTTATGAGGTTACATTGAGTATGTTATTGTCGTAAAAAAAAAAAATTAGGGTTTTGTTGAGTACTATACCCAAACACTAAAACTATAAAACAAATTAAAGGAGGAGCATACGGTCAAAATATTAATTTCTAAATATGTGAAAGAATCTTGGATAATAATAAAAAGTCTAGTCAATGAATAATCAACCTAGAAACTATGATTAGCACATATTATTAATCCAATTATGTATAATAAATATAACCTTATCTTTGAATAATAATAAATCATTTCTGAGAAGAAACTGTTATTATGATTAGAGGCAGATTTAAAATTTGAACTTTTTTGATATTAGATCGAAATTCAACCACAACTCTTTGATCTATTGAAATCAAAATCTATTTTTATTATTAATTTAATGAATCTTTTAACACATATATAAAATCTCAACTATTTTGGTCCACCTCTATTTATGATATATGTGAGCAAATGAATTAAAAATGACTTACTCTTTCTTAGACTTGTCTTCTCCTTCTTGTTGAACCCCTTTTTCTTGAACATGTTTCTTGATTTTGGAAGAATCTTCTTGCCCTCCAGCCTCATTAGAAGTAGAAGATATCGAAGAATTTGGCGTTGGTGGAATTTCAACGCTCATTTTATCTCTCAGAGGCGAATCTAAGACAGGTTTTACAGTAATAGAGACACTACTTTTTCTAGTAGAGTCTTGATTATCGATATGTGGACAAACAACTTCAGAGGATGATGAACAAGACATTCCAAAAGCACTTGATAGAGTGTTGTAGTCCATAGAACCATGTAAACATTCAGTGAGGGTCATGTAAGAAGAAGGAACAAATTGTTGATGCTCATGATGATTTGGATTTTGAATATTTGGAATTATTGGTTGATCATTATAATTTGAAGGATTTTCACCAAAAAAAGGAAATGTATTATTGATCCCTCCACCAATTCCCATGTAATCATGATAAAAAGTGTTATCAGACATATTGAAGAAAAATATTATTTCAAATTCTTAAATTACACCAACACTATAGTTTTGTGCAATAAGAAAAAGAGATGATAATCTTGATAGATGAGAAATGTTTTGGAGAGAGAGAAAAAAAAAAAGTAATTTCTATAGCTACTTAAAAATACTTAGCGGAACACCTAATCATCTAAAATAAGCACGTTTAAATTTCTTTTAAAAAGTACTTTCGATTACTCAAAAATTTGGCCAGCCTAGCTATAAAAATGATTTTGGTTTAGCTACATATATCATCTTCCATATATATTGGTTAAAATTAAACACTTCAATAATTACCTTTAGTGGAATAACAAATCATAGAAGTCATGTGGAATTTTTTAAAATGATATTGTAAGTAAATTTCCAAATAACAACAATATTTAAATTGAATAATGTTCCTTTCATTAGGTAGAGTTGAATATATAGGATTTTGATGTTTTTGTCGTTACCTAGCAAATTGGTATATAATAATACTAGATATGTTTTCCAAGTATGTGAAAAGTATTTTTTTTAATGTGAGTTTAATGAGAATTACACTTCTTGTGGACAATAAAATGGAATAGAACTAATTAAAGTTAAACTTTTTGTGAATAGTCAAATAGCTTGTCTGGCCAAAAACTTTTGAAAGTCAATATTTATTGGAAGAGGTGTTTGCAATATTTTTTCTTAAATACATAAAATATAATGCAATGATAAAATAAGTTTAAAAAATGATTTTAATCATTAAAATTGTGAGTACAAATATTATTTTTGCTTAATCCCTACTCTTCTAAGATTTCCTTGTGATTCAAAAGACGTCAGAGACGTGTTTTTTTAATTAGGATGATATGGACCTCCTTAAGATTTATTTGAGTTGTATGAAATGATTTTGTGAACTTTCTTAAAGTATTTATTTGTCTAAAAGAGTTTGGCAACGTCTGATCTTCTTGAACTATTTGATTGAAGTACAAGAAGAGTTAGGTCACCCCTTCATCTTTTGTGATTATTCTTTGAATTATGAAATTTTTAATATAACTTTTCAAGGGATCGGAATATATTACCTTTTTATATATGTATGAACTAACTGAAACTAAACTTTGTAGATTTGGTGAAACTCAAAAACGAAACTTGAAGTATATCCATAAAAATATTGGAGCTTCCTCTATGCGATTATATAGCCACAATTTTATATCTGTTTAATCACATTTAATTTTATATCCGTTTAATCACAATTTAAGTTATTTCTAACACATTATATGAATTTTGACTATTGTTTTCGTTTATCAAATACTGAGAAAAAAACATTTCATAATCTACAAACGGAAATAGCATAGACGAGCCTTTTGTCATGGCACAAATGAGTCTTTTCTCAAATAAAAATAGCATAGATCGATGAGCCAAACTTTTAAAGAATGGCATAGATAAGCCTTTTGTCAAAGTGACATATTTGAGCCTTTTCCCTATAAAAAAAAAATATATACATATAAAATAGTTAAATAAATCTCATAATCTCCAATATAATTAAGTTTCTTGTTCAAGTCTTTAATTACAACTAAAAACATTTCTCCCGTACTTCAAATGAAGGGCAAAATTATCATACTTCAAATAGTTAAAAAAAAATTGGATAATTTTTTTAAAAATTTTGAAGCAACCGTTATTAAAAAGAATATTTTTGAACGCATATTTGAGCAAAAAACATAACGAATGATCAAACTAACCCATTTTAAATAATTCCGCGATATATTTGAACTTTGAATATTGTACCCTTTTGTGACAGTTGAAAAGCCGCCAGGTTTCTCCAACAGACACATCGATTATATTCTTCAATTAAAATTTTACATTTCATCACTATATATATATATATAAGTACAAAATATAATCATTTTCTTAACTTCTTTTTCATTTTAAATTTTAAACTATGGCGGATGAGATTGATAATTTGAACCAAAAGATAGTCTCATTGGAGCGCGAAATACATTTGTTTTTGAGGAAAATTGAGAAGTTGGAAGTAAGTGGAAATCACCAAAGAGTACTATTAGAACTCAAGGAAAATGAAATTCGGGGCCTAAAGCAGAAACTTGAGGATCTAAACGACGATTGGAAAAAGGAGAAAAATGTAATTGATTCGGTGAAGGATGAGTTGATAGAGAAGGTTAGAGAAATGTTCATAAAAGTCGATGAATTGGAGAAAAAATTGGAGATTCAAGAAAACGTGATTTCTAATAGTCGATATTTCGGTGTAAATATAGAGTGGTTGGTGATGAATGCATCAATCGTTGTTTCTGTAATTTCTATCGGCGTTTCATATTATCATCGAGATGGAAGAAAACCATGAATTAAGGGATTGTTTCAACATGTAATTAAGTTGATTTTTTTGTATGATCAAGTTTTGGATTTTATAATTTTATTGTTACTTAGATTAATGTACATTTTTTTTGTGTGTGTGTTTTTTTTCTGGTGTAACTGCGCACTTATTCATTGATCAATGGATATGTAGTATTGTTTTATTCTACCGATTAATCGAATTTCATATCACTCTAAAGCACATAACTATAATTTTTTTTGCGAACTAAAGTGTTTTTTTTTTTTGGTAGCAAAGGCATCCAAACATATATATGGTTGATCTGAAATGAACTTCGAAATGAATGTTGAAGGTGGATTAATTGCAAGAGAAAACATATGGTGGCATAGAAGTGGAAAATATATCAAAAAATGTAATGAAATAAAGCAATTTGTTTGGTTTTCTTACTACCAGAAACAAATGTTTCCTACCGCGAATTAATGAGAAATTTGTGTTATAAAACATGATTTTCTTAGTAATTTCTCACCGAAAAAATACATAATTTGAAATAGATTCTCACTAATATAGTAAAAACCTTCCTAAATTTCCATATGAAAACATTATACTATCATTTAACATCTATAATAACTTATGATATTTTATTATGTCATATTATTTTCACATAAAATTATCAATTTGCATAAAGAGATCCTTAGACATTTATTTAAAAGGTTCATAAATTGCCAGATAAATTATAAAAGAATTATATTTACTAAATAACTATTCCAAAATGGGACAACCGGGTAAAATTTCACTAACTAGAAACATCTGCAAGCGGATCTCGACTTCTCTCTATATATATTTGTTTCAATTTATGTGATGTAGTTTGATTCGTCATAGAATTGAAGAAATGAAAACTTTTAAGTTATGCCCACGATGAAATTATTTTTTCATGTGGAGTGCTACTTGACATTATTTTAAAATAAATGAAGTGTAGACGGTAATACACACCATGAAGTGGCGGAGTCAAGATTTTCAATAAGGAGGTTCAAAGTCTGAAAATAGACATACGAAGTAGCCGAAAGGAGTTCAACATCTATTATATATATCTAAAAAATTATTTTAACTATATATAAATAATATAATTTTTCGTCGAAGAAGGTTCAGATGAACCATAACTATAACTATAAGGTGGTGAATTTACAATAACATGTAACCAGTTTATGTAACCTTAGATGCTCCTTGACAACACAATTAGATTTTGGGTTATTTAAACTAATTATATTATTTTCTATTTTTATGTTTTATAACAGTATGTCATATTTATGCTATTCTTATTATTATTGTTTGCTTTCTCAAGTTATTAAAATGGGTACGCCCAGGGTAATTGTCTCTTCATGTCTCAGTCTAGGTCAATTTTTTTGTGTTGTAACATTATGCATAGATTGTCACGCCTCGAGGCTATTTCCTAGACGTAATACGGAACCTAGGATCACGAGTAATCCCAAGTTAACCCTGAGTCTAACATATAAGCATACTGAGAATAACTAAGTAAAATATGTACTATGCGAAAGCTAAAACAGTGGATATACGAAAGTGGGGAAAACCCGAACTAGTCTAAACATAAAATAAAATAAGATTTTAATGCTGACTGACCCAACACTTAACAACTCGAGCTAAATCTATTACTATGTCTGAAAAGCCTTTAACTGAGTTGAGGTACTGGGACATGCCCCCAGCTAACTCTAACAAAACTGAAAACTGAAAAAATAAAGACTAAAATGTAAAACATGTCTATTGTTTTCGAAGTATGAGGTTTTACCACTGAAGTTGCTTAAGTCAGATTGAGGATCGAACTAAGTGTGATCTGGATGTTTAGTGCCTGAACCTACATAATGAAATGATGTAGCGCGCAAAGTATGCGTCAGTACTAGGAATGTACTGAGCATGCATGATATAGATATGCTAATGAACAAAGTATATAAGCTGAACAATGCATAATTGAGCAATGATATAATTTGAACAAGGACATAGATATTGAAGTATAACTGAAAAACTAAACTGAATGCAATGACCAAGTACTAATCATGAAGATAACATGTTGAACTGATTATTGCAGTAAATGCTGAAAATTTGGTAAGAGTTTGACTATGGGAGCTACTATTAACTGACATAAACCACATGAGCTAAACGTGGAGTCCGATGTATACGCCCTATCGAGAGGACCCAATATACCTTGTCAGGGGTATAGAGACATGACTGTGACATGATCATTAAAACTGATGCCCAACAGAGGAGACTTATAAACATGAGCGGACACGTAGTTCTGAGATTTTGAGGGTATGTTGAACCCTAGTCCAACTCGGTGTTAAATCTACTCCCAACTGAATATTCATAAAGCTAAAATGCACTAAGTATTGAATAGCTCAAATTACTAACATGCTAACTGAGAATACAAGATTTATATACTGAGAACATGACATTCGAAATTTGAAGCATGAATTTCTGTCTGACTGGCCTAGCATGTATAATTCATGAACTAAGATAACTTTACACAAGCTAGGGTTCTGAGTTCTATGATAGGAATTATACTAAATTATCAAGAGACAAGCTATTTAGATTAAAAGAACCATAATCACAATAAATCTTGCAAATCTAGAAATCCTAGGTCTAAACAGTTTATGAGAATATGAAGAATTAACTGAATTCTAGGGACCTAATGGGTGAAAGGAACCCACTAGTGAAATCCCACACACCTGGTGACAAAATCTACGGAGAAATCCTTTGGATTTCGGGGCTAAACTTTGAAGAATGCTTTTGCTTGTTCTTGAGAGAGTTGGTCGCCTCTTTCTCTTCTTTTCACTCTAAGCTGGGTGATTTTAAGAGAATGAGGGGTTTTGGGGGTGATTCTAACTAGATTATTAGCCTTAGACTAAGTAAAACGACATATTTTAGGCATCAAACGACGTAGCTTAAGTGCTCAATGCATAGGGGAAAAGACCAAAATTGCCCTAACTTAAAACTGATGAAGTGCCATTCACGGTGGGACTGACGGGCCATCAATTGAACCACTGCCCGTCAATTGGGTCATGGTTTGTGGCCTTACCCAACAGGGCTCTACTGAAACGAGTGTAACTTTTTACTCTGAGCTTGGATTTTAGCAAACTTAATGGCGTTGGAAAGGGGACTCAATTATCTTTAATTTAATTGGTCATGGGTCGCCTAATTCATTTTGTGATAAAAGATATGACCATTTGAAGTTGACTCAAAACTTGAAGGCTTACATGTTCCCTCCACGATCCACTATGTGAAGCACACCACGAGCCGTAAAGATGACTGTGGTTCCTCACAGGAAATAGGGTGGTTATGGGGTGACTTCCACTGGCCAATTTACGGCCCATGTAGGGTTCCACGGACCATCTAGTGGTCTGTGGTTCCTCATAGTAGCCTTGGGTGGCTCCTGGTCACTTTGGCGGGCACCCTGACGGCTTGTGTGAAGTTCCACGGCCCGTGAAGGGTCCGTGGTCCTCCACATTTTGCCAAGTATGAACCACGATTGGGGTGGGGGGTCGTGGTCTTGTACGTGGCCCGTGGACCCCTCCATGGTTCTCCCATTTTTCCTCTTGTACAGTTCTAGTTAGATTTATGAGATGTTACAGATAAAGATTAGAGAAATAATAATAATAGGTGCATAAAAAGATATTTTAAATTGTGTATGTAAAATTTTAAATTAGATTAATCGAATCTTCTTGTAGACTAATGATGGTAAGCAGTTAAGCTAAATCCAAATACTTAATTTTTTATTTTTATTTTCATTTTCTTACCATAGTCTATAGTTACTACTTAGTATAAGATTGTGGAAATCTAAAGATGGTCATTTTTTTAGTTGAAATTCACGGACGTCAATAGGCTTCTCCAAAATACCCCACATTCGCAAAGCCCGAGTATTCAAATTAAGAATCACTTACAGGTTTTGTAAAATTCTTCTTTATTTACAATCATCGGTTAAGAGCGTATTAATATTTTGTACATTTAGTAATATAATCTATTTTAATCTGTACATTCCTTATATTTCAATCTGTCTATTTGATATCCGTAATAATAATTCACTTAAAATATGTTATTGATTTTCTGCAGAACTATAGAGCTAAGCTCAATCCGAATGACGTTGGAGGAAGAAAATGTATACGTATATATTTTATATGTTTTATTTATGCATTTTATTTTATTTTAGTTTGTTTAATTATCACTTTGATGTTTAGTAATTCGTTAATTTCAATATTCACATATATATTATATTTAAGATGTCAACATTTAAAAAATAATTTACTCTTTTATATTTTTGTGGAAATAGGCAAGGCATCATCTGTAAAGGAACTCATCCAAGATGTTCAAGTAACTTCCTTGCATACTTCTTGCTTATTTTTTTCAAAGGAATGGAGAATAAATGACTTAAAAACAAGTTAGGTTATATATATTGAGTACTTTTACATTATCACATCCTTCATAGGATATTACTTTTTATTAAAAAAAAATTGAAATTATTTGATCAACTTAGCTTTTGAAATTAGTAATTTGTATTTGACTAAAATTAATTAAGAATAACTTTTGCTAGTTGTTTACGTCTAATCAAACACTACTTTTATGAGTCAAATTATGAAAAATTAAAGAAAGTTACTTTTTAAATTTTAATTCAGTAAATACAAATTTCTGATATGAGCAATTTTCTCCTTGAGAAAAAAAAAACATTTACTTTTTAAACTTGGGAGAAACTACTTTTTTAAGTTTCTGCTATTAGTCAATTGTTTGTTCCTTTTCACCAAAATATTTCTCAAAGATCATCATCATTTCAAATATTATTTTTTTATAAAAAGGAAGCACTTTTTTCAGAAAGTTAACCAAATATGTCAGTGATCTTGAAACAAGGTTGATTATCTGTTGCAACAAATATAAAAACTCTTTCTATTATTGGTATATTAATGGTGTCAAATGGACGAACTGAATTGATTTTAGAATGTAAATAATCAATCAAACTTTAATTTATTATGTAGATCGTATTTTATGTGTTAATTTTGTCACTTGATAGTCCGTTGATGGTCGTATCATTAAATGTAGGAGCAGTTGAAAAATGTTGATGGATGGAAAGCTGATGACGATGTGATGGTTTTGCAATTCGAGAGGACCTTTTGATAAGGAAGTTTATGAAAGTTTGAATTTTATTTCCTTAGATTTGTTTCTTTGGATATTTAATATTTTATGGAATTTAAATATTTTTAGTTGTCGATTAATATTTTAATAGTTAAATTTTTCTTTTATAGTGTCATTATGATTTTATTAAGACTAAGTTTCATAAGAGTGTTGAGTCTTTCGTGCAAAACAATTTATGTTTGGTTGATATTATTGTTTTATAACGTATTTAGTTATATTCTATTGTGTTGAATTATATTATACTGTATTATTTTGATAAATATAAAGTTTGAATAAATTATTTTGTTTTTCGTTGTTATATAATGTTATACATCAATATTTTTTAAAGAAAATTAAAGGTAGTACGGAGTATAAAATACACATAAATTAGAAAAAAAAAAGATAATAATACGACCACATCAAATTAATCGCTACACAAAATAAAAATTCATTATGTAATGATCAATTTAACATATGATATAAGTAAATATAAATAGCAATCAAAACAAATTTATATTTAAATTGACACACAAATAATAAAATGGAGAATAACTATCCAAAAAGAAATAAAATAAAGGGGAAGGGAGTAAATATACCCTTGTCAAAAGTAGGGCGGACGTTCGGTTCTTCCGTTCGGTTTTATTAAACTTCGATTCAATTCTTTGGTTTTTGGTTTTTGAAAAGTGTGCACCGCATATTAAACCAAACTAATTCGATTTAGTTCGGTTTAGTTTGGTAATTTTAAATTGATTTTTTGGTGTGAATGAAAAATAAAATAAGGATAAAGTATAAGATACTTAGAAATTTAAAATTATGTTAATGAATGATGCGTCTCACCGTGAAACATTTATTGTGCTAATTAAAAGACTATATTTGTTTTTATCAAGAACATTGTACCTCCAACTATTTCTCGAGAAAAACAAGTACGAAGACAGTTTCTTTACATAATGTACATTGGTAGAAATATGTTTGAGTTTCTTTTGGAAAATAATATTTGAAGTTAACTATTGAATTGTACATTTGTTGTTACTTTGATTTGTTCATGAATGATTTAATTGTTAATTGAATTTTTAATTTTTAGTTAAGAGAATGCTCATATATATATAAAAAATATATTTTTAATTTTTAATTTTTTTTAAAAATAAAAGTGAGACCCTTACACCAAACACCGAATCGGACTTCCAAAAAAATAACACCGACATCGAATCGAAGAACCGAATTAATTCGATTCAATTCGGTTTTTTAGTTTTTCAATATTTATGCCCACCCCTAATCAAAATAATGACGCATGTAAACAAAGTATATTTATCCTCATCGTCTAATAAATAAAATATATTTATCCTTTTCATTAATAGACTCATACAAATTATATTAATTTTCTTTCTTTTATTTCAAAAAAGATCATATGGCTTTATAAATCACCTCACTTACTTTTTAGTTGGATCGAATTTGATGAAGTTAAATATATGAATAAAGTAACATTTTAAAGTTACGTAATATTTTTAAAATTTTAAAACTAATGTTAAAATTCAATAAATATATACTTTATAATATATATTTTTTTTAACAAATAATATATTAATTCTAAATCGCAAAATTTACAAAATATATTTGCCCTTTTAATCATCAGTCAAAAGAAAAGAAAGGTAAACCCTTAAAACCCACAGAAGATCACTAGTAGCAGCCAGCTAGCCACCAGGACGAACTCAGTTACCGGCGGCGACTGATCTCCTGCCGAATTTCCTCCTGATTAGCATAACAGGTAACCTTCTTAGCACCAAACTTTTACCAATTCACACAAACAGCCTTCAATTCACTGTTCGCTGCAAATGCCAAATCTTCTGCAAACAATGATAATTCGTTCGTTTAGTTCATTAAATTAACGTTGTAGTGGTTTGGATTCATATTTGTTAACTAGAAAATGAGTTGAAAGAATTGGTGGATTTAATTTGTTTAGAATTTTTTTTCCAAAATGCAAGTAAAAAAGTATGCTTTAGCCGAAATTAGTTTACTCCACTTGTTTAAACATGTCTGTGTATACCCATTTATTTTTCTTTTTGAATTTATGGAGTTAATCAGCTATAATATGAACTTGATCAAGTGCATGCGCCTTAAGTTTCCTGCATTTGTTTTTACCTCTTTTAAACTAAGTTTTTTCTACACCAAGGTGTGGCATAATGGTCAATGAATTGGGCTGAGAACGGTGTGAGCTCTAATTTAAATCCTAGCAGAGACAAAATACACTAGGTGATTACTTCTCATCTGGCTTAGCTTCGATGGATAGAGTTACTTGTTGCTGGTGAGAGGTGGCAAAAAGCTGGTTTGGACACTACGGTCATAAAAAAAGCTATGTTTTTTCTAGATAGAATTTAGTTAAATTAGGTTCAGTTTGACAGAGGTGATCTGTCATCTTAAAGATATCCTAGTTTCTTTCTTTGCCTTGGATGGTTTCCTGAAATTTTGAGCATTTCCAATTGCTAGCACTCTCCCACTTGGAGTTATGAGTTCAATGGAAACAATCCAATTCACTACCGTGTCTTGTAATTATGTGATGTAGAATGATTGGATCACAAAGGAAACACTTCTATCTAATGGCCTCTAAACTGTCACGAATGTCGCTATAATTATCTTTTCCTCCAAGGTCATGCATCATCTTGTTAATTATGTCAGATTCTTTACTCATCAAAAAGTTGTATGTTTAATTCCCTCCTGGTCAACAAACATTGTTGTTACTCATGCTCAAGGAATGTTGATCTCACTGTAGATATTCGTTGCAATTTAATAACACGGTCTGGAAGTAGAAGTACGAAGGGAGAATGCACTTTTCAGTGACTATAAGATGGACTAAAGTGCCCTAGCACTTTGGCTGGAAATATCAGAATTTATTAAATGTGCTTCAGTTTTTATGAAATAAATATCATAGATTAATTAACTGTTTCATCTTATTGGAAGGATATCCTGTATTAAATAACTACGTACAGGAAACAGAATTAACCTAATTTTCAGGTCATGCAAGTAGAATGTACTTCTGCTGCAGCACTAAAGATCTACCTTATAGTTGCAGTTATTCACATTATGCTTCAAACTTTACCATGGATCTTAGTCTTCTCTCTTCCCACCTGTGTTTGCTTTTAGGTCTCTTCCCCTCTTTCTCCGCTGTTTCTGCATATAATTTGCCTTTTCGATGGAGTCCTGAATCCTCAGTTGTAAATCTTCTAACAACTGAACTTCAGTGTTCTTTGTGTGCACGTATTTATGTTATTGGATACAAATAAATTGTTCTTCAGACACTTTAAGATCGTCATGCATACCTGAGGATATCCATGTTCCTTGATTGTCAGATCACATTCCTCTAACTGGAAGATGGTGTTTTATCGTGGTGTAAAACGCCCTATTGCGATCATATACAAGAGTTTAAATAGTTCTATATGTTGTGGACATGGCTACTCTACTTTAACACGTTACGGAAATTCCATTGCTGAGTCTGGAGGATATTTTCACAAACATGGGAATGGGCCTAGAACATTTGCAGTCTCTATTAGGAGATATTCAGCCGAGATTTCCTCTTCGGAGCAGATGAACTTAATAAAACTGCTGAGAGAAAGAACAAGTGCTCCCATAAAAGAAGTTAAAGCTGCTCTTGTCACTAGCAATTGGGTTATTGGCAAGTGTACAACTCATTTACTTTTTCCTTACTCAACTTCCTCTTATTCATTGCCATTCTTGGCATAGAATGAAGTGATAATATATCTTCAATGCAGAGGCTGCTCAGAAAGACCTAAGAAAAAGAGGGATAGTTCTTGCATCAAAGAAGTCTTCTCGAACTGCTGCTGAAGGGTTGCTTGCCTTGGCACAGAATGAAAGGAAGGCAGCTGTGATTGAACTAAACTGTGAAACAGACTTTGTTGCAAGGAATGAAATTTTTCAATACTTGGTTAGTGTACTTTTTTTCTGGTTAGAGTAAATTTTGAGATAAAGTTCTATGGAACGGTATTATTGCATCTGGATGAACATGAAATACCAAAGCTGCACTAAATACTTATTGTATAACAAGTACTTTCCAGATTCAAATTGAATGTTAAGTTTGAATATACCCAATTTTTATAGGAAACTTTAACTTGGAATAGTTTATTAAGTTGGATTGTGGAATATGGATTATTATGATAAGTGGGTCCACGAGTGCAGTGCTAGATTGCTGTCATCCTTATTTAGATGTAGGGAAGTATGAAAGTGGGACTCTTTTAAACTTGTGATACGTAGTAAGGATACTCCATTTTAGGGAAGTGGATTTTAGTTGTGGCACAACTTGGATGAATCACATAATATGTAATTTAAACAAAAAGAAAGTACATATTTTGCTAGGCAATAAGCTTGGGTTTTGCAAGATAATCCTCATATTTATGGTTTTGGAGATTGTATTTACATTAATGGTCCTCTAAATAAGTTTTCATAGCTTTTTACTCTTGTATTTTTCAAGCTTGTAAAATCGCTTTATTTGGGCCGAGGGTCTTCTCTGAAACAACCTCTCTACCCAACCCAAGGTAGGGATAAGGTCTGCGAACACCCCACCCTCTCCAAACCCCGTTTATTGGATCACGGTGGATATATTGTAGTTGTTGTTGTCCTCTGAATAAGTTTCTCTTTGGCAAAATTTAGTAGTGACATTCCTTTACCCTCCCACGTGATACTGTCTCATGGAGTTGTTATTTTGTATATGCATCATGAATAGGCCTTGTCATTGGCAAAATTGGCATTGCTGCTTGAGGGCTCACAACAGTCTTTTGCTGCTTTTCCTATTGGACATCTGGAGGTAAGTGGTCTTCATAGTTTTTCTCCACTTGAGGCTAATCCATGTCTTTTTCTATTCTCGTATATGGTTTATATTTACACTAGTTTTAGGACCTCAGAGTATCCACTTTAACATTTTGATGGATATTTGTACAAGTATGCTAGTACTTTTAAGTTTCTGTTGATTTATGCTTTCATGTAGAAGCATCCTGATCAACTACAGCTGTCTAGTTTTCGTATTGCAATTCAAATCCTCTTGTGTTTGTGCAGCTCTGCCTATGTATCAAAGATCAGAATCCTTTAAATTCTTTGTTTTCTACAGGAGTTGAAGCTGAACCTTGATCACCCTAAATTGAGTGGAGAAAAAAGTGTTCAAAATGCAATAACTGAAGTAGCTGCAATGATGGGGGAGAATGTCAAACTAAGAAGGGGATTTGCAATGTCTGCTCCACCTCTTGGTGTGATATCCACGTATCTACATACAAGCCCTCAACCAGGTATAATTCGTATGAATGTATCCAAGGCATATTTTGCACCTACTTTTTTTGTATATTCGGATTTGTAAATAATTTTATCAAAAATAATTAGATATGAAGCATACCAGTGCTTTTGAGTAGAAACCTTCCTCTTCCCTGATAAAAAATGACCCCTTTTCTCTCTGACTATGGTAATGTGCAAATAACCCTTATCATTTTTCCGATCTTATCAACTCCCTAGTATTATGATAGACTTTTTGCGTTCTTCTTAGGAGCTGATATTTTCTTTTATTTTGTACTCTATGCATCTTCTGGATGCTTTTGCTATTAATATATCACTTCATAAAAGAACTGGAATTTTGGATATTTGCAGTAATAGTAGATTTAATGCTTCTGAAAATATGCAGGTGTTGGACGTATTGCCGGAATTTTATCACTTGAAGTAGAAGATAAGAATGTCTCACAAGATGCACTTCAGCATGTTGGATCAGAATTAGCTATGCATGTAGTTGCTGCAAAGCCATTGTTCTTAACAAAAGAAGATGTTTCCTCTGATGCACTAAGCAATGAACGCGAGATTCTCAAATCTCAGGTACTTGTCAATGCAAAGTTATGCTTGTTTCTGATGGGTTCATGTGAAGATATAGCATTTATGAAATGAAAGACTAACAGACCAGTAAAATCTGATCTACAATGCTTGTACTCAGAAAAAAACTGTTGGTTATACATCATTGTTCCTTTCTTTCTTTTCTTTTTATTTTTCCTTTTTTGGGTTGAGGGTTGGAGTGGAATGTGGTTGGAGCATTATTATCTTGTAATTTATTAGTTATGTTTCTTTCTATTTAATCAATGATATGATATGTGCTATTCGTCATTTTTGTTTTACTTTAGTAATGCTCAGATAGGTTTTTTCTGTTATTTTTAAAACGAACACTGTGCTATGTAATGTATCGAGAAGTTTGGTAACTAGAAGTTGCACTAAATCTACTGTTGGGCCCAGAAGATTATTCCACTGCTTCAATATGTTTCATCAACGTCAGCAGCAACCCCTATCTTTTGATCAATTATGAAGCGTGCATTCATCATGTTTCATCATCTTGTAAGGTTTTGTAAATTGACAAAATTCAAATTGTAAGTACTTATTATGTTTTCCTTTACAGGCAGAGAGTTCTGGGAAGCCTCAGATTGCCATAGAAAAAATGGTTGAAGGTCGTTTGCGCAAGTATTTTGAGGAAGTAGTTTTGATGGAGCAGAAATTTATTGTGAATGATACAATGAATGTGAAGGTAACAAAGTAATCTTTTAGTTGGGATGCCATTTTGTTAGATTTCTGTTTCTACTTCCTTTCACTAGGTCACGCTCTTGCCATAGTCCAAACTTCTCTTTTGAATACCGGATATTGGAATAAATTGATGCTTGTTTGTTAGTGTGCATTCAGGACCAAGGTGAAAGTCCAGACTAGATGTAGTTGTAACACCTCTGTATTTAGGGGCCCTATTACTTTAATTGCTTTTGATATGGCTTGGGTGTTAGGATTGGTATGAAAATGGGTCAGATATATCCTTCCTTAGAGTTATGGGTTGGACTGTCATAACTCTTCACAAAATATGCACCATTAATCTTGCTCGTGTGGGGTTGGGTGGCAGTCCCTAAATCAAAATGGCCACAAACTGAAAGTGTGGGTACATAAGATCAGATTGGACCTTTTACAACCAGCTTTTTACTCAAACAGCTCCATGATCTTATGGTGATGAGCGAAAGCCATTGAAAAAGGCCAAGGTCTGCTGATGCTGTAAGTGCAAAATGCAACTAAATACATGCGGTAGTGACTAAAAATGCAGAATGAAGATGGATAATAACATGTTACTCTATGTATGTATACAAAATAGGAGAATAAAAATTACTATATTGAATAATAGCTGGGCAGAGGAATTAAAAATATCCCCGATGTCATAATTTTTGGCCGACACCTCTGAAAGCATAGTTCCTGTCTTCCTCCCGTCTTTGAGCTCGTCCATTTTTTGGGTGATCCACCTTTTTATGGTGTTTATCCAAGTTTAGGCGATCTTTCTGGTACCAATACTGCATGAGCAACTACAGAAAAAGAACACCACAACAAAACGACAAAATGAAGAAGAATGAATTGAAGGCATCAGAGGAAGCACTGACGAACTTGTTACTTGTGTTTCAGTCAATAAAAATACAATAGCATGTCAGTTATGTCGAGGAGCCATATTAGATTAAGCTGAGGAACCATCTTATAATTTTGATTCAGATGCAAATATACAGTTTTAATTTCGAACTCAGATATATCTGGTTTTCTTATACTAAAGTTCAGAAATTGCCTGTTTATATACTAGGACGTTCATCCATAATTTTCTCCTACTGCTCCACAGCTTTAATATGTATCAGTAGAGTTATAGGCCTCAATCTCTTAGGGGTCGTTTGGTAGCGTGTATTTGCAAAAATAATGCATGTATTAATTGTGTATGAGTAATACCTTGTTTGGTACACTTTTTCATGCTATGTATAACTAATGCAAGTATTTGTTATACACTCTATTGCGTATTAAGGTGTTTATTACTAATACCATGAGTTTCTAGGTATTAGTAATGCAAGGGATTTTAATGCATGCATTAGTATGGTTAAGACCCCATTGCCCCTCAATTTTTTTTTTACATCTTTTCCACCATAATTGTGAAGGGTATCTTTGTAAATAAATATTTTTATGCAATGCATGTTATTTTTAATAAATCAAAGCAAACAATGCATGAGAAATAATCTATGTATAATTAATGCAAACATTTCTAATACAAGCATTACTAATACACTCTAATTAGCATTATTCTTATACACCCTACCAACCGACCCCTTATTTCTCTTACTCTAAAATCAACATGCTCTTCTTCTAAACTATGCCCCAAATGGGATCTTGAAGCTTGGTTTTTGATAGCTCTTGTTGGTCCTCTTTGTCACCCTTTTGCAATGCTTAGTTGGTTACTCATCACTTTGACTTGTCCCTGCATATTTGTTTTTATTCCAGATTCTTTATCAGTTGAATTTATTCTTGACTATTAATACATTGTTTTGATGAATATACAGAGAACACAATGACCTCATAAATGAACCCCCTTTTTTTTATATAAAGAACAGGCATTTGATTGGTTGTTTTTTTAAGTGCATGAGACACTCAACCTGATTGCGTTTTAGGGCATTAGCGCTCCTTCGACAATTTCAACAAGGCTCTTACATCTGTGGAACTAAAAACATAAACCAGTTTGTGTAATTTGGTTTGGGAGCCCATCTTTTGAAAATTAAAGAGTTGTAAGCACTTCCACTTTCATTGGCTCAACTACTGTTGCACACATGGAGTTAGTAGCTAGGATGGAAGTTACAAACATACTTTTGGTCATATTATCATCTCTTGTTTAATTTGAATCTTTTATGTTGTGTTGGGTCCTATCTAGATATATTTCTGTATCAACATATGTTTTGGAGATTTGTGCAAGGCTCAAGTCTAAATTAACGTATCACCTTGAAGGAAGAAAGATAACTTGGTACCACCTGCCAATGGTCTGACTATTCCATCCTGACAGAAAGTAAATGCTTGTTATAAACATCAAATTACTTTTTGGCTGTGGATTTCTGAGGATGTTATTTTTTTAGTTGGTTCTAAAATCATGTTTTAGATTCCACCACATTGCAGCTTCTAATTTGCATCGTTTCTTACATGTATTGCCTTCTCATATGTTGTTTACATAGATGACTAACTAGTTGACTCATCTATGAAAAACTTGCAGACATTGTTAAGCAATCTGTCCAAGGATGTTGGTTCGCCAGTTAAGATAGGAAGCTTTCTAAGAGTGGAAGTTGGCGAAGGACTTCAGGGGTAATTACACATAATTATGACCTGTAATTCTCTAGTTTCCGGGTTAGATTATCTCAGAAAAAGTTATATATGCTTCCTTGAATTTCCATCTTGAATTTAATGTGATGATTGTGCAACCTGCCAGTTCAAGCAGGAATATTATTTAAGCTTCACAAAGTTGTGGGTTCTTTCTTCTGTTGATGAATGCTTTCCTCCTTTCCTACCACTAACTGCATATTTCACTTCTGCTTAGCTAGAATACATGCTTCTTTTACTTTCTAGTAAAATAATGATTTTGTTTCCCATTGCACATTCACGCAGTCCATGGGTTGAACCAGTTCACCTAGAAAGAGAACCAACCTTGAAAGAGATCTCGACAATAAGATCTTGGTGCAAAACAATGTTTATTTCTTGAAACTAAGCAATATATGAGCTTACCACTGTCTAGCAGATGGCCATGGGGGCGTTAACAATAATTTGTGGATTTTTTTTTTCTTCATAATATCTGCCCAATGGTTTAAAATAGTTTTTGCACACATGTCAAACACTAATTTGTCAATAGAAAGCTAGCAAAAATGGTAAAAGCAAAAGCTAAGCATCTATAAAAGCCAATTATCTGTTTTTCTTGAATGCTTGTCATTTTTGGCACAAGCATTATACGAATAAAATAACTCTGAAATGAAGTAACAAAACCTTTATTGTACTACTACTACACATTCTGTCATAAGGTGTCAGGAAAAGATGATGGAAGAGTTTATTATGCTCTTTGAAGTAGGTAATTCAGGCTGTAAATGGGATGCCATCAGGCCATCACTACTTGCCTTGTCTTATAATTCATTTTTGCATTGTTTGACTCCTGTATTATTGGTTATAACCTTGCAGGCTTGAAGCATCAAATGAAAGTGAACCTTTGGCTAATGCTGCTTAACATGAACAACTTATGTCACGATCGTGAGAGAACTACTTAAGACACTGTACTTTAGGCCTCTACTTTCTAGTTTTTGATCTTCTGATTATAGTCTTCATGGTGGCACTGCTGAACGTGAGTCCATACGCTAGCTAACCCTGAAAGAGGTTTTGTATTACATTTTGAATTTTCATAGCCAGTAATGTAAGAGAATAAGGTCTTCATTGCTCTAGTGTTTTGATCTAGTGGTAAGAGAGCAACACTTGATGGTGGATTAGTTGCATGTCATGGGTTCGACAAAGCATGATATTATGTTGAGAAGAGTGGAGAGGGGCAGTATCCACCAAGCTCCAAACTGCACGTCACTAGCCATTTTGGATTTCTTGGTCATCAAAAAGAAGTGAAATAGAATAAGGTCTTCACTGAGTTAATTTGTTTGGTTGGTCAGACAGATTATTCTTCCATGATTGTTGATTTATAATGTCAAATGATGTCCTTGTCTCGTCTGTAGTGTTCAGCGACTGCTTTTTTCCCCTTTGATGGAATACCTGTCAGATTTGGACCCAACTGAGGATAGTAGACGGATAATTAGGAGGCCTACGCGAGTATGCTGTTTACTTATTACTAGTCTGACTATTCGTCATCAAAGTTACGTCCCTTTGTACTTTCATCCATGGTTCTCTGCTGCAAATTTTCGTTTAGCGTCTTTTAATGCTACGTTTAATCCAGTATTTGCTCTTTTTTTGTCTTAGAGATTCGAGTTTACACATGATCCTAAAGAATGCTGCAGAAACTGCAGCAGGAAGCTAACAGCTAAAACTCGGGAACAAACAGGTTTTTGAGTTGACATGTCCTTTTTAGCTGATTACAATGATATGCAAAATAATATCTGCACATAATGTTTACATATCAGATCACGGTAGCTAAAACAGGGTGATTTGCTCCTTGTTTAGTGGAACTTGAGGCTGGTCAAGACATTGTAGTTTACAGGGTCAGCCAAATGGTCAAGGAGGTTTTGGTAAGGTCCAGCTCCTGTCACCAAACCTTGAATGAAGTAACCCAAGATACCCAACATAGCTAGTCTTCCATTCTTAATCTCCTTGAGCTTCAAGTCCTTCATAGACTTCTCATCTTTTCCGAACCGGAGAGGGTTAAAGAAAGGTCCACCGGGGTATGCTGGGTCTCCAGAGCCTCCCAAGCCTTTCTCTAGCCCCAAAAAGTATTGTTTACCCATAGAACCTGGCTTGGCCCAGTCCTGGAATCTTCTGTGTTCAGCAAATCCCATGAGTGCCATCTCCAATACAAATAGCGTGTAACCGTCTGCCCAATAGTTGTATGTTCCAGCTGGAGGAATCACTCCTGTCTGGAACCATGGAAGGGCTGTTTCTGCTGGGATGAGACCAGCCTTCCCAAGAATCTCGGGCGCAATGGCTCCTACTACCCCCAACATAGCAAATCTTCCATTGATGACCTCTCCATATGCTAGCCATTTTGGTTCGATGAAACCTCCAGTACCTTCAGGGTCTGACAGTCCCAGGGGATCAAATCCATAGTCACCAGGAAGGCTGTGGATCACATACAAATGAAGTTAGTAAGGCAATGTAGGTAGAAGGGTTAAGTGAGAGTCTCATAAGTCTTACCTGCCATCCAAGTATGAAAGGCTCTGCTTGGATGCAAACCAGAGGGGTCTATTTGCTCCTTGCTGTTCAACACAAGCATGTCAATACATAAAACCAAATGTAACCCAATGGTGTAGCTTAACGGTAAATGAAGTGAGTTGAAAACCCCATATTCTAGGCTTCTTATGAGATGAATGATGCCATATGCTTTCTTCTCATCTACCTAAGCTTTGGTGTGTTAAGTTACATGGTACTTATGCTGGTGAGAGGTAGCGAGTACCTGGTGGACTAGTCAAAAGGCAAAGCTGACTCGAACTCCACTGTTATACACCATACACACAAAAACCAAATGTAACCCATGGGTGTCCTAGTAATAAATGAAGTGGGATGAAAACCTCAACAGATGCAAACAATGCTATATGCTAGGTCTAAATACAAAGCTGACTCGAACAACACGAGTGTTACCTTAACAGGTGGAGTGGCAGTAGCCCTTACAACAAAGGAAGCCTTCTTGATTGGAGATTGGAAAGGTCTTCCTCCTAGAATTTGTCTGGCAGCCTCTGTTGAGGATGCAATAGATGATGAAGAGATCAATGCCTGTGTTGCCATTTTTTGTTTTCTGATTAAAACAATTGACTTGTGCTGAAGAAGAATAAGCACTCAGCTTCCCAAGAGTAGTAGACACAAGGTGGCAAGCAAAAAAGGGGCAAAGGTATAGGCCACCAAGTGTTGTGTGGGGCTAGTGGAAAACAGAGAAGCTGTGGTGGACATAAGAAATATTGAATTCTCAGATAAAGTTTAGGATTATATTGTCAAATGAAAAGAGCACATGTGGCATTATGACTTGGATAAAAGATTGTATACACTCCTAGTCTCAGAAATGAATTTTCAGATACTCTAGTTGGCTGCAACACTCTTGCTCCAGATTTGAAAATATGACTCAAAAATATATAACAAGGGGATAGATATAAATAAAAAGAACAACAAAGGATACAAAAATGAAAAGTTGAAAGAACATTAATATATGGTAAATGAACACTCACTTCTATTGACCAACCAAGAGTAAATATTTACCTGTATTATCATTGCATTTTTGTGCTTAATGAGCATGTATTATGGAGCAAATAAAGTGATTTTTTAATTTTGAACTCTTTAAGTTTATCTTCATTGGTTTATATAGTACATGTACCTGGATATATAAATTTTATCAAGGTAAAAAATTATCACAAATGTAGTTTATTTTGCAAAACTTTCAAAATCGACGTATCTTGAAAAGTGCTTTTTATCATAAGTGGTTATTTGAAGAAAAAAAAGAACTTTTGAAGAAAACAATCGATATTAAACTAATCAATTTGAAAATTACTTTAATCAATATTAAAACAACAATTTGTGCTTGACCAAGATTTTAAAAGCACTTCAATGAAAACTTATGAATTGTAGTTTCTTCTACTATTCAAAAACACTTATTTTATTTATAAAAATGTAGTCAAACCCCTTAATTCTCTAAATATAAAAAAACACTTACAACTTGCCAAAATCTTGACCAAACTATAAATCATAATTATCTAATAAATAATTTTCACCTTAACTTAAAACTTACCTATGATATGGTTTGAAGGAAATAACCTCCTATTAAAAATTAAAAAGAAGTAAATATTCTTTTCAAATCTTTTATATTTTATACAGAAAATAAAAACTTCTTACGAGTTGCACCAAAAACTATAAATCTCTTATAAAAAAATATAAAATTAAAATCGATCTATAAAGTCCATAAAATCAAATCTCCGAGATTGCGATAGAAGTTCAATTAGAATCCTAGGTTGCTAACCCCATTTAGAATTTTATTATTGTCCCGGTCTACTATTTTTCAAATTTCAAAAAACAGAGCAACGTTCGTTTTTCATCATAACACTGAAACTGGAGAAATCACCGGCCCTTCAAAGGCAACTCTTTTTTCTTCCTATCTCTCTCTCTCTCTCTGTGAAGATTGAAAAAAGCATCAAAATCCCTTTTTTCCCTTTTTCTTGATTACCCATTACCCTTTTTTTCATTTCAAAACACTCAGATTTCCCCCTTTTTATCAATGGATGTTAATGACTGGCATGATCCACTTCTTATTACTGACGCTTCTTCCCAACAACAACTATCGCTTAGCTTTAACAAATACTGTAAGCTATTTGATTTGTATACACACAAATTGGCGTTAATTTTTGTAGCTTATTGTCTTACTCTGTTTATTTTGGCAGACCCCTTTTCGTCGTCGTGTGATTTAGGAAATACAGTGATGGAAGATTCTGATTGTTGTACCCCAATCAAGATTGAAGGTAATTATGCAACCCCTTTTTGGAGTATTACTTAATTCTTGAAAATGGGATTTTTTTTGTTGATTGATTGTGGTTTATGTGTATTGATTTGGTTGTTAGAAGGGTGTAATGTTGGAGATTTCAAGGACCCGGTTGCAGAAAGTGTGATTAATGGTGGGATATTTAAAAAAGATTTGATTTTTTTTCTTGGGTTTTTTTTCAAGATTTTGAATTATTGATTGTTTCTTGAAATTTTTACTAGGTAGAGATGTGTTGGGGTTTTCATTAACATCTCCTGATTTGGTGATTTGTACTGGATCACCGGATATTCCTGCTCGAAGCTATGGAGATTCACCTGAGTTTTTGAAGGGTTGCTCCATTTCTCTAGAAAATGGAATTAAGGGTTCTGAAGAGGTTCAAGCTGCTACAAAGTTGTTAACAGATTGGCAGGGATCAAATGATGAATATTTGTGTCTATCAGCTCATTTTGAGCTTCCTTCTCCACCAGGGGTTGAAGAGAATTCATCTGAACTTCCAGTGCCTATAGTTAGCATTAATGTTGGATCAAGAGATTGCATAAGTTCTGAGAGTGGCATTCAGTTTTCGGAGGATAAATATTTCTGTGGAGGCAATGTTCTGACTACCGACACTAGAATTGAGGAGAGTATATGTGCTAGTGTATATCAGACTGCACGTGTTGGAAATTTTTCGTACCACTTTAACAATATAAGTGCTGGATTTTATCTAGTTGATCTGCATTTTGTGGAGGTAGTCTTGACTGATGGTTCTACTGGACATAGAGTTTTTGATGTTTACATTCAAGAGCACAAGGTGAGAATCAGTCACCTTTAGTCTAATTATTGTCCTTCCATGTTATGCAAATGCTGCAGTTTTAATGTTGGGTTTGAGCTAAAATTTTGTGTAGGCTATTTCGTCATTAGACATCTTTGCTCGTGTGGGAGCAAATAAACCCCTGCTGATATCTGACCTTGAAGCTCATGCTGATGGTGAAGAAGGGATTTCCATAAGATTTGAAGGGGTAATAGGAATGCCAATTGTTTGTGGCATTTCTATAAGGAAACATTCTTCAAAATGTAAGTTGAGAAATTATTAGATGTAGCTATTTTTTAACATCTTGTGATTTGATTCCATGCCATCTTTTTCTTGACATACTGATTAACTAGAGTAACTTGTATGCTTGTATATCAGGTACCGGAGAGTGTGAATTACTTGAATTTTCTGAAAATTCTCCACAAAGAAACTCACTAGAGGTTTGAGTCTTTAATGGCCTATTAATTATAAAAGAGGAGTGTGGTTAAGAATCGGAAGAAGCTCAAATTAATATTCTTGTTTTGCTATTATCTAGGTAAATGGTGATATTAAGGCAGATGGAGAGCTTCAATTAGCAAATGTATCTCAGGAAAAGGAACTGGAAGAAGTAAAGAGGCAGGTAGAGGAACTTAAAAGGGAGAATGAGCTGAAATGCAAAGAATGTGCTGAAGCTTGTAAGTCCTTAAAGGATCTTCAGAATGAGCTCATGCGCAAGTCAATGCACGTTGGATCACTCGGTACAGAAATATCTTCTCTTCAATAGAACTGCTTAAACTTTTCCCAAACTAATATGTTAGTATTGCTGTCCTGTAGCTTTTGCAATTGAGGGCCAAGTGAAAGAAAAGAGCAAGTGGTTTTCATCCTTGAGAGATCTGACAAGGAATTTGAAGGTAACTAATTTTTATGCTTGTTTCATATGCCTCTTGTATACCCTATTAAGGAACTTTATTGATATTATTCAAATTTATTCTACAGATTTTGAAAATGGATCAGATTAAAGTATCTGAGGAAGCTTCATCATATAAGCAGCAATTCCTAGCAGATTTTGCAGATATGAGCTCTACTATTCAGTCCAAATGTAAATATGTTTTAGCCACTGGAGTTCACTTATGTTAATAGCTTCGTTGGAAGTGAAGTTTATGAGTTTGTCATTCCTCTTCTTATGATCACAGTAAAGGAACAAGTTGAATTGCACGAAGATCTCAAGATCAAGTTCATCAAGGGTGCTAAGGAACAAAAGGAACTTTATAACAAGGTTTTGGATTTAAAAGGTAGGGGATCCGTATGTTATAACACTTATAAGAGCAATTAGTTCATCATCATATACTTGTTTAACTCTATTGGATTGCTTCAGGGAACATTAGGGTCTTTTGCCGGTGTAGGCCTTTGAACGCTGAAGAGACAGCTGCAGGAGCTTCAATGACGATTGACTTTGAAGCTGCAAAGGATGGGGAACTCACTGTGAAGTCCAACGTCACATCTAAAAAGACCTTCAAATTTGATGCTATTTTTAGCCCCCAAGCCAACCAAGGTAACTACACCACAATCAGTCTTGATGTAAGTTGAGACTAGTGCAAGCAATCACTTTAGCTAAGGAAGCATAGTGCTAAGTTAAGAATACTGCTGAAAGAGAAGTGCTAGAAAGAATACTTCATGATATAAGGGAACATCTTCAATGGTACTAAAAGACCCTCTATGGGACTAATTTAAGAATAATGCTAGACTTTCACTTAAACTAAATTTATGATTGTTGTCAACAAGTGATTTTGAATCCAAGGAATGTAATCCGTTCTCAAGAAAAAAAAGTTCACGGGGTTAGAAAACCATCCAATTTGGAGGCATTAGCAGGAAAGAAGTCCTTGATTTAAAACATATCTGAAGTTATTGTGTCTAAATAGCATTTACAGAAAAGGATTCATTATTTTGCTCTGGATAAGTGTAAGCACCAAACAAAGATAAACAAGTTGTCGTCAACTTATCTAAGATACTGTAGGAACCAATTATTTTGATGAAAAGTCATTTTCTCCCTATTTACACGATTTCCTCTTACTTGTTATTACAATAGCTGAAGTTTTTGAGGACACTGCTCCCCTGGCAACCTCAGTTCTAGATGGGTACAATGCCTGCATATTTGCGTATGGCCAGACAGGAACTGGCAAGACATTTACAATGGAGGGCACAGAAGAGTCTCGTGGGGTCAATTACCGGACTCTTGAGGAGCTATTCCGCATTATTGAGGAGCGAAAGAACGCAGTTCGTTACGAAATATCAGTGAGCGTCTTGGAAGTATACAATGAGCAGATTCGAGATTTGCTAGTTCCAGGATCCCAACAAGGCGTGAAAAGGTAATTACAAAATAATTTGCTCACTTTGTTTACAAGCTAGTGGAATAATACTTCAGAGACTTGCCAAGCTGTTAAGAACAAGAGAACAATGTAGCTAGTAAAATATGATTGTTTATCAGTTTACGATACTTGTATGGCTAAGAATGATCAACTAAGTATTTCTTTATGGTGGACTACAGAAAATTTGAGTCTAATACTAAACTACCATATGACAATTTCATGTTGGTTCCATGATTTCATTTTAGGCTTGAAATAAAGCAAGATGGAGAAGGAATGCATCATGTTCCGGGGCTAGTTGAGGCCCACGTGAATAATATGAACGAGGTTTGGGAAGCCTTACGAACTGGTAGCAATGCGAGGGCAGTTGGATCAACCAATGCAAATGAGCACAGCAGCCGATCACATTGGTTTGTGCATCATAATTTATGGTAGCTTTTCTTTTGTTTACACGTTATGTCACTATTACTAATCCAATGCACTGTATGTAGCATACATTGTGTAATGGTAAAGGGGGAGAATTTGCTAAATGGGGAATGCACAAGAAGCAAACTGTGGCTAATTGATCTAGCAGGAAGTGAGAGGATAGCTAAGACAGAAGTACAGGGTGAAAGGTTAAAAGAAACCCAAAATATAAACAGATCTCTTTCTGCTCTTGGAGATGTGATATCTTCACTTGCAACAAAAAGCGCACATATTCCATTCCGGTACTTGCAATATTCTTGTGCACATTCTCAATATATTTGGTAATATCTTCCTTTCTGATGTTTGTTTTTTTCATCATCTAATAGGAACTCGAAACTTACTCATTTGCTCCAAGACTCGCTAGGTATTCCTCTTTGATTTGCTTGATTCATGAACTTTAGGAGAAACTATAAACAACTAGGACCTGATAGGCTTTTTATTTTACAGGAGGAGATTCAAAAACATTGATGTTTGTACAGATCAGTCCAAATGAGAATGACTTGAGTGAGACTCTTTGCTCATTAAATTTTGCAAGTCGAGTTCGAGGTATAGAGCTAGGTCCAGCAAAAAAGCAAGTGGACGGTATGGAGCTTCTGAAATACAAACAGATGGTAGCATAAATTTCTGTTTCGAAATTTACATACTCTTTCTTAAAGTTTCCTCTAAACTAAATCTCCCTGCCTTTCGGAATTTTATTTACCTTGTCAGGTCGAAAAGGGCAAACAAGATATGAAGAACAAAGATTTTCAGATGAAAAAGATGGAGGATACAGTTCATGGCTTGGATATTAAGTTGAAAGAAAAGGATATGAAAAACAAAAGCCTTCAGGACAAGGTTTGAATTCAAACTTTATTCAGATATGTGAAGTTTGAAATTATTACATATCACATTTTAGCTGATTAGACTGTTAATATGATGTGCAGATTAAAGAACTAGAATCACAACTTCTTGTAGAGAGAAAGCTTGCTCGACAGCACGTTGACTCTAAAATTGCTGAACAGTTTCAGCAACAGCATATCAGACAACAGAATGAGGAGGAAGATGCAGCACCTACGAGGCTACCACTTTCCAGCAAAATTTCTGCTCTAAAGACTTGTGATGAAAACAAGTTTCCACTTAATATAACTCGACCACTAACTGAGAACAATTCCTACAAACTCTCGGTGCCTTCTGCTACTGTAGATTGTCCTTTGAAGCACAATGACCTGACAGAAAAAGAAAACAAGGAAAACAATCCAGATATTGATGAACAACCAGTTGTTCTAAAGAGGTTGGGGAGAGCTTCTATGTGTCCCATTGCACACAGGATTCTTCCTACACCTGCTCCACGTCGTAACTCTCTAATTCCTATACGCACTCTATCAGCTGTACCTAAGTTGCCTCCTCCACTTTTTCCATTGAGATCAATTCAATCAGAGGAGATGGAAGATGCTGATGGAGTTGATTCAAAATGCTTACCTGAACCAACTCCACAGGACAGTCCTAAAGAGCTTAAGACAGCCAGTAAGAAGCTCAACAGCGTCTTGCGACGAAGTCTTCAGAAGAAAATGCAGTTCAAGTCTCCTATGCAGCAGAACATCAGAAGAGTTGGCGTAAACGTGGGAATGGAGAAAGTTAGGATCTCCATTGGTAGCAGGGGTAGAATGGCTCAAAGAGTGATGCTTGGTAATGCTAGAAGAGTTCCAAAAGAAAATCAGCAGAAGCAAAGATGGAATATTGGAACAGCCAACAAAGCTGTTCTATGATTCTGATTCTTTATTGTACTTATTGTTTATTCTGAACTAACTAATTGAAGATGCTTCTTGCATGCATTGTGCAGCAACACAGAAACTGAAAAAAGGAAAAAAATGGTTTGTTGATTGCTCAACCTAAAGCCACTTTACACCTTGTTTGTGGATGGTTGTTCCCCGTTGTATTGTATTGTTAGCTTAAATACAACGTTTGTTTTGATTGTTAAATTCTATTGTATCGTATCATTTAAATCATCGTTAGGTAACGACGAAAAGACTCCTTTTATGTAACGACCGATTTGTTGTGATCGCTTTGTCACCTTAATATTTTCTTCCCATTTTGTCTTTATTTGTTATTTAATAATTATTTTTAATCTTTTGTCATACATTTTCATAGTTGCTTTACCTCGTATCCTACTTTTCTTATAGGTCTATCATTCAAATTATGAACGTGTGACATTATATAACGATGGAGAACGATACAATCTATCTAAACATTTATGCTATTCATTCGCTCTTGTATTCATGCACACATTTAGACTAGATCATCAAATACAGTACATGAGTATACAAAGATACAAACACAAAAAAAATGCAAGGGAGTGTATTCATTCGCTCTAATTTCACTCGCATAAGAGCGAAAAAGGAGCGAGAGATGGAGAGAGCAGGCCAGTGGATTATGATTTTGAGGCGCAAAATTAAAGACCCTACCAAATATAGAGATATTTGAGTGAAAAATCCACTTAAATTCAGATCAACTCACCTATTTAACACTCCTAAATTGGATTAAATATTGAGTGGGTTATGATTTTATTTATTTATTATTCAATTTATTTTATTTCACTCAATTATAGCCCAACTTGCCGACACCACTAACGTCAAGAAAAAGCTTCAATATTCAATATTATACAAACAGTATCAAATGTCTATATTTATTATTATTTTTTTATATTTACAAATATTAAATTTTTTTAATTTTAATTTTAATAAAAATAATTTAAATTATATAAATATTTAAGACTTATTTTAGATTATAAATATCAGGAAAAATTGCTCATTCTTAATTTTTATATTTAAACAAATAATTTCATGTAAATTAAGACAAAAACAAATATACTAATTTAAGATCAAATTATTTTACCTGCCACTTTGTTTCTTTGGATGAAGACAAACTTAGCATATGGAAGGTTCAAATTTCAAGGGTTATATAAATCGAAAATGTAATGCAAATATTAAACACCTAGTGAAATTATAGCTAGATGTAATTGGATCTCATCAAATCTTTGTAAGGCTAATAATGTTTCTTGACCTCTGAAGAATACATTTGGGATTCTTTAATAAAGAATATTATAAAGGCAAAACATATAAATCATATTATAACAAGTCACTGATTGCATTAAATAAATACAAAAGCACAAAAAAAAACCAATAAAGAATGTCAAGATCAATTAGTGACCAAAGATTACAATAATCTATCATAAGAAATTTTTATGAGTGAATATTTTTGATTTATTAAAGTATGTATAAAAAAAAAAAAATAGCTAATATGAGATGAAGAGAGAAAATAGAAATAAAAATTGTCCAAAATTACATTAAAGAAACACAAAGTTCATTAATGTGGGGTTTAATACAATGCATTCGAAGCATGAATAATATAATATGATAAGTTAAACATCGAATGATCCCCAAAATCATATTGGAATGTGCTTGGTTTTTGATACATGATAAAAATTGTACAGTCCGACACGATCTCAAATACTAGCTTATAAAATGAAATTTATCAAAAATAATATAAAGCGTTATAAAATCCATGTCCCATCGATGTAGGACTTAATGATATATGACTTTATATTTGATACACAATCAGCATAAATAATTTTATACTGTCAGATCATTAAAATAATATCTATAAATAAATCTTATTTGACATTTAAAAATAAAACATGTTATCTAATATAATTTTTAAAAATACTATAATATTATATAAAAATTATTTACTCTGACGATGCACATTACTCTAAAAAAAACTCTTTATATAGTGCCTCATATCAATAGTCAATACTCATCAATAACATTAGTATTCAATATTTTTGCTCTAAAATAGAATGGAAGAAGAAGTGATTTTATTAGATTTTTGGTGTAGTATGTATGGTATGAGGGCAAGAATTGCACTTGAAGAAAAAGGTGTAAAATATGAATACAAAGAAGAAGATTTGAAGAACAAAAGCCCTTTACTTTTACAAATGAATCCAATTCACAAGAAAATTCCAGTATTAATTCACAATGGAAAATCAATTTGTGAATCACTTGTTATAATTCAATATATTGATGATGTTTGGAAGGGAATTGGTCCTTTGTTAATTCCTAAAGATCCTTATGAGAAAGCTCAAGCTTGGTTTTGGTCTGATTATATGGACAATACTGTAAGTAAAAAAAAAAAAAATTTATTTCCTTTTTGCTTTAATTTTATTCCCGATCGAACGGAGAGATTTGATTTTGTAGTCATTACAAATAATATAGTACTAGTTATAATATGATTCTTTTTAGAGGTGAAGATTAGGATTTGAAGGCTATGAGAAATTAGGATTTTAGTCTTTTAAAGTTATTGATTTTGAAATTACTAATTTGTACTATTTATTTTATAAGTTTAAAGGTTTCATGTCTGAATTTCGATTAAAATTACTAGATTGACTCTTGAGATTCGAACAACAATATAAATTGTGACATAAGCAGCAATGAAGGTAGATACTATTCTTTTTTTTAATTCAAAGAGGATCAATAGTGTTTTCACTCACTCTTTAGCTCGACTTGAACTCTCAATCTATGGTAGAGATGCTCAACCACTTGAGCAAGTCTCACTTGTCTCTTATGATTAATGTTTTTCAAGGAATATGTTTTATTATTTAAAAAAAAAGAAAAAAAACACTAAAACAACGAGTAAATAGGAACAGAAGGAGTAATATATTTTGTGTTGACAAAAAAAAAGTGTGTTAAGTTAAGTGATTTCAATTTTGGAAAATATGAAGGTACATGAATATGCAAGAAAGACATGGGCAACAAAAGGAGAAGAACAAGAGCAAGCAATCAAAGACTTTTTAGGTGGACTTAAATTGATAGAAGGAGTACTTGGTGACAAACCATATTTTGGAGGTGACAATTTTGGGTTTCTTGATGTATCTTTGATTGGTTACTATAGTTGGTTTCTTGCCTATGAAACATTTGGAAAATTTAATGTTGAATTAGAATGTCCCAAATTGATTTCATGGGTGAAAAGGTGTTTGGAAAGAGAGAGTGTTTCTAAGGCACTTCCTGATTCTATGAAAGTTTGTGAGTTTGTCCTTCACCTTAGGAAGAAGTTTGGATTGGAATGATCAAGACACCGAGAGTCGTCTTTGTTAAGAAGTCTCAGTATGAGTTCTGGATACTGAATGAAAAATAAATAAAAAGAAGACATGGACATGTCTCTTGTAGGATTCTATTTTTACTGTTTTTGTTTTTATGAATTTCACTTATGTAATAAATGTTCTCCTTTTATGATGAAAGAATGGATCTTTTGTTTTTTCTTGATCACTTAATTAAGTTGAAAATAAACTAGGAGATGAATGACTATAAATAGAAAGATTGATGATCACTATTAGAGTCAGATTCAAAATTAGTAGATTGTAATTGTTATGTATGTAATAAAATGTAACACCTAAGACTATAGCCATATAGACCAAATAAGAAGGATGGATCGAATTGGTCAATTTGATTGAGTCTATTATTCGTAAATATAGAAATAGGTTCGATTTAGTTCAATTTTTTTACACTTGATTCAAAAAATTAAATTTTAATCTAGAAGAAAATTGCAAAAACAAAAAGAAAAACAAACCAACAACTCTTGCAAGAGAGTATCCAACTAATAGATAATTTGCTAAAACTATTATTCCCTCTCTCAATTTATGTGACTTACTTTCCTTTTTATTCAGTCAAAAAAAGAATGACATATTTCTATATTAAGTAATAATTTAACTATAAAATGTATATTTTACCCATAGTGAACTGATTTACAGCCACACAAATTTCTATCATTCATTTTGGACCACAAGTGTTAAAAGTCTTTCTTTCTTTCTTAAACTCCGTACCGAGTCAAACTACTTCACATGGAATGGAGGGAGTACTTAATTTCTACATGTTCTCTATTATTGATTGAATTAATTTTACCTTCAATATTCTTGAGTTAGTTTTATGTCTTAATTATCAAGTTTTATGAATTTAATTTGTTACAAAACAAACCTTCAAATTTTCAATCTACTAGAAACAATCCAAAATATTAAGAGTAGTAAACAAATCATTTTGATCTTTCAAAGTCGAAATGAAAGATCAATTTTGTCTTGATTGAAAATAAATTAGGTGATGAATGACTACAAATAGAATATGATGAGTCATAGGTTGGTGAGGCTTTAATGCATTAATTTATTGATGCAATAATTTTTACTAAACACACCTACATCAAGAGAAAAGCAAATTAATATGTCGATTTTTTAGCAAATAAAGAACATTAGAATAATGAAATAATATGAGGAAATGCGCTCAGAAATATAGAATTTTATAAAATCACCTACTACAATTTCCTACCTAAAGTAGTTTTATTACACCAAGACTTACTAGAAATCCACCCCTTAATAGCATAGTAAAAATATTTATTTATTCTTTATACATGAATAGATTAACAACATTTATTCTATTACTACTCCACAAGTATCAAAAGAAAATAAAATTACAACAAATAACACACACCTAACAATATTTTCATAGCTTCACTCCATCAAGTCTGTTTGTACGAATACAACGAAAAGACCTATGGAAGGCCAAGTTGTTGTTTAAATTTTAATACATACTCGTAAACTTTGTTTGGCTCCGCAAGAGATTTGGAGACACTATCTTTATGCATACATTTGTTGGCCCATGCCACAAACTTTGGACACTCTTTCTCTATGTTAAAATTCCCAAATTTCTCAAAAGTTGGGAACCAACTATAGAAAGGAATTAAAGCCAAATCCACAAAACCAAAATTTTCTCCATTGAAATATGGCTCATCTCCTAACTCTCCTTCCAATAGTTTTAGGCACTCTATGAATTCTTTCTTGCCTCCTTCTTGATCTTCCCCTTTTGTAGCCCATATTCTCTTTCCACTATCATAGACCTGAAAAAACGTTGTCTATTAAGAATTTTTTCATTTTCAATTTTAAAGTAAAGTTGTACCTATCTGATCTCAATTTTAAAATATACAAAAATAAATAAATTATATGAGTAAAAACAACTTCTCCTATGTGGATGAACATCAAGTAAAAATGACCAAATTTCAATCATATATAACTGAAATTCAAATAAAATATCTGAACTTTTAACCTTTATGCTTGAAGTTCAAGCAAAAATAACTAAATTTTATTTATATGTACCTGAACTTTAGTTATATAATTGAATTTCATGCAAAAATGAGTAAATTTCAATAATATGTACTTAAACTTCATTCTAATATTAATCATCTATTGATATGACTAAATAGTGATCCCAAAATCAAACATACACTTCTTGTTTAACTAATTAAAATTAGTGAAACCACTCTCGACTACCTACAAACATGTTAAAGTAAAACTTTAAAATCATATATATTATTATAAGTGGGAAGCTCCAGAGTGAAAAATTAAATTACCATTTTGCCCCTCTACTAAATTAAAATTTTATTAAATATAAATATTTTAATTACATAATGGTATAATTTGAAGTTCTTAAGCCCTTTAATAATTAAATTATAATTTTCTTGATAAATGAGTACATTGATATTGCTTTAAATCGTAATCATAAATCTCATAATGGAAGAATTTGAAAGGTTATCTCATAATATCATAATATGGAAAGTCATTCATCACTTCAATGTAGAAATCAATTTCAGAATTAAAATTTGAATTTAAAGGGTCATTTCCTAATGCTAGAACCAACTTACAAAGATGAAAGCTCACAATAGAAAATCGAATTAAGGATATTGCACAATTCAACATGAGAAGATAAGAGAGTTAGAAGTTACAAGTGAGGATAACCAAAAAAAATGCTGAAAATTGGTAATCAAGAAGAAAAAATAGCAGCGAAAAATAAGAGATTAAATTTAATGCATGCATAATATTAAACAGTGAATAGCCTTATGTTGATATGTTGATATGTCGTCTCTAAGAATAACAAAGTTTTCTTTTCAGGGCATGAGGACTTTCTTTGCAATATCCTCAACTTTTCGTTCTTGCTTTCTTTCTCCATTATAGAATTTTTTTTCTTTCATGAAGCATTTAGAATTGTATGAGTGTTGGACTTGAAGTATAGATATCAATTTAAGGTATATGTAAAAATTTTCATATTGTGCATTTAGATGAGAACCATTAATCATTTTTGTTTTCATTTTTGCACATAATAATATACCATATGTTTGGACCTAATAACTTAAAAATGCAACTCATTATTTTAGTTACCAAACTAAATTTTGCAGGTTCATCGAATGTATAATCATTTGACATACAATAAAGAAGCTATTTGAATACATTGATTGTTCATTTATTTTAATTTTTTTAAATAGCTTGTAATACTGATTAAAATGTGATTTTGACAGTAATTCATACCTTTCACAAGACTCACGTGAAAAGCACGTGTCCAGGACTAGACTTTATATATACACCAACTATTTTAGTAATTAAAGAAAATATAGTATATAGATGTAATTGTATACCTTTTTGTCGATAAAATCAGCCCAAAACCTAGCTTGAGCCCTCTTATAAGGATCAAAAGGCATCAAAGGAGATTTGTCCTTCCAAACCTCATCTATATACTCAACAATTATGAGTGACTCACAAATTGGTTTTCCATTATGAATCAACACTGGAATTTTCTTATGAATTGGATTCATTTGTAGTAAAAGTGAACTTTTATTACTCAAATCTTCCTCTTTGTATTCATATTGAATCCCTTTTTCATCTAATGCAATTCTTGCCCTCATACCAAACATACTCACATAAGCACTCAAAAGAACAACTTCATTACTCATTTTTGCTAATTAAAAGATGAAATTAAAGTGGAACTAAAATATATATGATGAACACTTAAATAGAAAATTATGTCTATAAATAGAGTTTGTTGGTTGTACTATCAAGAATGACTACATATTTCTAGGAACTTCTCTTATAATCTAGAAGGATTTTTATTTAATTTTACGTTTATGTTTGAGATAAAGCTTCGTAACATAGAATAAAATTTTAAAAAAAAAAATTTAATTGATCATCATTATCTTCTTAAAGATATGAATGTCTTTAATATAAATAGAGAATATGATTAGTCATAGGTTGCTGAGGCTTTACTTTAATTTAATTTAATTTATTGCATTATCAAGAATGCCCCACATCTTTCTGGATCTTCTCTTTTAATCTGAAAAATAAAATAAAAATTGGATCATCATTAAGTGATATATATGTGTTGTGTCATCAAAGTCTGATGCAGCAGATTAGCCAGCAAAATCCTGATTAATAAGACAACTTGAATTAGTATTAAGTAAGTCTAAATTTATCTCTCGGATATTAAGTTGCTTTTGTTAAAGAATGATTTACTCCTCAATTATATGAAATTTTTCAGCGTAAATTTAAATTTAATCGGATTTTAATATTAATACTGAATGAAAAATAATATATATATTTACATAGAATTTAAATTTCGAAACTGTACTATTTACACTCAATAATCTACATATATTAAGTAATCATAAAAAAAAAATATAGAGCACTATCAATACATAGTATTATTGCGAGGAATATGAATACATAGGTGCAACTTATGTTCCTTCATATAAGATACACTACTCTTATTTATCGTTTATGTGACTTCAACATCCAAACATATCGATTAGTATTATTGCAAGGACTATGAATACATAGGTGAACTCGTGTTCTTTCATATAAAGACACTATTTATTAATATTATATTCATACTTTTAATTTGCGCGACTCCAACATCCAAACATATCGACTGATGAAGAAGATGTTAAATCATTAAACCATCTAACTAATGATGGTTTCACCTCAAATAAGGTGACATGTTCCATCATTAGAACATAAAATTCTGAATATGTCTCTATGTTTACTAACCATGTGACCAACTTTCCTTGAATTCCAAATAAGCTTGATAGACTTGATCTGAAGTAGGAAGTGACTTGGATACTGAGTCTCTTTTCAAACACCTTTCTCCCCACATCACTAACTTGGGACATTCTATTTCAATTGTGTTGAAATTTGCAAAGGTCTTGAAGACAATAAACCAATTGTAGAAAGGAACAAGTACAATGTCTACAAATCCAAATACATCTCCTCCAAAATAAAGTTTGTCTCCAAGTTCTTCTTCCAAAAACTTTGACCATTCTAGAAGTTCTTTCTTACCATTTTCTTGCTCTTCATTTTGCCCCATCCATACCTTTACACTTGACCCATGTACCTAAAATTAATGCTTGTAGGGTTATTTATATGATGATAAGATTAAAAACTATGTCCACACATTTCACGTATCTTTAATGAAATTTTTAATTTAAGATTATAAAATTCAAAAGTCTTTTATATTTTTTTAAATTTTATGTCAAATTAAAAGACAAATGAATTAAAACAAAGAGTGTATTACTTTATACAGAATACATACCTAAATAACTGAATTATGCATAACTACATAACTAATTCCTATGATATTAATACCTGCATAACTCTAATCACTGGTCAAACAACCTCTCTAAGTCTATACAATTGTTAATCAAATCACACAAACATACAACTTTACATATGAAATGAATTAAGGAAGAGTTAAAAAGTCCTTTACCTTCTTGTTGATGAAGTCAACCAAGAACATAGCTTTAGCTCTTTGATAAGGTTCAGAGGGCAATAAGGGAAAATTGTTTTTCCAAATCTCATCAATATATTGAATAATGATATTTGATTCACAAATAGATTTACCCTTATGAACAAGAACCGGTATTTTGTGATGAACCGGGTTCATTTCCAAAAGCAAAGGACTTTTATTAGACAAATCCTCAAACTTGTGGATGTAGTTGACTCCTTTTTCAACAAGGGCAATTCTTGCCATTGTTCCAAAAGGACTAGGCCAATAATCTAAAAGTACAATTTCTTCTTCTTCTTGTGTCATGTTTTTTTGTAAGTTTGGGAAATATCAAAGGAATAGTACTATTAGTAGAAGACTTGTAAAAGAAGAGGTAGTTAAGAGTGTGAGGGTTTGTGTGGTTCTTTTTTGTGGTGTGCTAGGAGTCATTAAGGAGAGACTTACCATTTGATTGAGACAAGAAAGGGACAATTATGTAATCATTTGAATTTTTTACTAATTTAGTCTTTTTTAAAAAAAAAAATTTGTTATCATTCCTTGTGTTATACTAACCAATTAGAGGGTTATTTGGTCGTGGCTTAACGAAGATCTGAATTTAAAAATGTATTTATTTATATTAAGATTTAAGAACTTATTTAATCTGAATAAAAATTTAATTGTTAAGATCGAAGAGAAAGTATCATGTCATTCAGAGATATTTTGTATGGATAGTTTTCACTATCACTCTACTTACATTCATTAGATACCATCACTAACTACTTTTATCCTCAAAACTATTATTATCACCTGTAACTATCAACTACCATCATCAACCATCTCTATCATTACAATTATTATATATCGATGTCAACCACTATTGGAACTGTTGTTATGACTCTTTTAAAGAGTTGAAATCCTATATATATTAACTAATAATCCTACGGATAAGGGATAACTTAGTTTAGTATGATTAGATTTATTAGGTCATATATAACTTATACTATTATAGTTGTATATAAATATAGGAATAGACGACATAACACATTGAAAAATGACATAGATAACACGTCCTTTTCTTCTTACTTTTAATGAATTTCATGAAGTAACAATCACTACTGTCAGTCACTATCACACCTATCACCTTTATCATTATAATTATATAGCCACTATCACCATTACAATCACCTCTACTATTACTATCAACCACTATTACTACTACGATCGGTCTTTACCATCAACCGCTTCCATCATCACATGCAATTAAGAAGACTTGTAAGAAAAAGAGGACAAAATATGAGGGTTTTATGATTCTTTTTGTGGTGTGCATGTAGGACTCTACTTAGAATACAAATTGCCATGTAGGACGTCATATAAGACACACATGTCTATTTGTTCAATTTTATACAAGTTAATGTGTCTACTTGTGCATATTCAAAATCAAATGACATAAATATTAGTTGAAGTCAAATTAAAGAACACGTTTATATAATATGTTAAATTATAAATAATTTAATATAACTAGTATTGTTGATACCCCATCTACAAGGTAATCTCTTTTCCTTTTTTCTTTTTTTTTTTTTTTTCTAAAAAAACATTTCCATGTGAAAAGGTTTTTTATTAATATATCAAATTTGATATGAAAATAATTCAATTATGTCTGCCATTGCAGTACAATTCAGTCAACTTGACAACAAAAAAACCCAACTGTTTGACCCGTGAAATTACAAATTGGGTCATTTCCTTTTCTGGCCAACTCCATTGTTTCACTTTCCCTTTTGATCATCATCTTCATCACTTTTTTCCGCCCCAATTTTTTTTTTTCGCCACGATGGGATCTCTTCTCCGGATGAATCGCCTTGTAAGTCTCATAAACCCTAAGTACTTTTTTTTTTTCATTTTTTTAAAACCAATTTTGACTTTTAATTGCTGAAAAATAGTCTTATTGAAGTGTTTTTCTGAGGTTTACTTGTTGTTAATTAGCTTCACTTGTGATAATGTATTCAAAGTTCGTGATGAATCGTTTGAATGTTGAATTTCAGCTCATTTTTGCAGATTGTGTTGTTTATAATAACGATTGATTTGGGTGTTTAACTAGCTCAAATTGATTAATTTAGAATAACCTAAACTGAATAATTGAAGTTCACAGGCAGTTACTGAGGTTTGGTTTTTCATGGAGCAAGGTTATTAGTTTTTGGATAGTGGGGTTTGGAATGATTAATATGTAAATGAACTGAAATTGTAATCCATTAACGATTTTTAGAGTTTATTTGCTTCTGTTGTGATAATGCTTCATAATTGTGATGGTGCTTTGATCATTTTTTCCGGAGTATGTTCTTATAGTTTGAGTTTTTGGGATGAATGTGAAGTTCAGCTAATTTTTGCATGTTCGTTTTATTTATCCCTGAAAGACTGGTTTCGGTGTTTAACTAGCTCAAATCAGTTGGTCTACAACAACATGCCAAGTGTAATCCGACAAATGGGATTTGGGGAGGGTAGAGTGTAAGCAGATCTTATCCCTACCTTACCACAAATGAGATTTGGGACAAGATGTGTATCCCTCATCTCTAGTGGTTCACTATTTGAAGATTAATTCCTGGAAGAAGACTATAGTAGACACATCCGCTAAACATATCTCAGGATGGTATTAAAGAAGAAATAAATGAAGATTAAAGGCATGCGAGAGTGAAAAAAAGGAACCAAAAGCTGTTAATGGAGAAGAATGCAAATTGAGAAATCATGTGTAAAGTATGCACAAGGAAAATATGTCACATACGGTGAAAATTTTGCACTAACCGCATATGCCACAATTTTGCCAAGTTAAGAAAATCTAATACGAGTAAACTATAACTGAAACAAACTCAAACCTTCAAAAAATGCAGAAGTGAACATTTAAACGAATAATATCGAGGATGTTACGTACTAATAAAATGAGCATAATATTTTGATGATGAAATAATATCTTTTAAGTGCTGAATAATGATTGTCTTGCTATAACTCTGAGGGAACAAATTGTTACACTATCACTGAAAGTGAATATGACATTATTGAAATTTGGAGGATCTAAGTAGATTCATGCTTTGTTACATCATCTGTTCTTTTCTATTGCAATGTTGGTTCCGATAGCATCATTATATTGATCAAATTTATTTCACAGTTCTAACCGCATAGCCTATTTTCAGAATTTGTATTTGTTTTGTCCCACTAAATAATGAACATTCAGACCAAGCATGAGCATGTCATACGTTCGGTAACCTATACATTTTGCTCTTTTTTTTTCTTATTAAAGAGGTCATGAGCTTCGTCATTATTAGTACAAAAAATGGACAAAGACACGTGAATGCTATGCTTTATTTGCTGACCGCATCACAATGTTTTTCCTATGAAAAGCTATGAAATTACAGATGTGGAGAAATATGCTCCTCATTCACCATAGGCAGATCTAGTAACAATAGATGTTTAGAAGAGGGAACACATCAAACCAAGATACCAAGATGAAAAAAGTGACCAAATCGGGCCCTAGATATTTTCTTTCTTTATTCTCTATATTTGTATATATTTTATGACATCCAATATTAATAAATGTTAGGATAGATGGTCAAGACCTCATAATTTATTTATAATGAAGAGGCCTCATAATTTATTTTGTGAACATGATTCGTACATTCTAGTGTATTTAGCCATTAATTGACGCATAAGGCAAAAATTCTTGTTGTTTGTCGTTCACCACATGTGAATAACAAATTATAGATAATGAAAATCAGATTATAGATGTGAAACTATTAAACAGATGCAGAACTACAAAATAGATGTAAATATGTTTCTTCCTTTCTCATTATACTTATCCTCCATACATGCCATAAAAATCAAGTACTCAATCCAAGTTCGTAAAATAAATCATTAGAAGTAGGAAAACATTACCTAGACTTACAAGTTTAAATTTTTTCTTCTTCTTGAAGGACTTAGTGTGGGACTTCCATTGTTTTTTGTGAGAAATCTCCTGAAAACGAAGGTGATATTGGCATTGTTAATAATACCTTGTTTAGGATACTGACAGGTGGCAACTATTCATTGGGAGAAATTATTGTCGAAGCAGTTTCTTTTCTTCAGTTGGCTCATTAGGTGTCTTTTAAAGTAGGTTATTTAGGTTAGGGATATTTAGGTAATTTAAATTTTATAGAGTGTTTAGGTAATAACTTTTAAGTTTTTGAGTTCCTGCTTTCAATGTAAAATAGATCAGGCTCTAACCATATATTGACTTGTGATCAAGCCATAGATACCGATAAGAAAAGAAATAGATGATAAAAAATGATAATGATAAATAATTTAGTATAACAAGCTGTTCGTTTTCTATTTTTATTCATAGAAAATTTATGTTCTTGGGTGTCCCTGATGGTTAAATACAACAAGATTTATGATGACTGCTGCTTTTGAGAAACACTTGAGTGAATAATTGCATCTGTAACTGGATACCAACATTGAAAACCATCTTTCACGCTTCGACTTTGATCATTTTGGACTAGCAGCACTATCTTTATATACTAGACAGGCTACTGTGATCATATTCTCTCTGCTATGATCAATAATGGGCTCAGAAAGGAGCTCTAATATTAACTGCAATAAAGTAAACTTGCAATCTATAGAGAGCAAAAGGAAAAATTCATTCAATTGGTGAAATTGTGTAAAGCTCTCAGTACAATGAATCAAAAGGGAGATGATACAAGAGAAAGGGATTAAGAGGTAATCCCATCAATTGAGTGTTGTTTACCCAATGATCAATTTCATGCCAGAATGAATCGAGGAAACAAGGATGTCACGATCACTCCACTCCTGCAAGAAGGTGAAAGGAGAGAAACTGGGAGAGGAAGAAAAGAGGAACTTTACTACTCCTCTGTTCTAATCTATGTGAAGGTGTTTGACTGTACTTGAAGTTTAAGAATGAAAGGAAGACTTTTGAGACTTGTTGTCCAAAGTAAGCCATTGTTAAGGGTAAAATGTGAAGTTTAACGTTAAAATTGTTACTAAATATAGAAATGTGTCTCTTTTTGGGACTTATTTTAAAGGAAAGAGTGTCACATTAATTGGGACGGAGGGATGCATTATGTGACCAAAATTAAGATGTATATACTTAGATGCAAGTGGCACCATAGATCTGGAACTGCCAAAAGGTATCCAATTAATCCATGCACGGCCTCCACTTACAATACCTGTAGGAAATAATTGTTCTTTCAACCTCCACAACTAATTGTCGAACTATTCTATCTATCTTTATTCCCTTAAAATATAAAACGAATTACGCAGAGTATTTGGTGCTACATTTTTCCAGGATATAGTGAAGATCCCTAGTTTCTTATATTTGTGGGTAGCATTTGGAATTCGCTATAAGAACTATATCATGTTTGAAAACTTTCTTATAATTTTCGACAAGATTTTTTAAGGAGTGTCTTTATCTTTTAATGTATTCTTGACTAGAGGAGTTTAATAAAAAGAAAATAGAAAGGAACAAAGGAATGTACAAGTGTATAAAAGGAGTTGGGGCAAAGACATCAGAAACATTTAGACCTATGATTTCATCCTACCTGTTATGCTTTTAGTTCTTTAGAGGTTTTAACATATTAAATCAGCAAAGTTGTGACATACATTAAGTGCATAACATAAAGATGAAATTCACAATATGCTGTTCTTTTGGTGCAAGGGAACTAGTTTTTACACTATAAGTTAGCTGTTAATTTCAGTATTTGCTTCTTCTTCACCTTCTTGTTCTTCTTGAATATAATTCCTTTTTCACAAACATATGTCATAGCTTATGCTGCAATTAACTATATTCAGGTTGTTTACCTCTTGTTCAGCTTTTATTCTTCTGAGGCATATTTCCTTCTCCTTATTTGCTAACTTATGCTGCAGTTATCTTCCATCGTGGAATCATGTAACTGCATCATCGACCCACAGTTGCCTGCTGACGACTTGCTAATGAAGTATCAGTACATTTCTGATTTTTTCATAGCACTTGCTTATTTCTCCATTCCAGTGGAGTTGATATACTTCGTTAAGAAGTCTGCTGTCTTTCCATATAGATGGGTTCTTGTGCAATTCGGTGCTTTCATAGTTCTTTGTGGAGCAACCCATCTTATCAACTTATGGACATTTAATATGCATACAAGGAATGTGGCAATAGTAATGACTACTGCAAAGGCCTTGACTGCACTGGTGTCATGTATAACTGCTCTCATGCTTGTCCACATCATTCCTGATTTATTAAGTGTCAAAACTAGGGAACTGTTCTTGAAAAAGAAAGCTGCACAGCTTGACCGTGAAATGGGTATTATTCGGACTCAAGAGGAGACAGGTAGACATGTTCGAATGCTAACTCATGAAATCCGAAGCACTCTTGATAGACATACTATTTTAAAGACTACACTTGTTGAGCTAGGAAGAACATTGGCATTGGAAGAGTGTGCATTATGGATGCCAACACGTACTGGACTAGAGCTTCAACTTTCTTACACTTTACGTCACCAAAATCCAGTTGGATTAACTGTACCTATTCAACTTCCTGTAATCAATCAAGTTTTCGGTACAAATCATGTCGTGAAAATATCACCAAATTCTCCTGTTGCAAAACTTCGACCTGCTGGGAAATACACGCCTGGTGAGGTGGTTGCTGTCAGGGTTCCACTTCTGCATCTATCAAACTTTCAGATTAATGATTGGCCTGAACTTTCAACAAAGCGCTATGCTTTAATGGTTCTGATGCTTCCTTCAGACAGTGCAAGACAATGGCATGTTCATGAGCTGGAGCTTGTTGAAGTGGTAGCTGATCAGGTTTGATTTTTGTTATTGAAAATTCCTTAATATAATGTTTTAGAGTTTCTCTTTTATATATTTATGGATTGAACACAACCATGTTGACATACTGAGAATCTGCAAGCAGAATCATATATGGCTTAGTTGTTCTTAGTATTATTGGTTTTATCCATTGGAATAGCACAGCTGAATTGTTATTATAAAATTTTCAAAGATAAATCAAAAGCTGAACTATAATGATCTTTTTTGCATATTTCATCTGCTGATTGCTTTTTGGTGATTGAATAGTTAGGCCGGGTTGCGGATGAGTGTATCATAGTAGATTTTCTGATAGGACCTTAACTCCTTGGCTTTTGCTTTTATAGATGATCCCTTATATTAGGAGCACGGGGAGTAGGATCTATAAAATATAGAAATATTAGGAACAACCTTTCTGAATTATTTGAATATTCCTTTCATGGAACATAGAACTTCTTGTAGTGTATGTAGTTTTCTAAGTACTTTTATCATATGAAGTGAAAATCACGTTTGCGATAATGTATTTAAGTGTGTAAAAGTAAATACTACTGAGTTTTACAAAAATAATTCTTCGACGGAAACCATTTAATATTTTTACATATCTGGCATCTTACTTCTCCATCAGAGACTTCAGAAAACTTTAACTTTTCATTCTGTCTCTGGTAGTGTACTGTTCTCTGATGAATGTAATTAGCTCACTAGCAAGTAGCACACCTAGTCTTTGTTTGACTTGTTTAAAAATCATGATATATCATCAGTTACGGTGAAGTGTCCAAGTTTTACTGCTTTTTGCTATTTGCATTGCAGAGTCTTCAAGAATTTTCAGTTTTTCTGCATAAATAAGTTATTACAGTTGACTCTAATTCCTGGATTTCTCCTGTTTATCAATGGAAAAAAAATTCAACTCAATCAACTATGCCTCAATCAATTAGTTGGGGTCTTCAATATGAAACCTTTGTATCTAACCACTCCAACTCAGACCCAGAAATCATATTTCAAAGAAATTCATCATAACTCAACTATATGTAGGCTTGCTGTTAGCCAACAGTTATCCTCATTTGTCCAGACATGCCACCAGCTATTATGCTTTCATTATGGGAAAAATTGATAATTAATTAAAGAAAGGAACAACTGTAGAAAAGACGTCCATGTCAGCTTCCTTTCCCCAACCCTTGGGAAAAATTGACAATTAATTAAAGAAAGGAACAACTGAAGAAAAGACATCCATGTCAGCTTCCTCTCCCCAACCCTTGCCCCGACTAAGACAAAAAAAAAAATTCTTGGAGAAAACACCAAATATTGGAATCCACCTCCTTTCTCCTAATTTTGGATGTTCTACTTGTAGACATATAGGGAACTACTCTAAATGTCTTGTTGCAACTAGTTTTAGGTGTTTATATGTCTTATTTGATTTAATTAGAGTTATCCTTGAGTGCGCAGTGTGATTTAATCTATGCCTCGGCATTCCAGGTTGCTGTTGCTCTTTCACATGCTGCTATTTTAGAAGAATCAATGAGGGCTAGGGATCTTCTTATGGAGCAGAATGTGGCTCTTGATCTGGCGAGAAGAGAAGCAGAAATGGCTGTTCGTGCACGTAATGATTTCTTGGCTGTTATGAATCATGAAATGAGAACTCCCATGCATGCGATAATTGCACTTTCTTCCTTACTACAAGAAACTGATCTAACTCCAGAGCAACGTCTGATGGTTGAAACAATCCTCAAAAGCAGCAACCTTTTAGCAACTCTCATCAATGATGTCTTGGATCTTTCAAGGCTAGAGGATGGAAGTCTTCAACTTGATATTGGCACTTTTAATCTCCATGCTCTATTAAGAGAGGTGCCTTTCATCACCCTCTTTTCTTTTTTACTTGCAAATTCTGGTTTACCTGTCGGGAAAAGAATTGTCATTACTGATATTTTGCACTTCACTATGTTTTACTGGACCTACTGACTGATTTATGTGTCTGCTTATTGCTGTAGGTCCTTAGCCTAATCAAGCCTATTGCATCTGTGAAAAAGCTGTTCGTCACACTTAGTTTGTCGTCAGATTTGCCGGAATATGTAATTGGGGATGAAAAGCGGTTAATGCAAATTCTCTTAAACATTGTTGGCAATGCTGTAAAGTTCTCAAAGGAAGGCAGCGTGTCAATCTCTGCTTTTGTTGCAAAATCAGACTCTTTAAGAGATCCTAGAGCCCCTGAATTTTTTGCTGTGCCAAGTGAAAATCACTTCTATTTACGGGTGCAGGTATAATTTTTACAAGCTTGATATACTTTCTTTGATAGGTTAAGGATAGTTACAAATTTGACATTTTAGACTTAAAACTATCAGATGTTTTGTTCTTGATATTTTTGATATTCTAAGTACTACTTTCTGTAGATAAAAGATACGGGGATAGGAATTACTCCACAAGATATTCCCAACCTGTTTAGCAAGTTTACACAAAGCCAAGCGGTAGCAACTACAAATTCTGGTGGCACTGGGCTTGGCCTTGCAATTTGTAAGAGGTACGGGGTTCCTAGGTGTTCTTTTCGGAGTCAGATTTTCATTTTGCTATGTGAACTGGGTAACTGCTTCATATTCAATTTCTTTCCTTACTGTATTTAGTATTGACACATCTTCTAATGGGCCACAAAACAGGTTTGTGAATCTTATGGAAGGACATATTTGGATTGAAAGTGAAGGTCTTGGCAAGGGGTCTACTGCTATATTTATCATTAAACTTGGCATTCCTGGACGTGCAAATGAATCTAAGCTCCCCTTTGTGACCAAATTGCCAGCAAATCACATGCAGATGAGTTTTCAAGGATTAAAGGTTTTGGTTATGGATGAGAATGGGTGAGTACTATCTGGACCCCTTTATCCCCAGCTCTTGTCTGGTCATACTGTTTAATGATCCATCTAGTTCATTAGTTTCTCATGTTATATGTATTGAGTTGTCTTACTCACTCTCACATGAGACTGAACATGTAAATACTTAACAAGAGGTAATAATGGCATGCCACATTTTGAAGAAGACCATTGCTTCTGCTAAGTCTACATAAGAGTACTGAAATTAGAATTGTAACAACTATATGTGGATGTGCTGGTGACATGTACTTAGGAGTATATGCCTTTTTCTAATGAAAAGAAGGAAAAGTGGTGGAAAAGTTAAGGATTTACCGTGTCAGGAGGGAAGGAGAGATGACGAGGCTGACCCTAGGAGCTCACATCATTATCTCTAGTTGGAAGAAGGGAGTGACCAACTGGAAGTAGTGCTTTCAAATCCAATAAAAGGGTATAATGCCCTTCAAGACATAATAAGATGGAGGAAGAAGTGACTTCATAAATGTCTTAATACAAGTCTTTGGTATATATATATGCATCGAATTAAAGGATGTCACAGTCAATCTGGTTCACCTTAATATATATATATATGTTTTTTCCTGAGACTTCTTAGACTAGAGCCAGTTGCAGATTCCCTTTTCTCTTGTTCTTTTATCGCCCCCCCCCCCCACCCACACACACCCCACCCCTACCTTCCACTTTTCTCTGTGATGACCGCTATTGATATCTTTAACCTGCGGTAGTTATAAATTGAAGGCAGCTGTTTTATTGTCGGACACAAATTTGTATGATTGGTGATCCTACGACTCTGTGTGATCGTTGATTTTCTTGCTTTTTGATTTTACCTCATTATTATTATTATTATTATTATTATTATTATTATTATTATTATTATTATTATTATTATCTATCCTACTTGATTATATGATTAGTTGACATTAGTTACCAGAATTGTTTCTGTTTCTTATACTCCTTCATGCAGGGTTAGCAGGATGGTAACCAAGGGTCTGCTTACACACCTTGGATGTGATGTAACTACTGTTGGCTCACGTGATGAGTGCTTGAGAGTTGTTACACATGAACACAAGGTAGTCTTCATGGATGTCAGCATGCAAGGTATAGACTGTTACGAAGTCGCTGTAGTGATACATGAAAGGTTTGGGAAACGTCACGATAGGCCACTTATTGTGGCACTGACTGGGAACACAGACAGAGTTACTAAAGAAAACTGCATGAGAGTTGGTATGGATGGAGTTATCCTAAAACCTGTGTCAGTGGATAAAATGAGAAGCGTTTTATCTGAGCTCTTAGAACATGGAGTTGTACTTGAATCTTAGTGAATGTAGGAGGAAAATGTGCAGCAACCATATGAAAAATTCACCCAAATGCACGAGGCGTTGTATATAGTTCTCGTCTTTGGGTTCTTGGTGATAACACAATATGCCACTTGAAGAAGGTGTATGCAACGCGACATTGCTCGAGGCATTCAACAAATTTGTAGAAAGGAGTTGATTTTTCCACTAAGCAGAAGTGTTCATATTCCATGGAACTTTGTATAAGATCTAATATTTGACACATCCCTTCATTTACTTGAAACATTAGAAACTTTATTGCCTTGGCTTAACATTTGGGGCAAAAACATGATTGGTCAATAGATTGTGTTTTATTTTTCTGTTTTTTCTATTGCCTTTTAATATCCATAGTGTTTTCTGACCGTATTATATAGCAAAGAGCTTGAACTGAAGGGGTGTTTTGACTCTATGCATCACAGAAGCAACAGCAAATAACAAAACTAACTGGTCTTTCAAAAGGGGGAGGGGTTCTCTAGTTGAAAGTTATCAAAATATATTCTTTTGGGGTTAAGGTAGACTTATATTTTTTTAATCATTATTATAAATGGGGGAATGGGAACGCGGAACGGGGAGTGGATTACAAGGTGGAGTATTAAATTCTCCAATAAAGTGAAAGTTCAAGTAGTCGATCAATTCAGCTAATTGGACTACTACGTAGGTGTCTCATGTCTGACCATACATTTCAAATATTTTCACTTTATTTGGAATTTATGAAGTCGGAGTTGTGTTTGATTGTACTTTTAACAAAGAATATTGGAATAATATTTTGCAATTAAATGCAACTTTAAAAGTGAAAAGTGAATGGGGCGAACGAGATATAATTTGTTCTTTTTCAAATTTGAAATACAAATTGAAGTTACCAACAAAGGTTGTGGTGGAGTAGTAAGTATTTCTTTATCCTTAATCAGTTGTCTCGGATTTAAGTCTCTCTGGATATGGAGTAGTCTTTGTTAGGGAGCATTTTACCTCCAATATGAAATTTCCCGACGCAAATTTGAATTTAGTTATGCTTCAATGTGGGTACCAAATACCAAATAAAAATTTAATCGAACTTCAATCTGAATTTCATGATGAAACATTGATTTTCGAATAAAGTGAATTTTATTTTTTTTGTAATAAATGAATTTTTTTATAACCAAATGTGTCCTAAAATGTTTCTAGATAAGGTCAAGACATTTTTTTTTGGTGATGTAACAAGGCGTTAAGTTACAAACTATTGTTGAGGCTCGCCATTCAATATCAAATTGGTTGGAAAATATATGGTGGTGTATTAAAATGCATGAACAACACCGCCGAAGTAGAATATATTCTATTCGTTTCGATTTGTTTGTTGAATTTTGATTTGATACATAATTTTTTATAAAATATAATTTTAAATAAGAGATGTGTAAAATAATATATCAAAATACTTTTTAATATTGTAATTTTAAACATGTCAGATAGAAAATTGAGATTAAGAATCGTCAAAAAGATTTTTTTTTTGAAACGAGCTAAAAAAATTAAAACAAACAATCGAAATCGTGACTTGCTAATGTAGTTTACATCTCTGATATGGTTTACCGGCTATTCCAAAGTGAAGAGTTTAGTTGGTTTGGAGGGTGGTTATTCACATGGATGATTCTATCACCTTCCATGTCTTCTTAATTGAGTATGTCGAATATGACTTGCTAATGCAGTTTACATCTCTGATATGGTTTACCGGCTATTCCAAAGTGAAGAATTTACTCTGTACACATAACATGCTCACCTAAAAAGTAGTGATAGAAGTTATAGCGGCTACGAGATTCCAAAAAAAGATTTTTTTAAAAGAAAAATCATATATTATCCTTAATAAATGATCATCTATTACAAGTTTTGAAAGTTCTTTTTTGAATTTTCTTAAATAACGTGTATAATTAAATAATATTAAATTAGAAGGTATGGAGTATGGAGTATCAATCATTATCACGTAACTCAACTGTCCATACGATGATCATGCGTACCTTTACGAGTTTGTTACATCAATTGTTTTATGTTTGACATAAAAATGTATATATTTCTTCCGTTTTATATTAATATGATATATTAATTTTAAAAAAATTAAAGTGTATTTTACATTTTTTCATTTTATATTATCTGATCCATATTAATTTGATAGGGGTGGAGCTATGTATAATCGAACTCCCTTCAGCAAAATATTACATTATGTTGTATGATTCAATTCATCTACATAAGATTTTATGACATATTCATCATTGGACTAATTGAAATTGCACATGAACAATTAGAAAAATCTCTCAAATCAAAGTGGAAAAGAGAGAAAATATGAAGTTTAATAATCGAGATTGTTTGGTAGCTGATAAAAAAACATGTTTAATGATGTAGATCAGTTAGACTTCATATCGTACAGGTGCCAGAATATAATATTACACAAATTTATAAAAATATATATATAAAATATCTAGTTTTACGAAGAGACCAACCATAAATTCTAATACCCTATTTTTTTCCTCTAAATTCGCCACTACATGTAATAGTTATGTCGATTTCAAAATTGCAAACTAAATACCATATTAATTTTATACATTAAAAACGTACCTCCTAATTAATTATCAAATATGATATTACATGTACAAAACTTAATACATGCATAACTTATCCTACCAAAGAAAATGATAGTTATGAACCAAAAATTCAAAAAGGTCTCTGAAATTACCACTCTTTATATATTTTCCTTCCCTAATCATGAAAATTGAAAAAAAGAAGAAGAAATTCAAAGTACCAAAAAAAAAAATCTCCCACAAGCACTCTTTAAATAATAATATTGCTACTTTAATATTAGGGCACAGGTCAAAATATATAGTAATAATTATTAGTAAGAAAAAAGAAAAGAAATAAAGAGAATTAAATCTCAAAGGATGCTCATGAAAAAGGCAGAGAATTAGATTCTTCATTGTCAACACATTCTTTTCGTACCTATTTAGTCCGATTAAATTTATCACTAATTAAAACATCTTCGTATCAATATGATAAAATATTTATCACTAAACCAAAGATTCTTATTTCTATGTTTGGCCGTTCAAGAGTAGTGACACATCTTTTTGTACATTTGAGAAAATAAAAAAATAAGAATTTAATATGAAATTTATAAGATGAATATATAATATAGTTAAAGGAGAGGGTTGTAGCAACACCAAAATTATCTTCTGTCAAACTATTTATGAGTTACGAGTTTAAATCATGAAAGCAATCATTAATATACTTTCATGAACCTTGTCTGAATGTAGGACTGTCAATTTTAATTTAGTATATCTTTTTATATATAAATATAGAGAGAGGAATTATCGTCAAATGCATTATTCATGTGGCAAATGGTCATTATAGAAAAAAACAAATCATATTTATTTGCAATTATATTGTGTCACAAGGCATCTACTTTGGACCACACTAAAGAGAACGACGCACCATACCATCTTTATTTATTACCCACTTTTTATTTCTTTGGTCACTCATTTGATATTCAAAATTTATATATAAATTTGATTAATTTAAATTGATATATTTGTTATTGTAATATATAAGACCATTAATGTGACCTGATTTAACCCGATTCATAGAATTATATTATATTAGTACTGAAGACGTCATTTTCGTCGAAAGGTGTCAAAATATAACAAAATAATTATCATATACGATTTTTTTTAAAAAAATCAACATATTATATATAGAAAATAAGGCATTTTTAATTTTATATGGGTATATAGGTTGGGAGAATCAAGAAAAGAGTAAAGAGACTTAGAAAAAAGTTAAAATGGCACACAGAATTTTCTCTTTTATCTTTCAGCAAGTGGATATAAATCAAGATTTCTATTAATTTGAATCAATAATACTTTTATATTCTATTTTACTTGTCACAATTACTAAAAATTACTATTTAAAATAATTATACTTTTTGGAAAAAATAAGAGATAAATTAGGGAAAAGTTACCTAAATACACAACTTATTTTATCATACTTATTATTTGAAAAAAAATACAAAACACCCTACTCTATTATTTGATACATCACTTTACGCAATATATCAGTTGAATACATCTCTTTACGCGATGTATCAGGACGTTGAGTGATGTATTTGAACCCAGACGGGATGTATCGAGAAGTTGAGGGATGTATCCGAAATTGAAACGTGATGTATCAAAATATTTTGAGATGTATCCGGATTCCACCAAATTTAAGGAATTTTTGTACTTTGGAAAAGAGTAGGGATAAGATGTATTTAACTCTTAACACTATGAGATTTGTGTAAAATTCTCATAAATTAGTTAGTTTTTTCTTTTATTTTACTCTTATCACCTTATTTGGATAATTGTTACCCAGTGTATTCTATTGTACTATTGTTAAAATTCATTGTTAGGTAACAATGAAATGACCTATTTTATGTAATGATCGATTTGGTGTAATTGATTACCTTAATAAATTTTTCATTTTATCTTTATTTATATTTAATAATTCTCTTTTATTATTTACCCTAATTTTTCATAGTAGTTCTACCTTGTATATATCCTATTTTTTTTGTAGATTTATCATTTAAATTATGGATATGTGTTATTATGTAACGACAGAGAACGATACAATTTATCCAAACACTATATTTATTAAAGTAATATAGTATGAAACAATATAATTTAATACAATATACTATGAAATAACACATAGCAACCATCCAATTGGCATTTTTGTGATAGTATAAAGGTAATAGTAACTCGAGATCAAGCAACAAGTTATTCAAATTATTTTTTATTTAATATTGAACGTATAAAACAAAATTAATTTGTCTAACTAGAAAAAAAAATAACTTTTTGAACTTTTAATTAAGAAAAAAGTATCTTGAGTTCCTCCTCCTTGATCTAGAAATATTATGACTTTGGAAAACGTGCCTATTAGCCTAGATGACATGAAATTTAGACATTTTGGCATCATTAGAGGATTTTATATTATTTTGTGCCAATTATCTTTCCATGATGTGATATGAAAGAAATGTAACTACTTTTCCTCAAAAATTGTACATTAGAGTATTAAATCAAAACTAACTAGTAGTATTATAATTTAGGAAAATCGTGTGATCTCATAACTTTAATTTTAGGATGAAGAGTCAAAACAAATCAAAATTATTTTGATTTTTAGAGTTTTCTATCTAAATTATTAGGTGTGCGATTGAACTATCATCGACTATAATTAAAATATATTTCAACTATCAATTGTTCACTTTTTTCATATGAACGACATTGATATTTCAGATAAGAAAAGGAAACAATTGATCATTGATATATGTTTTGATAAATAGTTGATCATAGTTCAAACGCACACCTAGTAGTTTAGTATAAAAACTCAAAATATTTTAATTGTATTTTTGACTATTAACTATTAATTTTACCCTATATATAGAAAATAAGGGCGAAAGAAAATACCAATTAAAACAATGTTATATCAGGTTGCCTAGTATGGAAGTGCTATTGCACAACTCGAAAAAACTCGTTCTCGCTTAAGGAAAGTAGAAATCGAAGTGGAACAATTTTGAGTGGCAATTTTTTTTAAAAATAATAATAATCTTAATATGTATATTGAAATTACTCAATTGGTCAAAAATATTCTCTTATGATTAATTTCAAACTTGCAATATTATAATTTCACCCTAAATTGTGACTTATTTGACTGTCAGAATTTTTATATAGAGATACTTAACAACCATAATGTTCCTTTCAATTTATGACCAACTTTTTATTCTAATTCCTGTGGGAATATTCTGAAGTAATTTAATATATTTATTTGATGTCAATATCAGACTAAATGTCTTAGTTGATATTAAATACATTTTAACATTAATTTTTTTTAATACTTCATATTTTTTAAAGAAAAGGAGTACAAAATTTTATGAAAACAAACAGAAAGAGAACTATTAAACATGTAATTGATAGAAACTTTTGAGCAAAATGAAAAACTTGAATCAATCATTTAACATGAAGTTGTATATCTAAATTTTAATTTAATCATTTTTTCTTTGAACTTCTCAAACATCATATATTTAATAATATTTCGAAATCAAATGGATATCTGTAAATAAAAAAATCTTTTTAAAAATGATCACAAATTAAATATTGGTGTTTAAAACAAAATATCCATAAAAATTGAAAGAATCTAGAAAAAGGAATAGTGAATGCACCATTGCTGTCACAAGAAGAACCATTATAATAGTATGTACAATCACTTTCATTTTCCCCACCAACAATTCCCCTAAAATATAATACCTCCCTCCTATATATATATATATGAATCATGAAAAATCATTCGGAAACAAGGTGACAAATCAAATGAACTATGCACATAAGTTGATAGATTACATCTTGCTCAAAAATAAACACTGTCACATTATAGAATAACTGAAAGTTTGAGATAGATAGAAATGAAAGTATGAAATTAATTCTAAGTTAAGGACTTGATATACCAAATGTTAAAAATATAATTATTTAATTTACTATTGGTTATTGGTTAATCCGTTGAGAAAAAATTTCAAACAATTAAGAATGGATAATCTAATAATTTAAAAATAAAAATTATTATCAAAACGACTAAACCAATAATTTATTATCAATAACTTAATAATTTTTTTCGATTCGACTTATCGATTTTGATTCGATAGAACAATATAAAATAATCATATATTCACCAATCATCACGCACTCCATTGTGCGCAGAGAAAAGACAAACAACTTTTTTAATATAATACAAGAAAAAAATAGGGAAAATATATAGGAGCCTTTGATTTTATAAAAATAAAAACAATAAAATAATTTAAATTATATATATATATATATATATATATATATATATATATATATATATATATTCTAAATATGTTTTTTACGTCAAACTTCTAAAAACTAGCAAAATCTGTAACTCAACTAATTTACTGAATTATACAATCAAATCTTCTCAAAATAAATAATTATAACATGTTATAGATTAGATTCCATATAGTACATACTATTGCAAAATTTTTACTTTATTTTGAATTTTGAAATATGGAGTTATAATATTTGATTATAATTTTTGTAAATAATATTTGATTGTTTGAATATACTCTTCCTAAAAATATAAAACATAATTGAAACATGAAATATAATTTAAATAGATTTATTTTTATCAAAATAAACATTTTAGGATAAAATTTGAAAAAAATATATACTGTAGTAAAAGTGAAAAAGAAAAGAAAAAGATTTTAGTATTTTCAAATTTCAAATAACTTCAAATTATATTTGAGTTTTATAATCAAACATTAATTTTAAAATAAAAATAAAAAAATAAAAAATTTCATAATCAAACAAATCTTATAAAAATACCAATAAACATCATGTGATAAACATATGAATTCCAATATCCACGTTTTACACAAGGTGACAAAAACAAAGATTAAAATAGGCGGATTTAAAAATTTTAAAATTAATAATTTTAAATTAATATTATATAACAATAATAATTGGATGTATAGTTAAATATTTAATAAGTATTTTAATGCATAATAATCTATGAAAAAGTTATTGTACTCTCATGAGCCCAAACATTATATTATATTCTAGAGGAGAAATGGAGTCGGAGAAGATTACAAGGTGATAAAATTGAATCTTTATCAACAATATGAGAGTTTAAATAATTAATTAGTTAACTATAAAACTTTTCACATTAGTTGCTTTCAACTCGTGTTCTTACAATTTAAATTTAGAATATAATATTTTTAAAAAATAATTAATTTAATTATTATTAGTACTTATTATTTTTTATGAAATTTTATATAATTAAAGTAATAATTGTAATGTATCATAAAAAAAAAACCTCAACAATTTCTTACTTTAATACGAAATAAAAATTACACTCAATATACACAATAAAAAAATCTTACTTTAATACGAAAATAAAATTACACTTGATGTACACATTAAATCAATAGTCATTCGAAGACGTTCGATAATTAAATGGACGATGCATAATATTTATCAATTAAGTTTAACGGGTAAAAATTATATGTAATCTAATCTATAGATGGTATGATAAAAAGAATAAATGAGTCTTTCTATCTAATATATGTTATAATTATATTATATTTGTTAGTTTTAACCTATAATTATGAAGTTGCCTAAAATAATAAAATTAGCAGCTGTATTTGATATGAACTTGTAGAGATAGCATTCAATTTCAATTTCAATGTCATTTGTTTGCCCAATTTGTTCTGTTATGATCAACCTCTCACACTCTTGGATCGGAGGCATTCAAGCATTTTTTCTTTACATATTTAAACTATTTTATTCTTGTTTTTTTTTTTTTAATCTTGTCATGTATTGAAGCAACTCTTGCCTTGTCTCAAATATCTTCATTCGTAATCCTGTTTGTTTTAGTATTTCCACACATCCATCTCAAGATCCTCATTTTTGCAACTTTCATCTTCTGAACATGAAAGTTCTTGACTGGCTAATACTCCGCCTACAACATAGATGGTCTAATTATAACCATAATGTACAACTCGACTTTAAGTTTTAATGGTTGCTTCTTATCACACAAGACTCAGATACAAGCCTCCAGTTCACCCACTCTGCACCAATACAATATGTGACATTATTATCAATCTCTCGTTTTACTTGAATAATAAAATTTAAAATACTTGAAACTATCTCTCTTTCAAATGACCTATGTATCAAACCTCACTTCCACGTCAATCTCATGCATTACGCCAACCCTAGTATTACTCAACTTGGACCCTATAGACTCTGAAATATATCGCCAAACATTCACTTTAGCTATTATTTCACCACGAGTCTCAACAATCTGAACTATGTCATCCATAAATATAATACATCAAGACACTTCTTCTTGATTTACCGAGTCAATTCATCCATCATCAAAATAAATAAAAATAAATTAATAATAATAATAATAATTTGAATCAAACTATAAACGAATGATATTTTTATTAAATTTTTTCATAATTCCACCTTCTACCTCAATTTTCTCTCTACTGCATTTCCTTCTTTCTCCCTCTGTTGTTTTCACATAATACATACAACACCACCTAAACTTCACTTCTCTCTACAAACAAAAACAAGAATACCACCAAATTCCTCTGCCTTCTGTTATTGAATTTTGTTGCTATATATAACAAAAACCCTATTGCCATTTCCTTTCTCTCTCTTCTCTTCTTTTCTGTCTCATCACCTTCTTCCTAAATGAGTATTTATCAATAAACCCATTAAACTCTGTGAATCCCCATTTGATCAATTTTTCATAAAGAGTAATCAAATTGATAAAAAGGGGTTGGTTTAATTTATTGAAATTGTAGAATTTTAGTGTTTTCTTGATATTTTTAAAGCTTTTTCTGTTCTGGGTGTGTTCTATTTTTTCTGGGTTTTGAGTATTTCATCAATGGCTGCTGGTGCTAAAGAAGTGTCTGGTGAGACAACAGTGGTTGAGGCTCCTGCTGTTCAGTCTTTATCATCACCAAACACTGATAACACCAGCAATAATTCTGAATCTAATGGTGTTAAGGATTCAGCCGATTCAATCGCAAATGCGAAATCGGAGTTTCATATGCATGATATTGCTGATATGTTGAAGAAACTTAAGCTGAATCCACAGGCTAAGGAGTTTTTTCCTTCTTCTTATAATCGTGCCGCTGGTGGTGATCAGATGATTCTCAGTAACTTTGTACCAGCTAACAAGACTATGGGTGTTGATGGTTTTCAAAATAACAGAAGGGTATAGATTCGCTTCTTAATTTTCATTAAAATTGTTGAATTTTCTGTATGATCGTTGAAAATTGTGATGCTTTTGGCTGTTTTGTTATTGTGGGTCGGTTGATGATATAATAATTAGCAGTAATTTTGCTATACTTGACTAATTGTGATGGAATGCGTATTTGTTTTTTTGTGTGTTCATATGTGTGTGTGTGTGTGTGTTTTTTTTTGTGTGTGCAAGTTTTCCTTTTTAAGCATTTTGTCTTTTGGTTAAATTTGCTGTGATTTCTGAAATATTATAGCAAGGAAACTTTAACATTTCCTTGTTAAGAACTGATCTTTGGAGCTTTTCAGTAATTTGTTTAGGTAAATGATCATTCAAAGGAATATAATTATTGCTGAATGTATTAACCGGAGGTCGCAGTTATCAAGGAAATGAAGGTTTTATGGTCAAAAATGGATTTTTACACCTGGTTTATTAATTGGGAATTCCTGGCATTCCATTCACTAAAAGTGGAAATTTGGCATTCAGTTAGTTGAATGGGATCGTTGAATTTTGGTCGTTACTAATACTTAGATGATAAAATGCAGATGAGTATAATTGGTGTAATGCATTTGTCGTACTAGTGTGATTTGGACCTTTCAATTGCTTTGGTTTGTTGATGATACATAAATAAATAGAACTTTTTGCTGTATGTGGATGAAATAGGGGATATTTTGTTGTTTTCTTATACTTGTAGCCAAGTTTTGTTAGTTCATCTAACAAGCTGTAAAAAAGGAAGTAATCAAGTTTGGAGAAATGTTTAACTGAGCATAATGCATCTTTTCCCTTTTCATTCATAGTATTTAACTTATGAAGACAGTAAAATCAGTTTTGTGAAGTCAGGCACTAGTTGTAGCTGCTACTTTTCTTTCATCGTTTAAATTATGAAGAATCTAAATAGTTCTTCACTAAGTTCGTCTGTTCTCTGCCAATTTTGGTGGAAGAAAGTTTTGCATTGTGATTGGCATCAGTTGTCAGGTAAAGAGATTGCTTGCGGGAAGCTAATGGCACCTTGAATTTACATCCGTCAATCTGGGAACAGAGTTCTAGAATTACCATCATCCAGTTGGGACTTGGCTTCAGTACTCGTAGCATTCCATCACATTCAGTGCCATATTTATGTTTCTCATATCAGTATGGGGTTAACAGGTTTTGGTTGGTTAGTTTAAATGTCAGTTTTGTCTCTTTGAGTCATAGAGTTGTCTTCTCTATACTTTACTTGTTGAACCAGTGATATTGTTACTGTTTGATTTTTACTTCTCTTTGGTTAATGGTAATTTCCTAATTGGGAATGCTTATAAGTATTCATGTTAGAGTTGGTTGTTGTTCGCGTTTTCTTGAGAACATCAAGTTGATGAGGCCCTAGCCTCATCAACTTGTCAATGACATAGTTGACATTTCAGTTATATCTTTGCCTGGATCAATTTGGTCATATTTTATATGCTAACTAGAATAGTTGAATCACGGACAACCATCTCCTTTGACATCTCAGTTATATCTTTGGCTGGATCAATTTGGTCTTATTTTATATGCTAACCAGAATATTTGAATCATGGACAACCATATCCATTTTCTTGTTTTCCTTTTAGTATTTCGTAAACTTTCTTTTCTGTGTTTCCACAGAGAGGCAACAACTTTAACCAGGGCAAAAGGAGAATGAACAATAGAGCTTATAAGGCACAAAGAGAAGATAGCATCAGGCGAACAGTATATGTTTCTGAGATAGATAACAATGTAAGGATAGATTCTCACTCATGTTTTGTGATATTTTCTTATTAGTTCTCATATGGTATCTTTGGTTTTGCCTTCTCAATATCTAGGTCACAGAGGAGCAGCTTGCTGCTTTGTTTAGTGCTTATGGACAAGTAAGTCACTTTCTTCTTCTTCTTCTTCTTCTTCTTCTACTACCACTACTACTACTACTACTTCATTGGAAAAGTCCTTTTCATCTTCTGAACATTGATGTGATTCACTATATTATATATTTGATGCTCTTAAGTGCATATGGTTTCAGTAATTGGTGTAACTAAACTAGAAACAATGAATTCCTTTTCTCATCTGCTTGTGGAGTGGTAGCGTGATACATAAGTATACATTTGTGTGCTACTTACTATCATCTTTAGCAGAACAAAATACTTTGCTTGGGAATCTGATTACCATATAAGTTTTACTTCCTTTTTTGGCTTTGATTTGATTTTTATTTATCGTAATTGTGAATTATAGAGTCTCATAATACTTGACCATCAGATAATTTCATAACCAGCTAAGAAATTGATGACATCATATATGCATTAGTTATCTGATCTGTTAAGATCATTGACGAATTATTATATCTTTCATAAGTTAATATCAACAACATATTAATTCTGGCAGAGGTGGATGTGGCATACCGATACCGTGTTCATCTAAACCTAGTACTTTTGGCGCAGAGTATAAGTATATGAAAAAATCCACGAAAATTGCAACAAATGGTAGATATAAACTCATAAATTCCTACCTTGAACATAAAGAGAGACGGATGATTAAAACAATGAAAACAAAGACTCCAAAGTAAAAGTGCTTAGAGTATAATGAAGAGAAAATGGTCTGAAACCCCCCCAATCTATACCCGAAATCCCAACTACACACTCCAACTTCAAGGGTGTCCTATTACCCCTGAACTTTATATTTCTCTATTTTCTACACACTTAAGTGCTGACCTGTTATAGGAGGTGTTCTCACCTCCTCTAGGCGCGTGAGAAGGTGAATTTTGACGAAAATTTCCTCTTTCTCCAACAGTTATCTTCCCCACCCTTAAATAAATCATTGCTTCTTCTTCCCATCCTTTTGTAAAAAAATTCACGATTTTCTCTAAAAAAATAAGTAGGGTTTAGTTGTTTATGTTCATTTCTACTTCAAATCTTGAATTTAGGGTTTGTAATCTGCTCTAGTTTCTTATTTAGGTCTCTAATTTGAATTTTGAATTTTTTCGAAATTCATCAAAATGAAAACTTGAATAAGCTAAATCAGTTGATAAACTATGAAATCAAGTTGAAAATACACTACAAAATCCTTCGATCATCAACAAAAATGCATATGCAAATGGAGAAGGAGATGAAAAGGAGAAAGGATGATTTTTGGGTCTTTTACGTTTTAGGAGGGAAATGGGGGAAAAAAGGGAATTGGGAGTTGAAGAGATGGGGGACCTGGCGCGTGCAATCATGTTGGACTATTTGTTTGGTTTATGTGTTGAGGTCAACGTTTAAGTGTGTAGAAAATAGAGAAATATGAAGTTCAAGGGGTAATAAGACACCCGTCAAGTTGAAGTGTGTAGTCAGGATTTCGGGTATAGGTTGGGGAGTTTTAGACCATTTTCTCTATAATGAAACAAAAAAGCTTCAAGATGAACATATTGAACTCAATGTGATAGATATCTCTATTAAGCTGAAAAATAAGAAGTACTTAAAAGCTGCCAACTTTCTTACTCCTGCATGCTTACTCTGAACAACAGTGAAACTTTTATAGCTTGAATTCTAGGATATTGAGAGTTAAAATATTTTTAAAAAAACTAAAGAAAAATCATGAAATTGACTTACTAAGGACCTAGCAAGCAGACTTTCCCCATGTACCTTTGACCTAGAAATATATTAGATAACCTAAACCTGATTAGCAGTTTACTGATTGGAAAAACAATTAAATGTGAACCAATAAGAAGAGGGCATTCGTGATAACAATTTGAGATAAGAAGAAAATGACATTTGTAATATTCTTACCTAATAAGAATACGACATTCACAAAACACTATATAATGGTGCATACGTTTTCATTTTTCCTCATCGTATCCAGTGTACACATCTGCATGAAGACACCTACCAGTGAATGTTGCTGACCATATTAAGGAGGGGGCTGGGATTTGTTGTGGTTTACTGCATGACTATGGTTTCTGGTGAGTTATCACATGGGTCGTAGTGTGTACAATACTGTACATAACTTTCAGCAGCCAGCAACATTAGTTACACTTAAAATTTGTTAATTCCAGAATATCATAGGGCGTAAACTCTTGCCAAATTGGTAGCTTTGTTGCCTTTTCTAAAGGAGGAATCTTGCCCTGATGTTTAATGAGGCTGAGGCTTAAATTAATACTCCCTCTGTTTCAAAAAGAATGGCCTCATTTCCTTTTTAGTCTGTTTCAAAAAGAATGACCCCTTTCCTTTTTTGGCAACACTTCAACTTCAACTTTCCACGTGGCATGTTTAAGGCCACAAGATTAAAAGGCATTTTGGTATATTTGACATAACTTTAATTTAGAACCACAAGATTAAAAAGTCTTCTTTCTTTTCTTAAACTCCGTTCCAAGTCAAATTAGAACATTCTTTTTGAAACGGAGGGAGTATTTAATATAAGGCGTGTAACATTTGATCAGAAAAATCCCTAATAGCCTCCTATCAAGAACATTTATGTCATTGGTTCATGTGGTATGCTAACTTGTGTCAACCGACTTAAGAGCTAGTGTACAGTTTGGTCTGTGATTTAGGCACCAATATAATGTTTTATTATGCACTTTGTACTTTTATCATATAAGATGGATTTCAACTGGCTTCATGGTGTATTTCGAATGGCGCTTCTTGTGAGCGGTTATGTTTGCATACACCTGTTCAACTATTCATTGTGGGACCAAAATCTGCCATGAAGTTCTGAATGTGTGGGAGGGCATAGATCGAGCTGCTTGTCTTGGGACTGTGAATGTGTTGCAATGAAAGTTCATGATGTTTATATCTATTTTGTCAGCCTAATATCTCAATTTTATGTTATAATTCTTTTACTTTCAAAATTACAAAGTTTGCCTCATAGCTACAGCAAACTCGTTTATCTAATCAGTTAATCAACCAATTAAACCTCAATCGCCACCTGCATTTGCTTACTTACTTGTTTACTTGTTATGCTCAATGTGAATGTTTCCTCTTTTCTTCCTCAAGGTAGATTGTCAGCATGTTCTCTGTGCTCAGAAAAACTAATGATGACTTTTCTCATTTGTGCTGCTTCCTTTCTAGGTTGTTGACTGCCGAATTTGTGGTGATCCACATTCCCGTCTTCGCTTTGCTTTTGTGGAGTTCGCTGATGAGTGTAAGTTGGATGTTTTGGTTTGAAATGTTCTTAAGACAGCTGAATATTCAAAAGCTAACATGGAATCGATACTAGCAGACTCTGCAAGAGCAGCACTTAGCCTTTGTGGGACAATTTTAGGTTTCTCTCAATTGAAGGTCCTACCTTCAAAAACTGCTATTCTACCTGTGAATCCTACATTCCTTCCAAGGGTACGGATAAATATCTATGTTCTTTGTCCAAAAGAAAAAGAAAGAACTTTGACATTTTGTTTTGCCTAGTATGTGGATGATCTTGAGAAATAGTTTTATGTTATTCTATCTCCTCCTTGTAGAATTGAGGTCATGGATCTAAATGCTTATTCTCAATTCAATGTTGATGTTTTGTGCAGTCAGAGGATGAGCGTGAGATGTGTGCCAGGACAGTCTATTGTACCAATATTGATAAGAAGGTAGAGATTTTTGTCATTGAGATCTATTAAATTTTTCTGTCCTTGTATGCATCGTTCTGTCGGGCGCTTGTTCTGATGCACATTGTAGTAGTTATTATGCTCTGGCTCATACTCAGTTATTTGTTAATAAATATATTTCTTGTAGTTTCCATTTATTATAATTGTTCACAACCAATTACTCTATTCTGAACAGGTTACTCAGGCTGATGTCAAGAATTTTTTTGAAACGAGATGTGGCGAGGTCAGTATGAAGTTTAAAAGTTTGAATGTTGGCTTAAGAAGTGTTATTGAACAACGCATTTACTTTGCAGGTTTCTCGCCTGAGGCTTTTGGGAGATCACGTGCACTCGACCCGCATTGCTTTTGTTGAGTTTGTAATGGTATGTTTTCTTATCTTTGATGGAAATATATGTGTTAGCCTTTTGCATTAATTACCCTTTTATTCCTTCACACATGCATTTTGTGTTTGTTCCCGTGCTGTATTTGTGTCAGAGGATTGGATGTTTTGCATGTACCTATGGATTCAAATGTCATGATTCAACAACTCTCTCCTTTTTCCTTTGTTTTTTTTTTTTGCTGGTTACTTGTGTAATGTGATTATTGAATGATGTATAACTCAACTTCCATTTAGTTGCCTCTGAATGTACCTCTCTTCTTGCCTGCATTATTCTTTGGCCACCCTCTTGTCCATGTGAGTGCTAGTGAAGAAAGGAAAGTTTAATATATTACCCCTTCCAGTCCACCATACTTGTCGTCCTTACTAAAAAAAAAATGGTCCAAAATAGTTGTCATTTTAGAAAACCAAGAAATAATTGAGTACAATCTTCTCATTTTGCCCTTAGTAATAATTATTATTGGAAGTGTACAAAACATTGGCTAAATTAGCATAAAACATGTAAGTAAAGAGCATGTACACATATTCCAATATTGTGATTCAATCTCTTCATTTATTTTTTTAACAATAATGAGGCTGTTTAGGTACTTATCATTTACACCAACAATCTTTTTATTTATTGAGGAGAGATTAAATGAGAGAACATTTTTTGAAAAGCGATTAACATTCTAAATATTAAGAATAATAATAAGGGTATGTTGGGCAAAACACATATTCCCTCTGGACCACTTTACTTGTCCCATTTTTAATTTAGATGCCTCTTAAGAAACTATGTGTTTTGAATGCTTACTGGTGTTTTAGAACAGTCTATTAATATGGAATGACATTTGAAAAAAATCTTATGTTTGCAAACTGCGCAGGCTGAGAGTGCAATTTTGGCTTTAGACTGTTGCGGTGAGGTATTGGGATCCCAACGCATCAGGTAAGCTTATTTACAAATGGCTATGGCCTCAGCTGATCCCCGCTAATTCTTTTCTGCAAAGTGTATTTCATTGTTCGTGTAGTATTGCATCTTTCTGAGATTGGTATATTCTCTTAGTTGTTTTCTAGGAGGCACCACATCAGATCATGCACTCTCAACTCATTCCAGACCTGCCAAAACTTTTCCTCCTTCTTTTTCTTCTGTGTCCAAATTATTATTGCACCATTCCATTCTTTCTACCTTTCTGATATCTGAAAGTCAAATAGAGAAATAATGATTACGACCTAAAGATCAGAGTGTTGCATGCTCAATAGTTGAGATAGGAAGTTAGTAGTTATTAAGTCTCTTAATTGTTTCTGTTGCTTATCCAGGAAAAAAAGAAATTGCTAATAGACATCAACCTGAGTTATCATTAAATACATGGATATAACTTATGTTTAACTTGGTGCGACTATAATATGAATCCAGTTCCTCTTTCATCACCTAAGTACTTGAAAATGCAGGAGTTGTCTTTTACAGTTATGGAAGATCACTAACTTTTGTATAATTCTGATGATTAAAATGTCAAACATACTTGAAATTGAAAAAACTTCATTTTCTTTTTCTCAAAACATTCTTTAGTTTGTTTGTGTTCAATAGTGTTTACCTTCAACCTGAGTGGTGTAATGATGCACGTAGGTATGATGAAATCGCGATATGCAGATCATTGTTATCAATTTTTAATAGCACTTCTAGTTATTACATTTCTATAAACAGAACACTTTTTAATAAGAGCCATCTCAATACTGAGCCTCATGCAGTTATGACAATTTTGAGAACTACAGGGCTTTGGATCTTCACAGAGTTCATTCTATACAGTAGTCTTTTTCTAACTTCGCAACTTTATTTATATTTTGTAGGGTGAGTCCCTCAAAAACACCAGTGAGGCCCAGACTTCCGCGTGCCATGATGCAGTAAGCCAATGTGTATGCTCATGGACCTGGAAAGAGTTCAGAGACAACCCCCCTCAGAAGACTTGAGGTCACCATGGGAAATCGAAACAAAATTCTGTTTCAGCAATCTCCATGTTCTTTCTTTTCATGTTCCTTTCTTTCCTGCCTACAGTAACTTATGGCTACCAAAAACAACGTAACCTTCGAGCCAACGAACTTTTTTAATTGGAATTTCCGCACTTTTAGTATTTTTACCTTGATCGATCGTTCCTCTATGAATCTCTTGCTGGTTGGAACGCCAGTTCACAATTTGATCATTTGTCTTTGGATGTGCTTTACATGTTTCTTATTGCTCAGAGTGCATCATTTCCGCACCCGGTCTTTAACTATAAGAACTCAACCATGGTTGAGTGCGATATTGGCGTGAGGTAAGTGATGCAAGTGTATGTAGAAGACGTGTATCATGTATTTATTGATTTGATATAATGATCTCGAATGATCAAATGTGATTGCATATCTTCAATAACCCCACAAAGAAGTCTTGGATCATTTCAGAGTAAGGACGATAAATATTTTGAGACGGACAGAGTACCAAACACACCCTAAATCTTAAAAATGGGTTGGTCACAATAGATAGTAGATGGAACATTCCAAGAATTGGTAGCCCAAAAGATTTGTGGTTTATTTTTAATAAATATGTTTCTTGATAGTGATTTGTTCAAAAGTATACCTATTTTTAATAAGGTTAATATTGTTTTCATTAAAATATGAACACGTTGATTAACTTGGAACCAGGAAGCTAGCATAGTCAACATTATTGAATTATTTAAAAGGTGGAAATATTGAATATTGTCCTCCTTGTTGACCCCTCTTGTCAATTAATTACACTTTACTATACAAAAATTTCAAATAATCGAGATTAGATGTGGATGGTGCTGATCATTGGAGTAATCCTTTTCTTATCATACTTATACTTTTTAATTATTTCTTTTGTTTCAATTCATGTGACACATTTGAATTTTGAGAGTTAATATATTAACTTTAATTGTGATTCAAAGATCTTTTATATCTTGAAATAAAATACATATACTTAAAAATTACATAATAATTTAAATATTTAAAATATATAAAAAAAATACTTAAAAATTACATAATAATTTAAATATTTAAAATATATAAAAAAAATTAAGAACATTTGAATAGGGGAGCATTTTAATGTTTACGATGGAGTGACGTGTACCTATTCACGCCACATATATTTTCTGGCCTTAATTCAACTGCAAAGATGTTTGATTATGATTAACAAGCACGACGTAATGTGTCGTGTTTTCGTTTTATATAGTGATATGTAATTCTTCATCTTACGTTAGGATTTTCAAGTTTGAAATTTGAAAATAAAGTCATATTTGATAGAAAATATTTTATTTATCAAAACTAGATTTTCTGACATGAATTCAAATTAATCAAACCTTAAAGTGAACCATAAATATCAAATGTAAACTAAAATTCTTTTATATTGGGTTATGGTCAAGGATCTACTAGTCAAAATTGTAAGGTTAATTAAATAAAATTACCTTCAAACTCCCAAAAAAGGTTTGAACATTTGTGTACTATATAGTATAATAACAAAAGGATGATTAATTTTATACTATTTCTATTTGGATTACTCAAATGTAATTGTTTTGACTATATATGAGTCATATTTCCGTTTTAGTTTAGGTTTGATAAAAAGAATTGTTTTAATTTTCTTGTTCAAATTAAAAAATTATGATATCTTTTTTATTTAGTAATAATTTAATTTTAAAATATTAATGTTATTCTTAATAGAATAATTTATAATCACATAGACATCTATGACTTGTTTTAACCACAAATTTCAAAAAAATAATTCTTTTAAATTTCATATTAAATTAAATAATATCATGTAAATTCGAAAGGAAGAGGCAAAAAAACAAAAACAAAAAAGATTAAAGTACTCCTATTTGCTTAGTTCCATGCATGTTGGCAACTTGTTCAATCAAGCCAAACGCAATTTCCTGCTATGTGCATAAGTTTTACGGGTTCACGTCAACTCAGTAATTTTTGTACAGATCATTTCTATCTATTTATGTACATTTATAAAAATATATTAAATATCAATAAGTTTGATTACAAGTTTAATTATTATTATTATAATATTAATTTATAAATTTTCAATTCTGAATTCGTTGGATCGCAACTTTTTTTCTCAATTGCATTCTTTGACTCTATCTTTGGTCCTTGTTGACTGCTTCAATTTATTTAGACAGTCAACTCTTCTTTATAATATATTCATCTATCTCAAATCTTTTTAATTTCTAAGTACTAGTGCTCCTACTATAAATCACTTATCCTCAATTACAACTAAAACACCAACCACTCTTTTTCTTTCCTCATAACCATATTTCCAAGAATCCTAGATTGAATTCTTCATTTTAGACATTTCTATATTTTGAGATAATTGCAGATGTGTGATTGACTTTTGTATTTATTCGATTTCACAGTCAGATAAAGTTTAATTATATCATTACGTTTATAAGCAGAATCTTAGCTTGAGTTTGCATCTAGATTGATATTGAAAATTTACTGTCTCGACTAATTCAGAAGTACAGAGAACATGTCAACAGACAGAAACGACAAGGATAAGGTGAAGGTGGTGATAATCAACACGGAGTATATCGAGACAGATGCAAGGAATTTCAAATCAATAGTTCAGAAACTAACAGGCAAGGATGCAGGATCAGTGGAGCCTGATCATGTGAAAATGTCAAAGTTTAAGTCTAATAATCCTAGTACTAATCTTGATAACTTATTGAAATTAGAGTTGCCTTCTTTGGACAACCTATTTTGCCCTAATTATGGAGATGAAGTACATTTTTAGTGAGTTTAAGTTATATATTTCGTTAATGTAAGAAATTTATACATTGTTGAGTATTGTTAGTGAAATCTATCTCTTAGTTTTATAACTTAATTTAATTTATTTATGAAGAACTAACTTATAATTGTCGATTCAATCGTTTAAATTAAAAATAATTGATAAAAATATAATATGTATTAAGAAAAAAAGGTTGAGTTTAGATTTGGTCAACCTTGGTTCCAAATGTCCATTGACCCTGAATAGATAAAGTAGGAAACACAATACCAAGAATCAAAACTAAGTCTTGGTATAGAAAAGATTTGGTTGGAAGTGTTGTCTTCAGAATGAGCCATGCAATACGTGATCTGAATAAAAATTATGTTGGGCATGTTGCCTTCATAATGGTCCCTGCCAATCGATGCTAAAGAAGGTCCAACAACGTGCGATATGTGGATTTGATTCATCCTTGGTAATTAGGGTCTCATATGAGGAAGACGGATGATACGATTATTTAAAGGAAAAAAATGACCCCTCCTTTTATAGCCAAACTTGTTAAACACACTATTTGAATAATTCTAATGCAGATATCGAACACCGAATAAAAAATAGTTGTTACCATTACACATAATATAATATAATCAAACTTCACTATAATGATACAATTTGTCTAGATATAATTTTACTGTTACAACGAGACATTATTAATTATAAAGAACATATAATTAAACATAATATAAAAATCTAAACTATTAAATTAAAATATCATTACAGAGGATGTATATTATAGAAACGGACCACACTAGCCTTGACTTGACAAAAGAGAAGAATTGTTGTAAATTATGATAGAGAGAGAAATGAGTTCAAACCTCCCAATTGATTAATGAATCTTGGCTGAGAAATTTGATAGTATGGTGGTAACTGTGGTTCCAAGATTGTAATGTTGTGACTAGTATATCCATTTTGTACGTCATCTTCAGGCGAATTTAAAATTTAAATCGATAAATTTCAAAACAGACTATAAAAAAGAAAAGGTAGAACAAACAAATTAAAACGGAGGAAACACTAGACTAATAGAAAGGGATAATCAACAACAATTTTGGAACCACAATCACCAACGAACTACCATCTTCTTCTTGTTGTGCTTCAACTTTGACTTGTGTAAATGCAATGCAGTTTAGATTCCTTTTATTGAACACAAAATTGTTAGAGACACACTTTTAAAATAGAACGTACATAAAAATATATATAATTGTACTACTAGTGTACTATGACCTCAACAAAAGGACATATACCCTTTGGAGTAGACAAGTTTTAAGAAAATTGATAAACCATTTTAAAAATGATTTTTTATGTTATTAACAGGCGTTTGATTGGTGGATTTAAGAATAATAATTCTAAGATTAAATAACTAACCTAATTAAGCACATGAAGAAAAAATAAATTCAAAAGGTTATCTTCCAAAAAAAATAAAGTAAAAATTTGAAGGCATTGTAATTTCTTCTTGGTGACGTTGACGTACTACTAAGGTAAGGTCAATTTTTTTTCTTGTTTGATTACACGCACTCATTGTACTACTACAAATGGTACTATCAAATATTATTAGTCATCACTAGTGTAGTACTAAGGGCTCCACTGAGTTACTTAGGGATAGGAGTAGATGCTCGGTTCTTTAGTTCGGTTATATCAAATTTTGATCTAGTTTTTTGTTTTTAAAAAAGTGTGAATTGAAAATTGAGTTGAACTAGTTTTGTTTGATCAGTTAGGTATTTTTAAAATGTTTTTTCAGTACGAATAAAAGATAAAATGAGGATATCAAGTATAAGATATTTAAAAATTTAAAGTCATGTTAAGTGATGATGTATCTCACCATTGAACACTTATTATGCTTAAAAGAGTATATTTGTCTTTATCAAGAACATTGTGGTCTCCAACTACTTCCCAAGAAAAATAAGGAAGAAAATGCCTTGGTTCGGTCCAATTTTTGATTTTCTCATATTTATGCCCACCCCTACTTACGGAATCAATCTCTCACAACGCCAAAATTGTTTTATATGTTTAGGTTTGATTGGGAAAAGTTATTCCGAGGTTTTTATATTTTATTTTTAATATAAGATAGAAATACTATTATTAATAAGGATATAGTATCATGTCACAATTTAGGAATAATATATATATATATATATATATATATACTCTTTTTACCCACTTCATACTCATATGCAATGTGTGTCAAATACAAGTCAATTTTTTTCTGTTGCAAATGGCAGTTATATTCAAGTACTGGGTTAAATTATATAATAGGAGTACATTTCTCATATTGATAACTCGAAGGTTGAATTTTGTTTACTTGTTACTTAAGCATTCAAATTTGTTACTTACTAACAAAATTTCCTCTGTTTACTTTTCTCGGAAATAATTTGACTAAACGGATATATTGTTAGTTAAGTTTAAGTCTGAACCATATTCCTAGTGGGATCGACCCCAACCTACGAGTTGGGTTCTTTACTTGATAACAATCGCTTATACTTCTTTAGGGAGGTGTAATTTGAGCATATCAAAGGCCAACTGGCTTCATTACTACGATCTTAACAGATGCTCATGAAAAATTTCGGCAAAAATATTGCCAGAATCCCAGATCACCAAAAATTCATGGATTATAACACACGAAAATCGAAAAAATCTGGGTTTGCCTGTTCTAAGGCTTGTTTGAACTTGAAAATAGGTTTGTTTGCCCGTTAGGACAACTAGCTCCATTACAAAGGTCTTAATGAACGTCCATGAAAAACTTCGGCAAAAAAAAGGTCGAAATATCGGATCACCAAAAATTCATAGACTATAGTACACGAAAATCAGTAAAATTTGGGTTTACGTCCTCTAGGCTCGTTTGAACTTGAAATGGGCCTGTTTGCCCGTCGGGACCAATTGCTCCATTACTAAGGTCTTAACACACGTCCATGAAAAATTTCGGCAAAAAAATGGCCGAAATCTCAAATCACCAAAAATCCATGGACTATAGCACACGAAAATCGATAAAATCTGGGTTTACTTGCTCTGGAGATTCCGCAGCAAGAAAAACCAGATTTCAACGAGCCCCACGGCAGGAAAAACCAGGTTTTATCGATTTTCGTGTGTGCTATAGTCCACAGATTTTTGGTCATTCGGGATTCCGCAACTTTTCGTGCCAAATTTTTCATCGACGTCTGTTAAGACTTTATTAATGTCGTTAGTTGGTACCGAGGGGAAAACCAGCCCTTTTTCATGTTCAAACGAGCCCCAAAGTAGGAATAACTAGATTTTACTGATTTTCGTGTACTATAGTCCACAGATTTTTGGTGATAGGATTACAAAAAATTTTTGCCCAAGTTTTTCGTGGATGTCCGTTACGACCTTGTTAATGGAGCCAGTTGGTCCTGAGGGGCAAACGAACCCATTTTCAAGTTCAAACGAGCCCCAAAGCAGGAAATACAAGGTTTTATCGATTTTCGTGTACTATAGTCCACGGACTTTTGGTGATTCGGGATTTAAAACTTGTTATGCCAAAATTTTTCATGGACGTCCATTACGACTTTATTAATGGAGCCAGGTGGTCCCGAGGAGCAAATAGGCCCATTTTCAAGTTAAAACAAGCCCCAAAGCAAGAAAAATCAAATTTTACCGATTTTTTGTGCTATAGTCCACCAATTTTTGGTGAATCGGGATTTTAAAACTTTTCATCGAAATTTTTCATGAGCGTTCGTCACGACCTTATTAATGTCGTCAGTTGGCCTTGAGGGGCAAACATGCTTTTTTTCAAGTCCAAACCAGCCCCAAAAGTAGGAAAAACAAAATTTTATCAATTTTCGTGTGCTATAGTCCAGAGATTTTTGGAGATAGGATTCGAGAATTTTTTTGTTGAAATTTTTTACAGATGTCCATTACGACTTTATTAATGGAGCCAATTGGTCCCAAGGGGAAAACAGGCCCATTTTCATATTCAAACGAGCCACAAAGTAGGAAAAAACAAATTTTATTGATTTTCAAATTTCTGGTGATTCGATATTCTAGAACTTTTTTTGCTAAAATTTTTCATGGACGTCTGTTATGGCCTTATTAATGCTGTTAGTTGGTCCCGAGGGGCAAACATGCCCTTTTTCAAGTTCAAACGAGCTCCAAACCAGGAAATACCAGATTTTACCAATTTTCGTGTGCTATAGTCCACAGATTTTTGGTGATAGGATTTCAGAATTTTTTTTGCAGAAATTTTTAATAGACGCTCGTTGCGACATTATTAATGGAGACAATTGGTCCCGAGGGCAAACTGGACAATTTTTTAGTTGAAACGAGCCCCAAAGAAGGAAATATCAGATTCTATCGATTTTTGTGTGCTATAGTCCATAGATTTTTGGTGATTCAGGATTTTAGAACTCTTTTTTGCTGAAATTTTTCATAGACGCCTGTTATGACCTTATTATTGTTGTCAGGTAGTCCCGTGGGGCAAAAACACACTTTTTCAAGTTCAAATGAGCCCCAAAGAAGGAAAAAATAGATTTTATCGATTTTCGTGTGCTATAGTCCACATATTTTTGGTAATAGAATTTCGGAATTTTTTTACCAAAAGTTTTCATGGACGTTCGTTATGATATTATTAATGGTGCCAGTTAGACCCGAGGGGAAAACGAGCCCATTTTCAAGTTCAAACGAGCCCCAAAGCAGGAAAACTAGATTTTACCTATTTTTGTGTGCTATAGTCCACAGATTTTTGGTGATTCCGAATTTTGAAACTTTTTTTGCCGAAATATTTCATGGACGTTCGTTACGACCTTATTAATGTCGTTAGTTGGTCCCGAGGGGAAAATATGCCATTTATTAATGTCCATGGATTTTTGGCGATAGGATTTAAGAATTTTATTTGCCGAAATTTTTCATAAACATCCGTTAGGATCTTATTAATGGAGTCAGTTGGTCCGGAGGGGTAAATGGGTCCATTTTCAAGTTCAAATAAGCCGCAAAGCAGGAAACACCAGATTTTACTGATTTTCGTGTGCTATAGTCCACGAATTTTTGGTGATTCGAGATTTCAATACTTTTTTTGGCCAAAATTTTACATGAACGTCTGTTACAATCTTTCATGCCATCGGTTTGTCCCGAAGGGTAAACAAGTCGTTTTTCAAGTTCAAATGAGCTCTGAAACAAGGAAAATCAGATTTTATCGATTTTCATGTGCTATAGTCCACACATTTTTGGTGATAGGATTTCGGAATTTTTTTTGTCGAAATTTTTCATTGACATCCGTTATAACCATACATTTTCAAGTTCAAACGAGCCCCAAAGCAGAAAAAACCAAACTTTACCAATTTTCGTGTGCTATAGTACACGGATTATTAGTGATTTGAGATTTCAAAACTTTTTTTGCCAAAATTTTTAATGGATATCCGTAACGACCTTATTAATGCTGTCATTTAGTCCCGAGGAGCAAACAAGCCCTTTTTAAAGTTTAAACGATCCCCAAAGTCGGAAAATAAAGTTTTATCGATTTTCGTGTGCTATAGTGCACAGATTTTTGGTGATAAGATTCTAGAATTTTTTTTCGCCGAAATTTTTCATAGACGTCCGTTAGGACCTTATTAATGGAGTCAGATGGTCCCAAGGGAAAACGGGCCCATTTTAAAGTTCAAACGGTCCCCAAAGAAGAAAAATCAGATTTTATCAATTTTCGTGTGCTATAGTCCACAGATTTTTGGTAATTCAGGATTTTAGAACTTTTTTTTTGCCAAAACTTTTCATGGACGTCTGTTACGACCTTGTTAATGTCGTCAGTTGGTCCCGAGGGCTAAACAAATCCTTTTTCAAGTTCAAACGAGCTCCAAAGCAGAAAATTTTTTTTTTTACCAATTTTCATATCCTAGTCCACAGATTTTTGGTGATAGGATTTTGGAATTGTTTTTGCCAAAAAATTTCATGGACATATGTTATGACCTTATTAATGGAGTTAGTTGGTCCCGATAGGCAAACTAGCCTAATTTCAAGTTCAAATAATCCCCAAAGTAGGAAAAATTTGATTTTACCGATTTTCTTATACTATAGTCCATCAATTTTTGATGATTCGGGATTTAGAAACTTTTTGCCAAAATTTTTTATGGACGTCCTTTACGACCTTATTAATGCCATTAGTAGCTCCCAAGGGGAAAACATACCCTTTTTTAAGTTCAAACGACCCTTAAAGTAAGAAAAACTAGATTTTATCAATTTTCGTATGTCATAGTCCACAAATTTTTGGTGATAGAATTTTGTATTTTATTTTACCGAAATATTTTAATAGCCGTCTGTTACGATCTTATTAATGGAGTCAGCTGGTACCGAGAGGCAACTATGCTCATATTCAAGTTCAAATGAGACCCAAAGCAAAAAATTCAGATTTTATCGATATTCGTGTGTAATAGTCCTCAGATTTTGGTGATTTGGGATTCCTAAACTTTTTTTACCAAAATTTATCATGGACGTCCGTTGCGACCTTATTATTGCCGTCAATTGATCCTGAGTGGCAAAAAGACCCTTTTTCAAGTTCAAACGAGTCTCAAAGCATGAAAAACCAGATTTTATCAATTTTCATGTGCTATAGTCCACAGATTTTTGGTCATAAGATTCCAGAATTGTTTTTGTCAAAATTTTTAATGGACATCCGTTACGACGCTATTAATGGAGCCAGTTGGTCCCGAATGGCAAACTGACCCATTTTCAAGTTCAAATGAGCCCCAAAATAGGAAAAACCATATTTTAACAATTTTCGCGTGCTATAGTCCACAGATTTTTGGTAATTCTGGATTGCGAAACTTTTTTTGCCGAAATCTTTCATGAACGTCCGTTACGACCTTGTTAGTGTTGTCAGTTGGTCCAGAAGGGCAAACATGCCTTTTTTCAAGTTCAATCGAGCGCAAAGCAGGAAAAACTAGATTTTATCGATTTTTGTGTTCTATAGTTCACATATAATTGGTAATAGAATTGCATAATTTTTTTGTTGAATTTTTTAATGGACGTCCGTTACGACCATATTAATAGAGCTAGTTCATCCCGAGCATCAAACGAGCCCATTTTCAAGTTCAAACAAGATCCAAAGTAGAAAAAATTAAATTTCAACAGTTATCCTGTGCATAGTCTAGCGATTTTTGGTGATTCGAAATTCCAATACTTTTTTTGCCAATTTACAACTTCAAACGAGACCCAAAGCGAGAAAAATCAGATTTTATCAATTTTCGTGTGCGTTCATAATCCATAAATTTTTGGTGATTCGGGATTTCAAAAATGTTTTTGCTGAAATTTTTAATAGACGTCTATTATGACCTTGTTAATGTCGTCAGTTGGTCTCAAGGGCCAAACATACCTTTTTTCCTGTTCAAACGATCCCCAAAGCAGGAAAAATCAAATTTTATCGATTTTTGTGTGTTATAGACCACGAATTTTTGATGATAGGATTTCAAAAAAAAATTTACCGAAATATTTCATGGACGTTCGTTACGACCTTGTTACTGTCGTCAGTTGGTCCCGAGAGGCAAACATCTCCTTTTTCAAGTTCAAACAAGCCCCAAAGAAGAAAAATTCAAATTTTACCAATTTTCGTGTGCTATAGATCACAGATTTTTAGTGATAGGAATTCAAAAAATTTTTTGCCGAAATTTTTCTTAGAGGTCCGTTACGACCTTATTAATGGAGTCAGTTGGTCTCGAGGGACAATTGGATCTATTTTCAAGTTTAAACGATCCCTTATGCAGAAAAAATCAATTTTTTGTGATTTTCGTGTGTTATAGTCTACAGATTTTTGGTCATTTGGGCTTCCAGAACTTTTCTTACAAAACTTTTTCATAGATGCCTGTTCCGACCTTATTAATGTTGTCAGTAGGTCTCGAGGGAAAAACATGTCTTCTTTCAAGTTCAAACGAGCCCAAAGCAAAAAAATATATATTTTACAGATTTTCTTGTGCTAAAGTCCATAGATATTTGGTTATAGGATTTCATAATTTTTTTTGTCGAAAGTTTTCATGGATGTCGGTTACAATCTTATTGATGGAGCCAGTTGGTCCTGACAGCAACCAGGCCCATTTTCAAGTTAAAACGAGCTCCAAAGAAGGAAAAACTAGATTTAACCAATTTTAGTGTGCATAGTCCATGAATTTTTGGTGATTAAGAATTTTGAAACTTTTTTTGCCCAAATATTTCATGGACGTCTTCTATGACCTTATTAATGCCGTTAGTTGGTCTCGAGCGGTAAACATGATCTTTTTTTCAAATTCAAACGAGCCCAAAATAGGAAAATCCAGATTTTACCGATTTTTGTGTACTATAGTCCACAGATTTTTTGTGATAGAATTCAGAATTATTTTGCAGAAACTTTTCATGGACGTCCGTTGCAATATTGTTAATGGAGCCAGTTGGTCCCGAGGGTAAACATGCCCATTTTCAAATTTAAACGAGCCCCAAAGCAGGAACAACCAGATTTTATCAATTTTCGTGTGCTATAGTCCACGAATTTTTGGTGATTTGGAATTTTGAAACTTTTTTTCAAACTTTTTCATGGTCGTCCGTTACGACTTTATTAATGTCGTCAGTTGGTCCCGAGGGGCAAATATACCCTTTATCAAGTTCAAACGACCCTAAAGAAGAAAAAACCATATTTTGCTGATTTTTGTTATCTATGGTCCACAGATTTTTGTTGATAGGATTTCAGAATTTTTTTTGCCGAAATTTTTCATGCACGTCTGTTACAACCTTATTAATGGAACCAATTGGTCCTGAGAGGCAAATGGGCTAATTCTCAAGTTCAAACGAGCCCCAAAAAAGGAAAAACCAGATTTTACCGATTTTCATGTGCTATAGTCCACGATTTTTTGATAATTTGGGATTCTAAAATTTTTTTTGTCAAAATTTTGCATGGATATTTGTTACGACCGTAATAATGTTGTCAGTTGGTCACGAGGGAAAAACAGACCTTTTTTAAAGTTCAAATGAGCCCAAATACAAGAAAATCCAGATTTTACCGATTTTCGTATGCTATAGTCCATGAATTTTTGCTGATAGGATTCAATAATTTTTTTTGCCAAAATTTTTCATGGACGGATCATTACAATCTTATTAATGGAGGCAGTTGGTCCCGAAGAGCAAACAGACCCATGTTAAAGTTCAAACGAACCCTATAGTAGAAAAAATTATATTTTATCAATTTTTGTGTGCTATAGTCCACGAATTTTTTATGATTCGAGATTTCGAATTTATTTTTGCTAAAATTTTTCATGAACATCCGTTACGACCATATGAATGTCATCAGTTGGTTCCTAGGGGCAAATAGGTCTTTTTTCAAGTTCAAACGATCCCAAAGTAGGAAAAATTAGATCTTATCGATTTTCGTGTGCTATAGTCCACATATTTTTGGTGATTTGAGATTCCAGAACTTTTTCTATCGAAACTTTTCATAGACGTCCGTTACAACCTTATTAATGTCGTCAGTTTGTTTTGATGGCAAACATGCCTTTTTTTAGGTTCAAACGAGCCTTAAAGCAAAAAAACTCAATTTTATCAATTTTCATGTGCTATAGTCCACTGATTTTTGGTAATAGCATTTCGAAATATTTTTTACCGAAATTTTTCATGGACTTCCGTTATGACCTTATAATTGGAGCCATTTGGTCTCGAGGGGTAAACGAGCTCATTATCAAGTTCAAACGAGTTCCAAAGCAGGAAAAAAAGATATTACTAACTTTCGTGTACTATAGTCCATGAATTTTTGGTAATTCAAAATTCCAAAACTTTTTTGTCGAAATTTTTCATGAACGTCCATTACGACTTTATTAATGTCGTTAGTTGGTCCCGGAGGGCAGACATCCCCTTTTTCAAGTTTAAACTAGCCCTAAAGCAGGAAAAACAAAATTTTATCGATTTTCGTGTGATTTAGTCCACTGATTTTTGGTTATAGGATTCAGAAATATTTTTTACCAAAATTTTTCATGGATGTCCGTTACGACCTTATTAATAGAGTCAGTTGGTCCCGAGGGAAAAAGGGGCCCATTTTGAAGTTCAAACGAGCCCCAAAAAAAGATAAATCAGATTTTACTGATTTTCGTGTGTTATAGTCCACAGATTTTTGGTGATTCGGGATTCTGAAACTTTTTTTGCCAAAATTATTCATGGACGTCCGTTACGACTTTATTAATGTCGTCAATTGGTCCTGAGGGGTAAAGAAGCCCTTTTCAAGTTCAAACCAGTCCCAAAGAAGGAAAAATCAGATTTTATCGATTTTTGTTTACTATAGTCCACATATTTTCTATGATTCAGGATTTCAGAATAATTTTTGCCGAAATTTTTCATGGATGTACGTTACAACTATATTACTATTGTCAGTTGGTCTTGAGGGGTAAACAAGTCATTTTTCAAGTTCAAAGGAGCCCAAAGCAGGTAATATCAAATTTTATCGATTTTTGTGTGTTATAGTCCATGAATTTTTGGTGATATGATTCCGAAATTTTTTTACCGAAATTTTTCATGTACGTCTGTTACGACCTTATTAATATCGTCAGTTGGTCTCAAGAGGCAAATAGACCCTTTTTCAAGTTTAAACGAGTCCCACAGCAACAAAAACTAGATTTTAATGATTTTTGTGTGCTATTGGTCACAGATTTTTGGTGATAGGATTCCAAAAAAAAATTTGCTGAAATTTTTCATGGACGTCTGTTACGACTTTAATAGAGCCAATTGGTCCCGAGAGGCAAACGGTCCCGTTTGCTCGTTGGTACCAATTGGCTCAACCACTAAGGTCTTAACGGGCGTCCATGAAAATTTTTGGTAAAAAATTGATCGAAATCTCGGATAACCAAAAATTCATAGACTATATCACACAAAAATTATTAAAATTTGGGTTTACCTGCTCTGGGGCTCATATGAACTTGAAAATGGATCTATTTGCCCGTCGAGACCAACTGGCTCCATTACTAATGTTTTAATGAATGTCCTGGAAAAGTTTCGGCAAAAAATGGTCGAAATCCCAGATCACCCAAAATTCATGGACTATAGCACACGAAAATCGATAAAATTTGGGTTTACCTGCTCTGAGCTCTTTTGAACTTGAAGATTGGTCCGTTTGCCTATTGTGACCAGCTGGCTTCATTACTAAGGTCATAACGGACTTTATGAAAAATTTCGACAAAAAATGGCCGGAATCCTGGATCACCAAAAATCCATGAACTATATAGTACACGAAAATTTATAAAATCTACGTTTACCTTCTCTGGGATCGTTTGTACTTGAAAATAGGCACGTTTGCCCATCGAGACCAACTGGCTCTATTACTAAGGTCTTAACAAATGTCTATGAAAAGTTTCGATAAAAAAATGACCGAAATCTTGGATCACCAAATATCAATGGATTATAGCACATTAAAATCGATAAAATTTTGGTTTACCTGCTCTGGGGGCTCGTTTGAACTTAAAAATGGTCCCGTTTGCCCATCGGGACCAACTGGCTCCATTACTAAGGCCTTAACGGACGTCCATGAAAAATTTTGGTAAAAAAATTGCCGAAATTCTGGATCACCAAAAATTCATGTACTATAGCACACGAAAATTGGTAAAATATGGGTGTACCTGGTTAGGGGCTCGTTTGAACTTGAAAATGGACCCGTTTATCCATCGAGACCAACTGACTCCATTACTAAGGTCTTAAAAGACGTCCATGAAAAATTTCGGCAAAAAAATGACCGAAATTCTGGATCACCAAAAATCAATGGATTATACCACACGAAAATCAATAAAATCTGGGTTTACCTGCTCTGGGGCTCGTTTGAACTTAAAAAAGGACATGGTTGCCTGTCGAGACCAACTTGCTCCATTATTAAGGTCTTAACGGACGTCCATGAAAAATTTCGGCAAAAAAATGGCCGAAATCTCGGATCACCAAAAATTTATTGACTATAACATATGAAAATCGATAAAATTTGAATTTACCTTCTCTGGGGCTCGTTTGAACTTGAAAATGGTTCCGTTTGTCCGTCGGGACCAACTGGCTCCATTATTAAGGTCTTAACGGACGTCTATGAAAATTTTCGACAAAAAATGGCCATAATCCCGAATCACCAAAAATCCATGAATTAAAACACATGAAATTCGATAAAATCTTGGTTTATCTGCTTTGGGGCTCGTTTGAACTTGAAAATGAGACCGTTTGCCCGTCGAGACCAACTAGATCCATTACTAAGGTCTTAACGGATGTCCATGAAAAATTTCGGCAAAAAATGGCTTAAATCCCAGATCACAAAAAATTCATGGACTATAGCACGTGAAAATCGATAAAATCTAGGTTTACCTGCTCTGGGCTTGTTTGTACTTGAAAATGGATTTGTTTGCCCGTCGGGACCAATTGGCTCCATTACTAAGATCTTAACGGACGTTTATGAAAAATTTCAGCCAAAGAATGGTGAACTTGAAAATGCATATGTTTGTCCCTAGGGACCAATTGAATCCATTAATAAGGTCATAACAAGTAAATTTGATTTTTCCCGCATTTGGGATCTTTTGAACTATAAAATGTGTTTGTTCGCCCTCGGGACCAACTGACTCCATTAATAAGGTCGTAATGACGTCAACAAAAATTTTCGGCAAAAAAAATGTTGGGATCAAGTATTACCAAAAATCCATGGACTATAGCACACAAAAAAGGGTAAATTTAGTCTTTCCCACATTGGGGTTCTTTTGAACTTTAAAATGCGTCTGTTTGTCTGGGACCAAGTGACTCCATTAATAAGGTCGTAACGGACGTCCATAAAAAAATTCGTTCAAAAACAAGTCGGGATCACATATTACCAAAAATTCATGGATTATAGCATACGAAAAAAAAGGTAAATTTGGTCTTTCCCACATTGAGGCTCTTTTGAACTTGAAAATGTGTCTATTTGCTTCTCGGGACCAACTGACTCCATGTCTTACTTTCCTTCTTAATATGATTAAAAAAAAGAATGTTATTTTTTAGATTTAGTAACTTTAATAATCCAACACTCCACATGACAATTTAATACCGCAAAATTCAAGAAACATTTTGATAAATTAGAGTACATATTTTTAATTTTAATATCATAATTTTTTTAAAAAAAAAAAATAAAAATTGATGTCTCATCCAATTAAAAAGCATAGAATATGACACATTTGGTCACTGATTCAAAGTTCAAGGTGTTTCTTACTTTATGTTACTAGGGAGAAGTTCAAAGGTTAAATGGCTGCACTACTATCCATAAGCTCTGAGACACAGGAACAGAAAAATACAAAATGATCTGAAAGAGTAAAATTATCTTCTTATTTATGATTAAAAAACTTGTAAACAGGAGAATAGTGAACATATAATATAAAATGGATAGTGTATCGATTGTAAAAACTAGACACACCTCAATTATGAATACGTTGTTATGACTGTTCGAATACTAGTTAAAAACCTTTTAAATCACAGGAATCACGACAAATAATCTGAGACAAACCCCTAAGGAAGACATTATTACCTTTGTTTCCCCCAAGAACATATTTTATAGTGTTCCCTGCCTTCAACGTTCAAAAAGTCCTTGTCCTACACACATACACTTGCAACTTCAAAATATTGCAAGGCCACCATCATTAATTCAAAACTTCAAATCTTAAAAATGTGTCCTATAACATTCAGTTCTCAAAAATCCTCTTTTGTTGGTTCTTTTTTTCTTTTTTCTTTTAAGGTAGATGTTTCTTTTAATTATATATACTATAGTATTTAAGGCCTTTGGAGAGGAGCATCTAAGTAAACAAACAAGTAAGTTCACTATATATGTTTTCATTTTCTTGATTCAAGATTTATCTCCTAATGCTTGCATTTTCATCTTTAACTTTCACAAATCAACTGCTAATTATAGTGTCAGATTATCTTGCACATTGACTATTTCACTAGATACTTGTTCACCAAGACTTAAACAGATGAAAAAAAATCACTTGCTTACTATAATGTTGGATGTATATTTTAATGATATTGACATATGCATGAGGGAAAAGTGGACAAGAAAATCTACTTTTGCTCTGCTCTATAAGCATGCTTCACCAGTATCTATGGATTGTTTATGTGTCTTCTTTAAGCAGAAAACTCTTACCTTTATCATTAACAAACAAAACATTTCCAACTTTTTAGGTAGCTAGTAAAGAATCAACTTATTCACATATTAATTTATGTATAAGTTATACAACGTTTGGTAGCTAGTTAGGAAATAAGTTATTCATGTACAAAATTAATATAGTGTTTGGTTTGCAATTTAGAAACTCGCATAACTAATACTAACATGTATAGTTATGAGGAAATTGGTATATTATCTTATGTGGGGATAGAAGATGGAATAACTTATGCCTGTATAATTCTAACCAACTACCAAACGACTTGTTTACAGAGATCAAGACTAAAGCTTTTGGAACCTTTGGTCAAACACTTCTATTAAGAAGTTGAAATGCCAAGATTAAGGTGAGTTCTTGGCATCATTTGAATCTCCCTCACTGAGATTCAACTCATTGTTTTTGACAGCAAAGTTTTCCATTTCATGTCAAATAGGGGATCAGATATGCTTCAAAGGCAATCACCTCGAGTCCCTTTGCAACTCAGAACATCAAGTTCTGATTCTGATCAGAGAAGTCCTAAGTTAGGAGATCGTAAATCCCCACGAGGCGTTCAATCTGATCCAGTAAAACAAAAGAAACTTGGTACAAGAATTGCAGATTTGGATACTCAACTTGGGCAAGCACAAGAAGAGCTGAAAGATCTTAAGGATCATTTAGCTTCAGTTGAAGCAGCAAAGAAAGCAGTTCAAGAACAGCTTGAGAAAACCAAGAAATCAACTGTCACAGAGCCTGACGAAATCCAAGAATCTAACAGCAAATTAAAAATCCAAGAAATCGATGTTTTCGAAGTCCCAAATGTTGAAATTAGCCAGCCCACAAATGAAAAAATCACAACTTTATCAGTTGGTAAACCAGAGAAACCATCATCTGAGGAGCTGGCTTTGAAGAATGAAGAAATAAGCTTGTTGAAAGCCAAGTTGGCAGAGAAAGATCAAGAATTCCAAGCATTTTCCCAAGAAAATGAAAACCTGAAGAAGGAACTGAATGAAAGGACTCGGGAAATTTTATCCACTAAGGCAAAAACAGAGGAAATGAATCTCAAGTTTGACCAAGTTACTCAAGAACTGGAAACAACTAAGAACGATGCTTCTACGCTAAATGAGAAGCTTGAAGCCACCGAAAAGGCAAAGGAGGAATTAGATAGTGAGATGAAGAAACTCAGAGTCCAAACAGAACAATGGAAGAAAGCTGCAGATGCTGCTGCAGCTGTACTGGCAGGGGAAGTGGAGATGAATGAGAGAAGACTCTCTGAGAGGAGTGGATCAATGGATTATAAGCGCTACGGTAATGTATTTGAACCAACAGTTGGAGGATATGGTTGTTACATGGGTTCACCAGGACTTATCGATGACTCTGATGATGGTTTTGGACGTGTGAAGAGAAAGGGTTCTGGTATTAAGAAGCTTGGAGACCTGTGGAGAAAGAAGGGACAGAAATAAGCTATTTCTTAACACTTACAAAGACTTATGTCAGTAATGGTGGCTCACCATTTCAATTTTCTAGGCTAACTTTTTGAATCTTCTTCATGACATCTAACCAAATCTAATATGCTGCATTTAGATTTCTAGGTTAGTTTTTCTTGTATCCTAGTCTAGCTTGATGCAAGAGAGCAAAAACCTGTCATTTAGGAGTAATTGGATCCAAAATCTGATATGTTGATGCTTAGTAGCTTCTGTTGGAAACTATTCTTGATGTTCAGCAGTCATGCCTATTGGCAAATTTGTGTTAGATCTCGCTTAGTCATTCATCATTGTTACAAATGTAGTAGATGAAATGATAACCTACGAGTCTACAACAAAATCATGGATGAACAGTTATTGTCTAGTAGAAAATATCCTCACAAAACAATCAAGTAACAGTTAAAATGGAATATGGAACGTCATATGGGAGTTTCAAACCTTTCAACCGAAGAGGAGGCATAACACATACTACAAAGGAAGATAGCCATACTCCTGAAAGTTTCTAACAAAGATATCTTGAAGTTCCAATCCTGAATTTACATCACCAAAATGAATGAGCAAAAGTATCTGTTTTGAGCCACATTAGAGCTTCATGTATTGCTTATCTTGTTTCCTTTTTCTTTTCGAATAATGTTGAACCTGCTAGTGCCCGCCTTAACTACTCAATTGAGTATCTGTCACCTGCACTAATACAAGTACTGGTCTCATGATAACCCTGCCCCATCAAGACTGAGGCAAATTGGGAGGAATCACCTAGAATTACATGTGCTTATCTTGTTTCTTAGTACAAATAAATGAGTATACTACCAGTCATCAAATAGGAGAGAAACTGTGCTGCAACTGTTTTAATGGAATATACTAAAACAGATAAAACTTTAATAGATAAAGAGACAAGCTATTCTAGTACCTTCTTTTTCCTATAGCATTTTCATTTGCTTTACTGTAACTTCGAATCAGCCAAAAAGTTTCATGAGCCATGGTCAAATTTTGTATCAAAGGTTAGCAGCAAATAGAATTCTATGACAACAATGAAAATGGAGAATCTTGTAATGCATATGGTGCTGCACAAATGATAAATCAAATTAAGTAAAATATGGAAGATACGGGATGTGAAGACAACATTGCTATTCCAACTTATAAAGCATATTTCCTGTCATGGGATTTCAGCAATAACTGGAAAAACAACTTCAAGCATTCAGGGGAAAAAGAAAATGAACATTCAGTTACTTTGCCAACATCAAGAGCTGTACATTTGATTCCTAGAGAATCTAAAACCAAATAACTGCAAAAGTTCATGGATCAGTCTGAAGATCATACCAACTATAACACTTGATCAGAACTTTCTTTTCCCTCAACAATAACGGACTTCTGCTTATCAGGATGAGCTATATCATATGTTGCATGGACACCAACAAGCACGTAGTAAATTAGCATCACAACACTGCATATGAAGAACCGATAAAATGCCGCCTTACCCAAAGAACCTATCAAAAATATATTCATCCCAATTGACAATGATGGTACCCATGGCACAAGAGGTACACCCCAAACTTTTGGAATTCTTTGTTTTGGAAGTAGCGCCATCCCTGAAGTGCCCAACAACCACAAAACGCCAGTCACAGCATACCCAACCCAACCTTTTGCATCAGTACTCCAAAGAACTGTTGCCCCAATTGATGAACCAAATACAATGAACAAGCAAAGAAGAAATTTACCCAAATCATGCTTCAAAGTAACATCGGTAACGTAGTATCGCCTAACAAGCAATGCAACAGCCATAAGCATGAAAATGGAAAGTGTACTAAATGAGAACACACTTGACAAGACATCCAAGCTCGTGAACAGAGCAAGAATGCAACTAGTTATAGTTGTCAAGAGCGTAGCATAAATCGGTGTTCCAGTTTTCGGGTGAACCAAAGCAAACCACGGGGGAATCATATGTGCTCTTGCAATCTGAGTTGTGTATCGAGATTGTCCCAATGACCCAACAAGCATACTAGTAGTCATTCCCTTAAGTGCACAAATCCCCACCAAATACTTTGCCCAATACATACCAATGCCTTCAAATGCAACTGAATAAGCTGCATTAACATCCACTTGAGTATATTTAACCATCATTGTCAATGCCAACGCCATCAAACAATAAACAACAGTAATCATAGACATCGAACCAAGCAACCCTAACGGTATATCCCTCGATGGCCTCTTTGTCTCCTCAGCCATATTCGCAACCATATCAAAACCAGTATACGACCAATACACAACTGCTGCAGCTCTAAACACCCCTCCAGCCCCAAAAGGGAAAAAAGGCACCAAATTTGAAGTCTTCCCATTAACAAACCCAACAATTATAATAAAAACAATCACACCAGCACTAATTATAGAACTTATCCAATTCAAAGTAGATGTCATCTTTGTCCCAGTCATAGCAACCCCATTAGCAAGTGCAAGAACCACAACAGCTATTGGATCCAACATATTAAACCCTTCTACAAAAGAATCAATCTTGATCCTCAAAAAATCCGGGTTATTCTTAATAATACTAGCAAAATAAGACGACCATGAACGTCCTAACCCAGCAGCACCCACCATTGCCTCTAATAGAATATTAGCAGCAGCTATAAACGCAACAAAATCACCCAACTCAATTCTCAAAAACGAAAAAGACCCACCAGCAACCGGAATATCAACAGAAAATTCAGTATAACAAAACACAGAAAGCAAAGCAGATAAACCAGAAATTGCATACGAAAGCACAATAGCAGGTCCAGCATCATTTCGGGTTTCTTGACCCGTAATGCTGAAAATCCCTGAACCAACAACAGATCCAAATCCAAGCCAAATTAAATCCCACCAAGTCAGACATAATTTCATTTCATTTTCCGATTCTTTCTTAAGCTCAACCAATTCACTGCTTTCTGATGAACGGGCAAAAAGACGGTTCTTGAGACGATTTGGGGTTTGAGAAAGGGCATTTTTGTAGGAACCCAAATTGTGAAAAGAGGGTTCAGGGAAGAAATCTTGCTTGCTGAAACGCCAATAACGCTTATGGGGTTGTTGGGTTTTTGGTAAAGACTCCATTTTTGTTGAGGTTGAAGGAGGAGGAGAAGTGAGACTGGATTTTTTGGAAGAATTTAAGGGAATTTTGAGTTGTTGAGAAAGTTCTGAAATTGTCATCTTAGTATGAATCGAATCAGACCAATTTCTTTGGAATTCCAAGATTTGTGGAGCTATGAACTTTCCTTAATAAGAGGTAATTAATTATCAAAATGTATTTGGACTGACATGTCGGCATAATAAGAGAATAAAATAATTTACATTAATAATAATATCAAAATAAAATATTGATGTATATTAAGGTAAAAAATACACATTAATGTTCCGTCCGTTTTTATTTTTTGTTCAATATAGTCAAAAAACAACTGGTCAACTATCTTATTAAATATTTTCTCTGTTTATTTTTAATTGTTATAATTTCTTTTTTATAATCAAACGATAAAAAATTTGACTAACATTTTACGATATTTTTCATATTGATATAAAAAAAATTACAATTTGTAGTACTTTTCGTATAGTTTTTGAATATCTAATTCATTTTGTTTAAAATATTAATTTGTTTTATATAACTTTAAAAATTAGTCAAATTGACTTTCGAAAAACGCAAGATGACCATGACAATTAAAGGAAGTATAAAAAATCAATAGGTAATTGACTATTATTCCATATTTGCTGGGATTTTGGAGATTTTTTTTTTATATTTATTCTTCATTTAATAAGACTCTTTAATAATTTTATATTTTTTAGGAGATTAATACAAAAATAATTAAAAGAATAAGAGTGAAAAATTATGTCCTTAAATATTTTTGAAATATATCATATCCCAATAATTTAATTAAGATGAACTAGGAGCATTTTTTATTTATTTATTTTACCTTTATTATTGAAGATTGATCATTTTTAATATTAAATGACTTATAATTTATAGAGATGTTATTTATTTATTATTTTTTAAGTCTGTCAAAATAAAATATGGAAAATTAAAAATAAAACGAAAAAATAATTATTATTTACCAAAAAAAATTATAAAAAGAACAAACGACGGTTCTTCTTTTTTTAATTTAACTAGATAAGCAAGCGGCCCAACACAATTGATTATGTTCCCAAGTTATTTTAGTAGCACGTGCAATAGTTATCTTCATTTACTCGTTACTTAGATCATAATTACAAATTTGTTTACAAAAACTAAAAAGTTAAAAATTGTTTTAAACATCTTGTGTATACAATGTAATTTTTTACCGAGGAAGGTTGGGTGAATCCTCAGACTACCTCTAGGTTCGCCCTTGCTAGCGGGATAATTGAAGAAATGTTATCTCCTTCATCTACGTATCTTGTCTTCTTTTCCTTATACTACTTTTTTTGTTTTGAACTTGATTTAACAATATTTTAATATAATATTTTTTCTTCTTAAATATTTTTTGTGAAAAAAGTCATCTACGTAATTTACATCATTTTATTTTTATAACTTTTATTCTAATAATATCGATTAACTCACACTCTTAATAATCTTCATTGCACATGTCTTTCAAGTTCATAACCCTTATAAATTTTGATACCTTAACATAATTTTCTCATCATGAATTTTCATTTGGTTACAAGTGAAAATCGATAGATTTAATTAGAATAAGAAAAGTAAGTTTTTACCTATAATTTGAGATAAAGGTGTCAAACATGGAAAATTTAAATTATTTACTTGGTGATTTCGATATCGATATTTGTTAAGAAGGTAAAAGTAAAATTGATCAAACTCTCTTTTAATTTTATCATTATATTTCAGTTCTTTTTATCCTGAAAATGCTTTCTTTCTTAATTTTATTTTCCATTCTACCAACACGTTTTCTCTCATTTTTCAATTTCTTATTATCGATTTTGATTTCTGTTCTACTAACATTTTCTTTCATTTTTCAGTTAATCTTTTTGGTATTGATTTAGAATTCAATGTAATTTGTTTATAAACTTTAATTGTAAAAATTAAGGTGAAATAAAATATAACAAATGACGATTCTTCTACTAAAGAAGAAAATGTAAAGAAATTAAAAGGGCGATATCAAAGTATTACTATTATACATTGTTCAATATTATACAATTTGAGAATGTTATCCACAACAAGGTTTGTTGGATTCTTAAACCTTTTTTAAAAATCAATTAGAGAGTAATAATATGACTGCAACGAGCTCGATTTGATTTCGTAGTATGTACAGGGTAGGGTCGTTTGATTGATGAGATAAAGATAATTTTTGGGATAATATGAAATTTATGTGATTATCTTATCTTGTATTTGGTAATGAATACTCCTTTTGTTTCAATTTATTTATGTAGTTTTACTTGGTACGAAGTTTAAGAAATTTTTTTTAAAAAATTATAATCTTAAATTAAAGATACGTAGAATGTACCAAAAGATCTATTTATCTTGTGGTTTTAATATGTCACGTGGGAAGTTACATTAAAATTTTCCACTCAAAAATATTCAATAACTTTTCTCATAGACTAATTTTGATTGAAGCGGTGACAAAAAAAAAACAGTAGTGTTTTCATAATAAAATTAAAAACTTTCTTAGTATTTCAGTGATAATTTGTTTTCCCCCACCAAAAACATGTTATCAGTGACCTGATTCGAAAAAATTATTTGTTTTATAACAAAATATTTACCTTAATTCGCAATAAAAAAAACAACTATTTCAAATAATGGACAGACAAATTGTTAATCTTATAATTATTTTATCTCACTATTTTAATATAAATAATGAAATAAATTAATAAAATAAACTTATATCACAAATATCTCAAGTTTCAACCTATAAGATATCATCACCTATCCATCCCCACCAATCAAATGAGACTAGCAGCCCCATCAAATATCAATAATTCTTAAATTGAAAGAAATTGCTAGGAAACCACTATACCATTAATATTGTTGACTTTTTTCTAGTTTTTATTTTCCTTTCAACTACAATTATCTTTATCAACCAACAACCATATCATAGGAATCGATCTGGTGATCAACATGAATTGAGGTGAGATGATTGAGATTTCTTTGTTCTTAATTAGCGTCTACAATTAATATCTCGAGAATTGAAAATTTTCTATTGAAAATGTTGCCTCCAAAAATAAACCTTGCAATACATTAATTAGTCAAACTTCAATATAATATCAGACTAATGAGAAAATCCTAAAAAGGGACCTGCCATGGAAAATTAAGAAGAAGAAAAAAGAAGCAAAAGAGCATAATGTTTTGAGTAGTAGCAAATGAATTGATCTAAGAATTAATTAAGAATAATTCCCAAGTTTCTTAATTTCAGGTGAACTTAATTTAATAAGTTAATAGTATAATCTGGTATAGCATGCATGTTTGAAAAATAAACCATTTTCCTTGTATATAAGTTAAATTCAAACGGCAATACTCTCTCAGTTCTAATTTATGTGATAACGTTAGATCCACAAAATAACTTTACATTTTTAAATTTAGTGACCAATCAAACTTAGCATAAAAAGCTAGAAATGGAACGAATAAATTAGCTTTACTCCCTCCATTCAAATTTATTTGTCTTTTGTTTTTTGATCGGTTTAAAAACGAATCTTGATATTCAACTCTTTGTATAGACTTTCTATTTAAAAATCTATTATGACTTTTCACGTAACACGTTTTAGATCATTAAAGAGTATTTTTGTATATTCTAACTTTTATATATCTTTAGATTAAGCCCATAAAATTAAAATCAAATAAACTAATTGAAACGGACTAAATAAAAAAGACCTCAATTATTGTTGACTTTAACTAGTTTTGTGTTATAAAAGTTCTTTGAAATAGAAAGGCAATTATTGTCTTCCCATTCAAACAAAGGAGAAAATGTTAGTAATCGGTATTGTGCTCATTGTGTTGGCTTCTGTGTTTTTCATAACTTGTAATTTATTATGCTGCCTATGCGCGGGCAGAGGTGGAGGTAGGACGAAGAAGTCACCTGACGTACAAAAAGGTATGAAAAAGACCAACACCAGTAGCCGTGCCACACGAGATGGGAATATGGTTGTTTTGGCTGGAGCGGGTGGTGTGGTAGTTGGCACGGCTATAGCTAGTGGTGTCATGACTAGTAGCGATAAACGTGATTGTGATAAAAAGGGTGGTAATAATAATATTAGTGGTGGTTGTGGAGTTGCAGTTGGAGGTGGTGGTGGTGGTATGGATAATTCGGGTACGAATCACGGGTGTTGTTGTGGCGGTGGTGGTGGTTGCGGCGGTGGTTGCGGTGGTTGTGGTGGATGTGGAGGTTAGTTAGTTAGTTACTAGTTTTCGATTTGGACGCTAGCCATGTAAATTTTTATTATGGTTGATAATTGTATGGTGTATTGCACATTGGATTTTTCCTCTTCTTGTAGTTTTCTTTCCTTTTGTTGTTTTTGATTTATTTATTTTTGTTGTGTATGTTCTTTTACTTAAGTATGTGTAACGGTGAAAATAGATGGAGCAGCGATTAATATATGTCATGATCTTTGGAGAAACTTTTAAATATCATCTCTTTTAATAATATATTAATTAAGACTTTATTATAAAACGTACGTAATTATAAATGATTGTAGGATTATAAGATCAATCAATATAATTAATAATTAAGATTCAGATCTAAAAATCAAACAAATTTAATAATTGATATATGAATAATTAATTGTAAGATCTTCTTAATTAAATACTACAAATGAGGCCTTGATCGATCAACTCCTGATCAAGAGACCCTTTTGCATCTTTCTTCTTACGTCACTTTAATTTTGACATGTCCTAAAAATGTTTAGACATGATCTGTTAATGAATTAAAAAAAATCATAGTATTGAAAGGCTGTCTTCATCTACGAGGCTGATCGAGTTAATTGAACTGATAATTTTTTAAACGAAGGTCACAAGTTTAAAACTTTTTGCATATTTTTTCAATCGAACTTGTCACAGTTGACATCCAAAGTAAATTTCAAGAAAGTCAACGAGGACTCAAACTCAAGTTGGATTAATATATATTCCCAAATCAAATAAATATGCAAACACATGCCTTAGCTTCATCAATATATAACACACAAAAGTCGTCTTGAAATTCCTAAATACAATCACATTTTCCTTTATTTCTTCGCTCTGAAATATATATACTCATCATGTTCTTATCCAATTACAATTTTTCTCTACTTAAACTTCGTAAAAGCATAAATTTCTTAAGGACGTACAATATTTGCAAATAGTTATTTATTAAGATGGATAATGAATCTATTATGGTACTATATTTGGTTCTAGGTATATTTGTGGCATTTGTTATGTCATTTATTTGTTGTATTTGTTGTAGCAAGATGTTGAAGAATATTGAGACTATTCCTTGTGGTGGAATATTGAATGCAAGCCAAACAAGTAGAGTTTCTGGTGGAAGAAGGAACAATAATATTGATGGTGTTGGTGTTCTTGCTATGGCTACTCTAACTAGCATAACGTGTGATACAAGTAATACATTCGGAGGTTTTCAATCTGACGGTGGTGGTGGTGGTGGTTTTGGTCATAGTGGTGGTGGTGGTTGGGGTGGCGGAGGAGGTGGTGGTGGATTTTGAATAGGTCAAAGTCATGTAATTACTATTCTTTAGTACTTAAATATTTCAAATTGCTATAATGTATATATATCGCTCAAACGCTCGTGCTATATTATATAAAAGCTTGTTGTTTTGGTAGAAATATCAAAGTAGATATAATTTTCGAGTTCATTTCTCGTATAGATATTCAACTAATAAGTTATTAGCTGAGTTATCCTTTTAGTTTCGTTAAAGAAGGTAACTTTCTGAAATAGTAACTATTATTATTATTTTGTGTTACGTATCCGATTGGACAATGTAGGAGAAAAATAGGTTTCAAGAAACTTAGCAAGAGGTTCTTGAAAGTTGAATATGTGTGTATAATTTTTAGTTATTCTTGAAGAGTTGTGAGTATTTTGTTAGTAGGATAAGAACTTTCTTATACAAGTTAAGTGAACGAAATAATGTAAAAATTCCAAGACGTGCTATATAGAAATTGAATAATTCGAAAATATAATAGAGAGTACTATCTATTCTTTAATAATTAAGAAATTTGAGCCTTTACAAATCTGTCGCTAATTCATAGCTAAATTGAATAAGTATGAGATTTTTGCTATTTAGCTATGAAAAATTGTTTGTCCCTAATCTTTTAATTTTCCACCTTAAAGTAGCATAAAGATTTACATGATTACATTACACTCACTAATTCTGGATGACAATCGTTTACAAGTTAATTATATGTATGTAGTCCATCTCTTCATGTTTATGGATGCTAATTCCTACCTATATACATTGATAGAAGGAATGGGGTGTGATCTTAGACAAAATTATTCCCTTTTCGAGCAGGCTTTAGGGAAGATTGTAGTGATTGTCGTTAGTGATTTATTATTGTACGTAATATTGGTGGTTGATAATGATGATTGTAATATGTAAATAGTGATCAGTGGTGGTGAAACAAACTTATATGATTGACTAAAAGCTATAAGCTGCAGAGGTGGACCCATTCTATAGGCTGGTGGTGCACGTGCACTAGTTAACTTCGAAAAAAATTATGTCAGTATAAATGTAAATTTATTTTGAAAAACTAACATAAATTAGGATATAGACAACCGTGCACCCATGAAAAGTATAGTATGTTTGCCATTGCGTTGCTGGTACAAGCTAGAGGAATCACCCACGAAACTTGAGTTTGAATCTAGCTACAATGCTATTTTATTATTTTTATTTTTTAAATTTATCGTAGAGTTTATATTTGAGCTAAGATAATATTGGTGCAATGTGTTCGGAACGTCTGCTCTAACACTATAATTTAAAAAATTACATGGTTAGAAATAATATACTTTTATTATTTAATTATATTCTCAACGCTTAGTGATGAAACTGTCCTTTTGAACATTTCTTCTTCTCACGTCACTTTAATTTTGACATGATCTGTTAATAAATAGTAATATTAAAAGGCTGTTCTTTCCCATGTTGTGACATTCAAAGTAAATTTCAATAAAGTCAATGAAGACTCAACACAAGTTGGATTAATATTCACAAATTTTCATGTGCAAACACATGCCTTCATGCAGAAATTACGTAAAGTTAAGAGACCAAAATACCTCAATATATAACACATTAAAGTTGTACCATTTAAAGTTCTTGTTTTGTACGTGTTCATCTTACTACAATTACATTTTAATTTCCTTTATTTCTTTGCTCTGATTAATATTCTCATCGTGTTAATATAGAAGGAGGTTAAATTCCTTTAAGGACAGTATATATAATTACGCTTCTTAGTGATCTTCTATTCTTTGACATGGAGGAAGTTGTTATGGTACTCCTTATGGCCTTACTTGTGTCTAGGGGTGTACAAAATTGAACCGAAAACCAAATCAAATCGCAAACAGAGTCAACCCGGAAAAAAATCTCAACTAGTGGTTTGGTTTGACTTGGTTTGGTATTGAAAAAAAAATTCGATTATATTTGGGTTGGTTTGGTTTTAACTAAAAAACCCAACCTGAGACCAAACCAACCCGACATAATATATATATAATTTTAAAATTTTATTTTATACATAAATATATTTACTTTGATATAATTTTTAAATATTTCTTATACTTTTTCATAGTTTTTATCTTTTAATATATTATTTCAAGTTTGCAACTTAGAATTATGAATGATCCAATAAAGATTATAGTCCACAAATATTGGTAATTATAATAAAGCTTAAATCAAAATCAAATTAATAGTAATGCAAAAAGAAAATCAATTCAACACTAAGAATGACAATAATATTGAATATTTGTTCTTTAGTTTTACATTGGTTTAGACAATTAAAATACATAATCTAATTTTAATTTTCTTTAATATTTAGTCATGTAACTAAATACTTATTAAACTTATTTTAGCATGATTTAGTACTTTTAAATTATGATCATTTTCACTATGACTTGTTAATTTGCAATATTTGTTTTACGCGATTTCATTATTATTATTTTTGTTGGATATTTTAGTGTCATTAATCATACCATATTGTGCTATTTTTTTAAGAAACATCTTAGATAGTTGTATTTTGGTAGGACTAAATAAATATTTGAAGTACAAGTAAATTATATGTTTGTATGAATACTTTACAGGAAAAACTTGAAAAAACCCGAGGTTGAAAAACCCGGGTCTTTGGTTTGGTTTGGATTATAAATTTAAAAATCCGACACAAATAATTTGGTTTGATATTTGAAAAACCCGAACCAACCCGGCCATGTACACCCCTACCTACCTGTGTCTGTGGTTGTGGTTCTTAGCTGTCTTATCGCGTTTTCCAGCAAGACAGAGAAGAACAATGAGAGTCCTGCTGGAAACAATGCAACCAAAAGAAGTATAGATTCTGGTGGAATAGGGAACATTCATAGCATAGGTAATGGTGCTATTGGCTATTCTAACAAGTATAGCATGTAGTGGTGGTGGCTGCGGAGGTGGTGGGGGGTGGTTTTGGTGGAGGAGGAGGTGGTGGTGGTGGTTGTGGAGGTGGAGGAGGGGGTGGTGGATGTTGAATGGGTCAAAAATGTAACTACTATTCTATATAGTAAAATGTTTTGATTTCAAGTTGTAATTTCCTTCATGTTTTTATATTTAAAGCTTGTTGGTTTTGATAGAAATGTCAATGTTGAGATACTTTGTGAAGTGTTTGTTCGGACGATATATGGAAGAAAATTAACGAAAGAAAAGGGCATGCACTAAGCATCTCTAGTTATAGTTAGGGTAAATAGTATAACTCTAACACAAACATTAATACTTATTTTCACGGTTCAAATCTATGATCTATAAATGATACAAATAATTTATTTTTCGTCTCACGCATTTCTTATACATACAGCGGAGTAATAGGACCTGCAAAGTTGAGTGATGTAGTTGGAAAGATGGGAGAATGCTAGTTTGAGAGGTAGTTATTTATTATCTCAAGAACAAATTGACACATTAATTTTTATATGGGATTAAAATTTAATGACAAAAAGAATTGAAAAATGCTCATGGCATTTATACAAATAAAAAAATTAACTAATTATGATAAATGATAATTTCAATTGTTTCTTTTGTTTCTTTTAGACTTTTCTTTCCAACACCTTTTTTCCTGGTAATGTTTCAATATCGCATTAAAGTGAGATTACTATATACTCTAATAATTTATTTGACTTGAAAATAAAAAGTCAATATTTAACGATAAAAAATTCATTTTGTCATGTCATTATAGTTTTTTATAATTATTATAATTTTAATTTTCTTAAACATATTTTTAAGAAAATATTACTTGGTAAATCTCCAAATAAAAGAGTTCTTAGATAAATTTTGAAGAAAAAAAATTCCACTTAAAATTGCAACAACAAAATTTTCAAGTATACATATTCCCAAGTAAATCCCCCCCTCAAAAAAAAATCTCCAACAAATTTGTATCAGTAAAATTCTCAAGTAAATCCTCAATAAATAAATTTCCAACAAAATTTTTAGAACTTGAATCCTTAGATAAATCACGTGTAAGTATTCTTAGCTAAATCTGCAAGTAACTTTATTCATGAATTTTCTTGCAAACTAACATAGAAATTAGTTTTAGCTCATTACTTTGAGAATTTACCTACGAAAACGGTATCAACAAATTAGTTGACCCAAATCATTCTCAAGGTAATAATGAAAAGTTGTAGAATTTAGAAATTTCATATTTCGGCATGAAAATTCATCGGAAATTTGCATTCTTCTTGTAGACGCGTCTTGAAGTTGTTATTGTTGACATGTTTTCCTTTATTTCTTTGGTTTGAATATTCCTCATCATGTTGTTGTCGAAATACAATATATAGAAGCATAAACTCCTTAGGATAGTCATAGAAATTATTAACATGAAGGTAGGTACTATCATACTCCTTACATTCCTAACTTTGTTTGGGATGTTTGTTGTCTTCAGTATGTGCTATGTAGTTATTTCCAGCAAGATGAAGAACAAGAAAAAGAAAAAGAGTCTTGTGGGTGGAAGAGGAAACATTCATAGTGTAGGTGATGGTGCTATTGGCATGGCTACTCTCACTAGCATAACATGTAGTGGAGGCGGTGATGGTCATTTTGGTGGAGGAAGGGGTGGTGGTGGTGGTTTTGTTGGAGGAGGCGGTGGTGGAGGAGGAGGTGGTGGTTTTGGTGGAGGAGGGAGTGGTGGCGGTGATGGTTGTGGAGGTGGGGGTGGTTTTGGTGGAGGAGGGGGTGGTGATGGTGGTGGTGCAGGAGGTGGAGGTGGTGATGGCGGAGGAGGAGGAGGCGGAGGAGGTGGAGGTGGTGATGGCGGAGGAGGAGGTGGTGGAGGAGGAGGAGGTGGTGGCGGCGGAGGAGGAGGAGGAGGAGGAGGTGGTGATGGTGGCGGAGGAGGAGGAGGAGGTGGTGGTGGTGGAGGAGGTGGTGGTGGATGTTGAATTGGTTAAATTGTGTAACTACTATTCTTTAGTACTTCAATCATTTGATTTCAAGTTGTAATTTCCTTCATATGTTTTTTTTAAAGCTTGTTAGTTTGGATAGACATGTCAATATTGAGATACTATGTTAACTGTCCATTTGGACCATATATGGAAAAAATTATTGAAAGAAATGGGTGTCTGGTGCACCAAGCATCTCGCGTTAGCAAAGGGAGACAACTTATCCTAACACAAGCATTAGTGCTTTGTTCCACAGTTCCAACCCAGGACCTATAGGTCACACAGAAACAACTTTTTTTTTCATCTCACACACTTCTTGTACGTGCAAACACTATCTACATGACCGCAAAAAAGGTGTAATCAATACCATTCGAACTAGTCTATGGAGTGGTGTAGTTCGAAAGATAGGCCAAGTTTTAGATGTAGTTATTTATTATCTCAAGAATAAATTGATACATGATCTTATTATTGCTAAAATTAATACAATAGTACTTGAGCATTCTTCTTAAACTACTTAACATGACTAGATGAGACATCCAAGTAGTATTTTTTGATAGTCACCGTTAGTTTTTAAGTCCGTTTTGTTTGTTGGACTAAAGGTGTTCCACTTTAACAAATTTTAGTAGACAGAGTTACCTGGTATCTATGTTGGTAGGAGGTAGCAAGCACCAGGAGGACCTTGCAAGAAATGATAACTAGAAATACCTTTCGATTAAGCAGGCTTTGGGTACATCATCTCACTGATTCAGTATGTCCGGATGGCAAAAGTCTTCTTTACTTTCTTAAACTTCGTGCCAATCAAATTGAAACGGAGAGAGTAGCATTTTTACACTGATAACAAGTCATGATCTATGCAACTTACTTGTTTCATGTCATCCATAATCGTCCACAGTGTGCAGCTGATCTCATCAAAGTTCAAATGGGACTGATCTCCAGAGAGAAATAAACCAATATTGTTTTTCAACAAAACCCAACTGCAACCTGGAATTTTCTTTATTCTTTTCAATTTCTTTGCCAGCCTGACTCGTTCCTCGTCTTTCTTCTTTCCGACAATACAATAAAGGTCAGACAAGACCACGTACGGAGCTGCACTACTTGGTTCCAAGTCCAAAATCTTTTGAGCTGCAAGCTTTGCAAGATCAAGGCGCAAATGAGTCTTGCTGGCACCAAGAAGAGCACCCCAAACCCCAGAATGTGTCTTGAATGGCATTGAATTGATTAGACTAACTGCTTCATCAAGTAAACCAGCTCGTCCTAGGATATCAACCATGCTAGTATAATGATCAGGCTCTGGTTCAATGTTGTATAATGATTTCATCGATTTGAAGTAGTTCCATCCTTCTTCTACGAGCCCTGCATGCATACAGGCCGAAAGAACCCCTAGAAAAGTGATACCATTAGGTTCCTCACCTTCATTCTTCAACTGGTGAAACAACTTAAGCGCTTCTTTGGCATAGCCATTTTGGGCAAATCCAGTAATCATTGCATTGAAAGAAACAATATTTGGGTAATTTATGAATTTAAAGATCCTATAGGCATCATCTAAACTTCCACATTTCGAATACATTGAAATAAGAGAACTTTGGATAGACAAATCTAACTCCACATCCATTTTCAAAACAAGAGCATGAATTTGCAGTCCTTGATTCAGGATGGCCATACCAGCTGAAGAACTAAGCATGCTACTTAAAGTTAGAGGATTTGGTCTAACTGCACTTTGAAGCATTTTAACAAACCAGCAAAAAGCCTCCTCATATTCCCCTTTATTTACAAAACTAGAGATAAGAGCTGTCCATGCAACATCATCTTTCTCGGGAATCATTTTAAATAGCTCGACACAAATTTCAGTCAACCCCTTTTCAGAAAACCCTGTAATCATGGCTGTCCACGAAACAACATCCTTTTCTGGAGCTCTTTTGAAAATCTCATATCCCTCTTCAAGTTTTCCAGCTTGAACAAAACCACTAATAAGTGAATTCCATGAAATGACGTCTTTCCTTAACATCGAATCAAACACACTTTTAGCTGCATTTACACAACAAAATCTAGAGTACATTGTGATTAATGAATTACCCAAGAAAACATCAAATTCAAATCCCAAACGAGTTACCAACCCATGGACTTGATAACCTTGTTGATGCTTGCTAAATCTTCCGCAAGCTTCTAAAACGATTGTTAGTATAGTAGGCTCCAGTCTCACATCACCTTCTCTTCTCATTGTTAGAAACAAATCAAACCCATCCTCGAAACAACAAACTTTCATATACCCATCAATCATAGCACCCCAAGTTACCTCATTTCTCTCCTTCATCGTATCAAACAACTCCCGACCCTTAATAACTCTCCCATTCTTGTTGTACCCATCAATCATTACACTACAAGAAACAATATCTTTCCGCACCATACCATCAAAAACACGAACTGCATCATCTAACTTCCCAACTTTCAAATACCCATTAATCAATACATTTGAACAAACAGGTTCCCGAAAAACCATAGGAGTCCGATTATACAAATCCTCTGCCATATCAAGTCTCCCTGCATTAACAAAACCCGTAATCATCGCAGCAAAAGACACTGAATTTCTCTCTGGCATCAGCTGAAAGAAACTAAAAATCTCATCAATTTCAACTCTATTCCTCATGTAAGCCGTCAGCATTGCATTCCACGAAGCAACACTCCTCTCAGGCATTTTATCGAACACTTCACGTGCATTCTTGAGTTGTCTGTTTTGTGAGTATGCAGTGAGCATTGCCGTCCAAGTAACGATATTTTTGCTGGGCATACTGTAGAAAATGGATTCAGCTTCTTTAATGTCCCCGTTTCGGCCATTTTCTGCGATTTGGGTGTTACAGTAAATCAAGAATTTGTTCGTTTTAATGCCGGCGTTGAAAAGGGTCTTCGAAGAAGTTGAGTATTTAAGGTTGGAAAGTGAAAATTCTGAGAAAGAGAGAAGAAGAGATACATGTAAAGAGTTCAGCTTTGTTATCATTACTGAGAATCCAATAAAGCTTTAAGCTTCCATGGGAGAACTTTGAACTTTGAAGGAGAAAGGAAAGCGCGGTTTTTTCAAATCTTCCTTTTCTATTTTGTTTTCTACAACTATTGCTCAATAGTTAGCGAAACATAGCTACACTCTAATTTTCGATAATGTGTGTAAACTCTCTCGTTTGTTTAAAAATTTTGTTACGTGGCACTTCACGGGTAAAAATAATTTCACTATTATAGATCAAAATAAATTAATATTAGATTAAAAGTTAAGGTTAAAGGTTAAAATTATCACCATATAAATTAATTTATTCCAACCATGACATCCACCGTCTTCTTTGTGGTCTCGACTTTGCCGTTATATCGATATCTCTGACTTGAAGGAGAGAATTTAGAGTTTAAAGAAGTCAATATAAAATATATTTTAAAGAATTAATGTATCAGCAAATAGAGTCGTTACATGTGTAGGTAGACGAAGATTTTAGATACAAACGCGCCTAGAAGCATTTCTAGAGAAACATTTGGTCTAGTCAATGCCCGAGTGTATTTCGGGAATCATTGGGTGATAGTTCATATAGGAAACTCACACTCTTACTAGTGAAGGTAAGAAACTCGATAAAATGGAATAATTTAGGTGTGTTTTTGACTCTTAACTCAATAACTAATTTAATAGTAGTTTGGCTGAGACAAAATGTATAAATGTGTCATTTAATTTGATATCTTAATACTTATGCCTTTTATATTTGAATGTGCACCAATTATGTATTTAAATGTATTAAAATTAAACAAATAAATATACACTTCCTAAACAGTACTTCACTTAAAAAATACATTCAAATTGATTTATAATGACTTCGCGAAATCACAACCTTTAGTTAAAAAGACATTTAACATACTATTAAATGAGTAGTTTGACTGACGAGTTATGTGAAAATTTTACTATCATATCAAAATTCATGGACATATATTGTGGGATTGACATAATACAATATTGTCAATAAATCAACATTATATGATTATCGTTGTATTAATTCAATATCGGATTTTTCTGAATTGTGAATCAGAAATTGATATTCTTTATTATTGATGACATGTTTTATGAAAACACAATCAATGATTTTTTTATCTTATTTTAATTTTTTGGATTTTGGAATTTTTATTTTAGTCAAACACCCTTATATTTTGAATTAATTCAAGTTAGACTTTTTTTCCTTTTTCATTTTCATATGAGATAGATTGTGTTTTCTATGGGCTATTTGGCTAGCCATAAATAGTATTCCGTAAATCAAAATTATATTTGTAAGAATCGATGATTGAATCCTCTGTATAAAAGCTAAAATTTCATACACTAAATCATCTACTATATAAGTAAATGGACACACATAAACAAATAAATCATCTATTGATTTTTTATTAAAATGAATAAATAATTGTTCTATAATAAATATTGTATTTAAACACATGATTAATAGTATATAGGCATCACAACAATTTCTCACTTAAAATTTTAACTATCACAATTGGTATAATATACTATATCTAAATGCATGGTTAATGGTATACACCTTAACAATCTCTCACAGAGATATTTAACATTGACAATTGGTAGCGTATTAGAAATAGTTCAAAAATGTCATCCTTCCACCTATTGAATCAAATTTATCCCTTCTTCCACCTGTTGAGTCAAAAATGTCCTTAACATATTAGAAATGGTTCAAATTTGATCCAATAAGTGTAATGAGGAGGGGCAAATCTGAACAATTTCTAATAGGTTAAGTGTGTTTTTTATCCAATAGGTCGAAAGAGGGGCAAATTTGATCCATTTAGTGGAAGGACACTTTTGAAAAATTTCTAATATGTTGATGATATTTTTGAACCTTCTCCATTGTTAGAATATTATGTCTAAATGCATGATTAATAGTATATATATATACCGTAACATGATATTTATAACTAATTGTAATTTGATGAATTAATTAACAATTATGTTATTAGTAACTTTTATTAAAATATCGTGTTATAATTTTTGAATAATATATTATCTAATTCATATTTATAAAATGATAATTTTATATCAAACTAAATGATATATCAAATAATTTTTAGAGCCTATAATCAAACACTAGCTTTAGGATTCCACTGCAACTAGCTATTTACCCATAATTTTTCATGTCCACCTTATTAGCCTTCTCCATCTTATTGTCTGAGTCGTCGAAGCAATCATTTATTTTTGTATCTCTTGGAGTCAAGCTCTCCAAATCTTACTAACATGATATGCTTTGTATTTCGATTTTGTCCTTTGATTAACTTATTGTTGGTTATATATACCAGTTTAGTTTTGAAGTCTTGTACAATTATTATAGGCATAGGCGTACATTTTTTTTTTTATGTTTTTTCATAGAGTGTTTGGTATTCGTATTGAAGATCGAATATATCTGAATTTGTGTCATGTAGGGTTCAATCAGAAAAAATATTTTCTACTAAAAAAAAATTCATACTCTGGACTAGAACCCAAAATCTTTTGATTAATAAAGAAATAACTTTATTCACTACACCATATTTGATAAATAAAGGAACAATCTCATTCAATGCACGGTATCTTTTGATGAAAACGTACATATTTATATGTTGATGCTCCCTTTTATTTTAGCTTTTATTGATTGATCTATAGAACTATTGAAATACAGTTTAACTTGATTAATAAAATTGTGTCATTTGACGATTTCGAATAAACACAAGAAAGTGGAAGTGGAGGAATCTTTTTTTCGCTTCTTTTATTCTATGTCTTTCTTGGACCATCCATAGTTAGATTTTATTGCCATTATTCTGATTCTAATTCTTATATTTATTCTTGTTTTCTATATAAGGGTGTAAACTCTCAATTTCAATTTCAATGAAGCTAGATACTCCTAATATATTTTTTTTTTTAATGTGAGGATAATCTTTGATCGCTATAACTTATGTCACATTCTTTATTCTTCGAGTATAATAGCATGAAAATCATACAAAGATTGTAAATCGCACGAGCAAATTCTATGTGACCGACTTGATTCATAAGGATTGAGATTTGAGGGGATTGATCTTGGATCATCTGTATGAATAACCACCATTGATTTGAACCAGCTGAGTCATCCTAAAGTACATATGATGGAGTATTATTATTTTAAAAAGGAAAATAAATCCTCAAAAGTATTTTTGAAAACTTGACCAAAAATTATTGTTTTAAAATTGATAAAAAAAAAAAAATTTAAAATTAATTAGCCAAACACAAGAGATTATTATGAAAACAAAGAATCTTCAATATATTGAAATGCACGTGTGGCCATAGTTGATGAAGTTGAGTGACATTTACTTTAATAAAATCACCAAAAGTTGACTAATATTGGTTGGTTAGGTTTCCATTAATATGAATGGAGGAGCACCAATGACCACTTCATGTTGATCTGATAGTATAATTTAATTAAAAGTAAATGCTACTTAAATAACTTTGTTAATAATGCTTTAAAATTTTAAATTTAACTACTACTATTTTATATAATTATTAAATACAAAAGATAAATAAGAAAAAATATAATCATAAATTGAATAACCTAAGTATTTAATTTTAATATAAAGGCCAAAAAATATAAAATCAGGAAATAGTCCCTTGGTTCCATTTATATACCATGAGGTTTAGACTAGAATGATCAAATTAATACTTAATTTTCATGATTAAACATATTTTTCATTATTCAAATAATAATAGTACTACACTAAATAGAATTGGGAGTGAGTACTTATTCAAATAATAATAGATTTGCATGGAATTATAGAGCGAGTTAAATAGTACTAAATATTTAAAAGATAAAGCAAAGCTCATACATATATATATGGTACCATCAATAGATATAATACAGTGGATGCATGACTGTTTTTCTCATAATTAGAGGTTTCAAATTTAAATTTTGGTTATGAAAAGTCTTTGATAGGAAGAGTTCCCCCCTCTGAATGAGGCCCTACACAACGTAAATTTAAATTAACCAAACTTTAATATAAATATTGAACACTAGATGAAAATCCAATAAAACACTAATATTACATCACATAATCTTGTGTTGGGTCATCAAAAAAACTTAGAGGTGGCAAACAATATGACCACTCTTAATTTTGTTAAAGTCAATTATACAGTGCGGAATCAAAAAATTTATTTAAAATTTTTTAAAAATAAATAAATATATCTATAATTAAATAGATTTAAAACCTATTTTATATACATAAAAATAAACTTATGTATATATAATACAACTTTTTGATAAATAAAAAATTGGCTCCTTATCTCTGCCCCTGAGTTGTTTAATAACATCTTAAATTTAGACATTATAAATTTTGAGTTTAAAGGATCAATTTATATATATATATATACTTTTTTTAGGATATACATTGAATTTTACTTTATAATATTAAATTCTATCGAAGCCCATAATTGTATCTGCCACTAAAGCCATTACTGGGCACACATGTCCAATCCTTTACCCACCAAAATGCATCACCATTTTTGCCTTGGTGGACCAATTGGACATGGACCATGTGGCTATGATATTTCTCTAGACTCGATGGGCGAATTCAGAACGTTAGCTATCTATATCATAGAAATTAATAATTTTAATTTTATATTAAAAATTATTAAATATATATGCATATTATTAATTTGAAATTATTGACAATCTGAAAAATCAAAAGCTTTATGATTTCGCCTTCACTTACCTACAATACTTATTCTTCGAATATATTGCACCATGTAATTTTTTCACATAAAGTCTAAAGTACACAAATGGTATTGGACAATTTCAAGACTTTATTCCGAAAGTTAAGTTTACTAGATAAAAAAAATGTAAAAAGAATAAAAGGTTTTTGGATAAGGTAAGATAGTGAAGTTTTGAATGATTCCATTTCCTTGTGGTTTGTATTGTATTTGTAAAAAAGTGAAAATGCTATATACATGTATGATACTATTTTCTTTTACTATAGTTCCTTTACATGAGGAATTTTATACTTTTTTTAGTGAAAAGTATTTTTAAAAGTATTATATATATAAATGTTAAAATAAATTTTAAGATTATGTACATCTTTTAAAATTTTCACAATGACATAAATATTATAGTACATTTAAAATTACGTATACTCAAATCTCTATATAATGGCGTTGTTTGTACAAGTATTTTTTACTATTAATCTGTTATAGCAATATATTGTTATAACTTATAGAAACCCTAGATCCATCCCGATTTAAATATCTTATTTTTTCTTTTTAGTCTGTCTTAAAAGGAGTATCTCTTTTTATACTGTAGCAAGCTTTTCAATTCCAACATTCTACATGGCAAACTTAAGAGCATAAGATATATTCGAATGATTGCACATATATTTAATCTAATACCACAAGATTTAAACGTTTCCCTTTATATCTTATACTTTGTACTTAGTCAAATTAAGACACTTAAATTAGAATAATAAAAAGTGATACAACATGATATGAATGTCGTTTAAAAAAAAATTGATCGATATAATAAAATATTATTATAGACTATAGTTATTATATTCCTATTCCTCCAATTAATCTATGGAATCCTTCTCCTCAAGATTTTATAAGACTTGTATATTATATTCTATTTTTAAAAAAAAGCTAAGTGATTGATGCCTCCACATGAGTTCAAACATACTATTCTTAAAAATCAAACATGTCTGGGACTATGATATCTAAAATTTATTCCTTGAATCACTCATCATGTTGATGAGTAATTAAACATAAATATATATTAATCAACTTAAATAAATTAATTATAAGTGGTCCTATACGATAAATTCCCCCTTCCACTTACAATTTTTCCTATTTGATCTTATATTATCTTCAGATATGTCTTCTCATATGGTTGTGGTCTCATCCACCTTTTTTGCTTTATGATTCCATCATAATTTTGATTAGGGGTGTACAAAATCGAACTGAAAACCGAATTAAATCGAAAAAAAAACTCGACTAGTGGTTTGATTTGACTTGGTTTGGTATTGGAAAAAAAAAAACTCGATTATATTTGGATTGGTTTGGTTTTAACTAAAAAAACCAACCCGAGATCAAGCCAACCCGACATTATATATGTAATTTTAAAATTTTATTTATACATAAAAATATTTACTTTGATATAATTTTAAAATATTTCTTATACTATTTCATAGTTTTTATCTTTTAATATATTATTTCAAATTTAAAACTTAGAATTCGGAATGGTCCAATAAAAATTATAGTTTATAGATGTTGATAATTATAATTAAACTTAAATCAAAATCAAATTAATACTAATGCAAAAAAAAAATCAATTCAACACTAAGAATGACAATAATATTGAATATTTGTTCTTTAGTTTTACATTGGTTTAGACAATTAAAATACATAATCTAATTTTAATTTTCCTTAAATATTTAGTAATGTAACTAATATTTATTAAACTTATTTTAGCATGATTTAGTATTTTTAAATTATGATTATTTTCATTATGACTTTGTAATATTTATTTTATATGATGATTTCATTATTTTTTTTATCGAATATTTTTGTGTCATCAGTACTCATCTTATATTTTGTGTTATTTTTTTAAGAAACACCTTAAATAATTGTATTTTGGTTAGACTAAAAAAATATTTAGAGCACAAGTTAATTATATGTTTGTATGCAAACTTTACTGAAAAAATCCAAAAATCTGAAAAAATTCAAGGTTTATTAGTTTGGTTTGATTTATAAATTTTTTAAAAATTCGACACAATGGTTTGGTTTGGTATTTGAAAAACCCGAATCAACCCAAGGTTGAAAAACCCAAAAAAATCCAATTTTTTTTAGTTGGTTTAGTTTATAAATTTAAAAATTTTACACAAATGATTTGGTTTGATATTTGAAACACCCAAACCAATCTGGTCATGTACACCCCTACTTTTGATATTATAAAGATTTTTTTATACAATTAGTATATATATATATATATTTCATCCAATATTTATTCTGTTGTCTATTTTACCACATTAAGATTATGTACAATTAATATACAGTTTTGCCTTGCATGTCACTTTAACATAGCACACAATACAAGAGCTAGTGTGACTTAGTAATCAACGAAACGAGTAAGAAATCATGAGTTCTTACGTTTGAATTTTAGCAAAGATTGATTTATTTAATAAGATGGTTAATTAATATATCCTCAAAAAAGAAATACTTGTTATAGAGGGGTAATATTATAAATTAAAGAGCGTATCGTTGTAAAGATAGTTATTATTGTTATAGATGAAAAGTCGTTATATAAAAGATAAAATTTAACATAAAAAGTCTATTTCGTGAAAAACTTGCTATTTATATACATGTAAGGTTATTTGGTTTGAAGATTTTTCATTTTTTTTTTATAAATTAAAAAGACGATCCCGATGTTTGGGACGGTTATACACTTAAACCAAAGTTCACAATTTTATTTTAAAAAATAATATAAATTAGTTCGATATAATTAGGTTCGATCAATTTCTCATATTCTTTTCAAATCCCTAGATAATGTTATATAAAAGTATTGTTATAGTGAGTTCTTACCATATACACTCACTTGTGCACAGTATAATATAAGATCTCATTGAATAGGTGTTGTACATATAGGGCAATTTTTTCAACTTTATCTTTGTTCATGACAGGGGCATTTAACAGTATATTAATTGCCTAGTATCAACTATTGTATTCAATTATTTTTTAATAACCACATTATCGGTTGGTTAGTACTCACTTTTTTTTTTTTGTTGATTTATTTAGTGGGTGACTATGGACCATGTGCAAATGTGCCACTTGTATACCTTTTTTTTTTTCGGTTGGGCGTGGGGGGGGGGGGGTTTGGGGGGGAGGGGATTGTATGAGATATGATAGATTTTTAGCATTTATTTAGTTTGTGGGGCTCAATGGTTTCTTTGGCTATTTAAAGGTATGATAATTTTCTTGAGAAACCATTGTGAGTTTTTAGTAGTTCAAGTGTTTGAGTATTTTTTTTTTTTCATCAAACAAATACTATGGCAACTTTGGTACCTGAGGTTGAGAATTGGGCATGTTGCAATAACGATTTGACCAATTTTGATAACTCCCAAATAGATTGTTCCCTTCTCATGTCATTGCTTGATGACTCGCAAGGCGTAGACGATATTGATCATGATAATGAGAGATTATCGAGTGTGATTAGATCTCTTGAGGCTGAAATTGATGATCAACCCTTAATCAACGTCGATTCGGATTCATTTCATAATACTCATCAAGGGAGTACTATCAACGGTGAAGATTGGCAGTCGTGGGAATATAGTCAAAGTCAAGATTTTTTCGAATCGGACTGTCTTGATTTGAATTGGATGGATATAGAGATGGAGATTGCTCCTTCTAATACCATTAGTGATGACATGATGAACTTTTGGTACATGGACAATAGTTATGGACAAGATCATGATGTGTATGAATATGGCTATGGTACTTTTCCCTTAGAGGAAAATGATCACAATTCATCAGCTTTAACATCAGAAGGCTAAGTCGGAGCTCCGATATGGACTCTCGACATCGGGTGAGAAACCAAAAAAAAAAAAAAAACAAGGTTAAAGTTGTGCCAAAAATTGTAACTTCTATTGTAATTGATTAGCTAGAGGTAGGGGTGTACAAAATCGAACAGAATATCGAACCAAACCGCAAATCAAGTCAAACCGAAAAAGAAAACCCGATTAGTGGTTTGGTATTGGAAAAAAAACCCGACTATATTTGGGTTGGTTTGATTTTAACTAAAAAAAATCAACCTGAGACCAAACCAACCCGACATTATATATGTAATTTTAAAATTTTATTGTATACATAAAAATATTTACTTTGATATAATTTTAAAATATGTCTTATACTATTTCATAGTTTTTATCTTTTAATATATTATTTCAAGTTTAAAACTTAGAATTCAGAATGGTCCAATAAAAATTAAAGTTCATAGATGTTGATAATTATAATAAAACTTAAATCAAAATCAAATTAATACCAATGCGAAAAGAAAATCAATTCAACACTAAGAATGATTGGCTTAGACAATTAAAATACATAATTTAATTTTAATTTTCCTTAAATATTTAGTAATGTAACTAATACTTATTAAACTTATTTTAGCATGATTAAGTACTTTTAAATTATGATCATTTTCATTATGACTTTGCAATATTTATTTTATATGATGATTTCATTATTATTTTTTATTGAATATTTTAGTGTCATCAGTACTCATCTCATATTTTGTGTTATTTTTTTAAGAAACACCTTAGATAATTGTATTTTGGTTGGACTAAAAAAATATTTGAAGCACAAGTTACTTATAGTTTGTATGCCAACTTAACCGAAAAAATCCGAAGTTTATTAATTTGATTTGATTTATAAATTTAAAAATTCGACACAATGATTTGATTTGGTATTTGAAAAACCCGAACCAACCAGAGGTTGAAAAGCCCGAAAAAATCCGAATTTTATTAGTTTGGTTTGGTTTATAAATTAAAAAATTTTACACAAATGTTTTGGTTTGATATTTGAAAAACCCAAACCAACCCGGTCATGTACGCCCCTAGCTAGAGGTTAATTGTACTTGAATTTAGATGTATTAGTGAGGGGGAAATCAATAAAATGACAACACTTATCATAGTTAATATCTTAAAAGGTCATTGAACTATGAAAATTTATCTAACAAAGTCCTTAAACTTTGTTTTATATCAATAAAATCACTTAACTTAAGATATTTATCTACAGAAATCATTCAACTACATTTATCATTAAAATCAATTCAATAAAAAAAAAAATTATTTTTAGGTCATATAAACATGAATGCCATAAATATTTTATTTTTTTAAAAAAAAACCCTATTTATCCTGTTTATCAATGATTCAGTTCTTTGTTTCCAATCACAAATGAAAATAATTAAAATTTGGGTGTGAAATCCATATTCATAGGAGACTCGTTGTCACATTACAACCTGCTAGCAACATTGCTAAATTAAGATCCACTGTCAAGGAATTGAAAAGAAAAACTATATGTTATTACTCATTAATTGTTTTGGCCTATGCACTATATTACTCAATTATTTATATTATAATTAATATATTTGTATAATGGAGACTGGAGTATCTAATCAAAGTAATCAATACATAATTACTTCAGTAAAAAAAAATATTTTACGAACAGTGACACAAAATGTAGAAAACGAATATTGAAGCAACGTGGGTATAATGCGGGTTTATGTGGAGCGGGTTGAAAAAATAAAATTTTAATTTGTGAAATTCATATTTACATGACATATAAAATAAATTTATTTGTTATGTTAAATTTATTTTAATGATAGATTTTTTTAAAAGCAGAATGTGTTTTTTGAAATTTTATTTATTTGTGGGGATTTTACCTAACATATAAAATAATTTATTATGTCTTATTGAATTTATTTAATGAAAAATATTGTTGAGTGATTTTTGAAGATAAAAACTTTAAGTTGAGTGATTTTATTGATATAAAATAAAGTTTAATGACTTTACAAAATAAATTCTCTTAGTTCAATGACATTTTAAGATATTAACTCCACTTCTCATGCTCCTAAACCTTGGATGTCAATATTAATATTGGTGTTTGATTGGTATAGAGTTAAAAAATTAGTACATACAAAAGGTAACCTAAAACTCAAGTAATTTTTTAGAGGGGTACATAGATCGGTTTGGTTTGAGTTTTTTATTTATTAAATTGAATTAATTGTGTTGATTTGCCATAGACAGTGGGCTAATATTGTTAGACCAATCCTAGTGTTAGAATATTGGGAGTTGTTTGATATGTGGAATATGGTTAATAATTTTGAAATAAAATTTAAAATAAATTTTATCATGTGTTTAATTTGGGATATTAGCTAATCCTAGAATAACTTTTACGTTGAAATGATGAGGTTAGCAATCACATGCAGAGGCGAATCCAGGATTTCAAGAAAACGGGTGCACCATTGCTTTAAAGATAAGACCAAAAAATTTATATAACAATAACTAAGCGAGCAAAACATAAAATATTACATTACCACAAAAAATATCATCAGTTTACAATTATACTAACTTCATATTTTAAAAACGACTTTAGAATTTTGCTTTTTTAAAAAAAAAAAAAAACGTGTAGTTTTAGTTAATAAAAAAATTGAAGCAAATTGTGTCAGGCTAGGATAGAACTTAGGACCTTGGTGCTAAAATCTAACTATCAAACCAATGAACCATCCAGCAACTTTGAGAATGAGTTCCACAAGTTTTTATTTAATATAATCTTTAATAATTATACAAGTAATATATCAAGTTTAGTCGGATGACCACGAGTTCGGGTGACCCAAATTTAACACATAGATTCGCCCCTGACCACATGTAAAAGGTGAGATGGCTAATTCTATAGGATATTGTGTGATATACCAAAATTGTACAAGAAATAAAAATTAAGATAAAGTTAAGAAAATATCTATAAATTACTCATATTAAATTGTTTTTAGGTATAGAATAATTTTAGAATTGTATGGATTGGATTGATCTATGTATAGTAACTAATTAAGTACAATACTATTTCTATTTATAGGAGATCTACGAAGGGTATTCATTTGTCACTGTTTATAAAAATTTTAACTACGAAATTTGATGCGATCCTAAAATAGAGGAAGTGACATATAATATTTGAAAATTATGTAAAATGAACTACTATAACTTAAGATATCTAAAAATCATTAGATTTGACTTTTCAAATTTTATATGTGTCAAATAAATTAAAACCAAAAAAATAATAGTATATATTAGGTTTATGCTAGCACGGACTCATGTATCTATTTGTATATATATGTTAGCTTTTCCACCATCTTTTTACTTTCAAAAAAAAAAAAAACAGATCTTAGATATGTAAACAATGAATATTTGAGGTCCAAAGAAATGAAAATGGTCATCTTATCATCTCCTAAATTCTTTTTTCTATGAAAGCAAGAGGTGGAAAGTTTTGTTAGAAATTCTGCCTTATTCCATGAGAACTAGTCAAAAAAGTTCCCCGTAGAACGCGAGCGTTGAGGCTTTCATCGAAACAACGAGAGAGGAGTGGAAAACCACTTGACTGTAAGGAAAGGGGCATGTATCCTTTTTTTGTAAAGAAAGAGGGTGCACCGATCATTCGAGGGGAGGGGGGACACTGTGAGGTGGGTAGTTTATCTGGGCCAGATGCCTCCTAAAGAGTAACGGAGGTGTGCAAAGGTAGTTATTTCTTAAAAACTCAATTTTAGAAAGATTAATTATCAAATTTGTTTCAACGAGAAGAGTACGAAGATGACAGAATGATGACATCAAAAAAGTCCAACTTAGTGCCTTAAGGTTGCATACTCCTAATAATGATGTGATGCTTTTAGACAAACCACACGAACTTTGCTCAAAGCAGACAATGTCACACCATGTCAATAGTTTCACAAAGAAGTATATGCATTATTGACAAAAGAGGATCAACACGTACAAACAGGAAGTCAAAATGAAACTATTACATGATATATATTCATGTACAAGTAAAAGCTATAACAGTAACTCTGCATTAAGAAAAATGTACAACAAACATATTCATTTAACACATTGATCCATTCCACCTCAAAGGTTTGAAACTTTTGGACTTGCTGAATTCATAGCTTTATCATGAACTACTTCCTCACTAGTTTTCATGTTTCCCTTATCATCTACCAATTCACTACTCTTCACTGTGTTGCCATTGGGATTCTCAATGCTAGTGCTGGCAATGAAATGACCGCTAACTGAACGGCCTAGAGGTGAGCCAACTGAGGGAGTAAAATCATCGGAGGAGGAATCAGACTCCACAGATAGATCTCTCTCTGATGCTGTTGGTTCTAACTCACCTTTAGATTTTTGTGATGACTTCCGAGATACTGCATGTCTTAGGATATTCTTTGCCTTGTCGCGGACTCTGCTCTTGTTGGTGCTACTACATTGAACATTTCCCTCATGAGCCTCTTTACTATCATCTTGGGGAGTTGTTTCCACCAAATCGTTCATAATAAGATTCACCCTGGTCTCCTTTGCACTCACTGCCTTTAGATTAGCTTGCGGAGATGGAACAGGATCTCCAAGCTTTCCAGACCTGTCCTCGCTTTTCTGACTTTTGTGGAAAATGGACCCGATCTTATTTATACCCCTGTTGATTAGATTCGGCTTCTTAGATCCACTGCCTTCATCAGAATCATCACCTCGAGTAGATCCTCCCCCTCTTAACTTGAAACTTCCTCCCATGGAATCAGCATCAGAACCAAGAACTTCTCCATCAATAACCCGACTCTTTCCCTTTCTTGGTTCCCAAACTTGTGGTACTTCACTGCCAGGGTGGTGTACCCACATGCCAGTCTCCTCCTGCCCTTCTATGTTAATTGGTTCATATGTATCTGCAACTTTTGACGATTGCTTATCCATCTCGGTGGGTAAGGAGCCTCCTTCGGCTGTATCCATCTCATCAGAATTGCTGTCCTGTTTGTTGTCCGTTTTTGCCTGCTCGTATGACTGCTCTGTACACTGAAAATCAATACACATAACTTTTCAACGATCTATACTTTAGTTAGTAAAAATATATGGCCTACTTGTCACTAGGCCTAATTGATTTAATGGGATCATCTGGAAGAAGTTGAATCATTTCCAGAAGCAATTAACAGTGATCTCATGAGAAGTGTTGGCTTCGTGACAGCCTAAGTACTTGTTCACCGTAACTCGCAGGAAAGAAGTATGTACCTTTTCGGTGCCTTCAACTACAGTTATGGCAATACGTAATCTCCCCGTTTTAACATTACGGAGAGACAACCATATATCATGCCTCTGGCCATCCCTATAATCACAGACGTTTATGGAATAATCTCTGCCAAAAAGAAACATGTTGAGTTAATAAAGCGCACACAAAAGCATTTGCATTTATTATGGCACATTTTGCATAACATTCAAGAGAAGAGAAGATGCTGAGAGGATTCTTCAACAGGGAAAAAAAGAATATGATAGCAAATAGATTATGCACCAAGGGGAAGTTTTATTCTTCCAGCAGCCAGTGAAGATCCTACTGTCATCTTCAAATACAAAAGAACTCAAGATATGAACAGGGACGAGAAACACAAAAGACAGCGAAATTCTATCTCTACTTGTCCAAGTCATCATAATACCTCAATAGATAGGAATATGATGTTACTACAAGTATTAGCTTTGCAGGAGATAGCTGAAGCATAAAGATGAGCACAATAAAAGCTGAGAATCAATTGTTGTGGAAGAAGGAACTAAAAGCAAGAGATAACTCGCAAAGAGCAATAGAAGCCACCTAAAAATGGAAATTTCTCAGCATAACCTGACCCTTACGTGGTTGGGGTTAACAACTCACTCGTAGTATATCCTTCTTTTCCCTTTTTTTGGGATGATAATGATGTCTCGGCCATTGGAGGGGAGCCTTGGATTAACTGATAAAGTTATATTGCCATGTGACCAAGAGGTCACGGGTCCAAGCTGTGGAAACAGCCACCTCCAAAAATACAGGGCAAGGCTGTATAATATATCCTAATATTCTATTATTAGTGCACCGAGCTGCCCTTTCTTTCTTTTTGATGGTGTCTGGGCCATAGTATATCCTAATATCCTATTATTAGTCTATGGCTCTATGTTCCTGCAGTAAAAGGTAAAAGAGAATAGGGCAGACCCCAATATTTCATCCGAAGAAAAATGGTCTTTGTCATGAACGTCTATGTTGAGCATATCGTTAGGAGACTCCCATGAACAGACTGGAATCTTGAACTCCTCTTGCCACTGTGGAGCTAATGTCTTCTTCTGAGTCCTAGTCTTGAATCTGTAGGGCCCAAGATGCCCCTTGACATATGGATCAGACAGTCCTGAAAATGATCTCTCAGGTATTTAGCATGTCCTAATTAGATAGATTACAGTAAGAAGCCTGTCAGCTAACCATTTAAATCTGCTGGTTTCAAGTCTTCTGCTTCAAGGACTTCCAAAATAACATGGGCAATGGGCTCCTTGGCATTGATAGAAAACCAGCTTTCGTCTGAAAAGAAAACAAACGATATGGAATTAAGTAGCAGAAATAAAACTTATGTATCCCAAACTGAAGCCAACCAACTCTTATTCTCTTACATTTCCATCCAAACAAGTTATGAACAAATCGCTAATTAATTACTGTAGTATAAACAATGTGAATGAAGAGGATTCTTGGAAATTCTCCACATGAAGATTTGATGTTCCAATTCTGTAAGTACTAAATACCTCCACATACAAAATGATTTCAAATATCCATTCATGTGTTGTGGTTTAGGACATCATTCACACTAATCCATTATTGATTTGGGCATGATAATATTGAGCAACGAGAAAAGAGAGAGCGAGAGAGACAGGTTAGAGTAACTGTTACCTTGTTGGGGTGAGACAAATTTCTCCATATCAACTACCAGCATGTTGGGCTGCAAAATGTCATCCAGACTTAGTCTAAAAACTCCTTACGAATCATTAATTAGGACTTTTGGTAACCATAGTACCAGTTGGTGAACTATGCACACCATTTGAGCAAGTGAAAGAGAAGGCCGAGAGTTGATACCCGAGAGTGTATTAATGTGAAACATTTTTCACAATATAAAGAGGATCAAGGTCAAAACAAAAGACACTTAATACTCCAAGCATGACAGAGGAATAAAGTAAAGAAGACAATGGGAACCGCACCTCAACAAGTGTCTGCTCAAATGCAACAGAAAGAAGATTATCCTGAAAAGAAGGCAAAACAAATTTAGAGAAAGTGCACAACTGCCAAGTCATGTACCCAGATACTGAGAGAGACCAACTTAACTAACCAGCCATCCAGCAACTCCAGGAAGTTCTGTCACATCAATCCCATGTGTAAAAATTGGTTTTACAGTCATTTGAAAGTAAGGAGGCTCAGCAAAGCACACCCGCATACGACCAAGAAATGGCCACTTCCTTAGGAACTTCACACCAATCAAGACCTACATGGAAAAAGTTTAGCCCCAAAGAAATTTATTTTGCAATAGCTGGGATCAGAATATGACCATCCATCACATCAGTGATGAATCATCAGATTGAGATTGATAAACAAGATTTAGCAAACCTCTAAATATCTCAACCTCACAGTAGCTAAACTATACTGGGAGAAAATTTTCTGAAATTCCATAAGAGAATAAACATACAACTTTATAACTAGAACTAGAATGTTATAAATCAATGATTCTTTTACTAGCCACAAACATCAAACAACACTAAAGGATGAACCAGAACATACTCATGTGATGCTAAGTATCTGGAAAAGGCTGCTTACCAATAATATAAAGAATCATGGTGCATATAGTTGATCTGTCAGTACCATTTTGAAATTAGCTGTAAATATTTAATCCATACCCCGTAACTGTCTGATAATACTATCATGCAATCCCATATTTACGTAAATCAACTCATCTGAGATACTGATATCTAGAATCTAGAATTTTTTATCATCAAAATGTTACTTTATGCCCCTTTAAACAATCTTCTAATAAAAGACAACATCAACATCTGAGCTCTTTGTCCTTGTCCGGGAAAGAAAAAGAACATATGAGGGACACGATACACGAGTTGCATAAGTCCTAGAACTTTAAAAATAGCCTTTTAATCAACTTTTCAGCTAAATGTTGCCAAAAGTAAGTACGATCTGCAAAGCACTTGTATTGTAAGTTAAAAGGCAGTCATGCAAAATCTAAGGTTACATCTAGTTAAGATTTTAAGTTTACCAGACACAAATATTTTAGAACTAAGAATCTGATAATGGAGTTTTAAAATATATACCGATACTCCTAATCTGGCCCCCTCACATCTATGAGTTGGCATTAGTTATTTACCTTTCCCTCAATGTGCATTCCCAACAGATGCAACTTTGTCACCATCCCAAATCCCAACCTCTTCTTCAGCTTTGCGGCAAGAATCGCACTCATGTCATCTGCAGAACGAAAATTCATTCCCAGCTCCAATACCTGCACTCAATATATCTTAGCAAATAAGCACAAATCGAGCAGAACCATACTGATGGAATAGAACAACTTTCTTAAGTCAGGATTACATACAAGGTGATCATCTCCAGTAGATTCACGAAGAACCCTCATTTCCGTGAACATAGGCGGGCTTCTTCCTAAGTAGAGAGACTGCACTGCAATGCCTTTCTGTAGGTTAACAGAAAAGCATCCTAGTAACTTATCTTGCAGAAAAAGTTAATCCTTATACTGAAGTTATGAAAATTGCTGATTATGTTACAATGATTAATAACTAATGTATTTAACAAAGAAGCCAACAATTAAACCTAAAACACAACTATAATTCAAAGCACACAACAGAGAGGAAATTAAAAACCAAAGCCATTTTACAACTAAAATGGTAATTGGTACATAAGAATTCCTACCACAGTCCAAGGTTTGTATTTCTGCATAAACCACGGAATGATGGGGAGGAGAATTTTCTGTGAAACGATATTCTCCATGCATATAGGCCAAATCTTTTCAAGAGCATGGTTTAACCACCTCACTGTTTCAGAATCAGAAAGTACCTGAGAAAAGCCCCAAAAAATAAATATATAAGAGCAAACAAAAAGGATTGACTCAAATACCACATCTATAGCAAGTGACTACCATTTTCATCAGATATCAAACTTAAAAAAAATAATTTGCTTGCCATAATCTAACAACAACAACAACAACATACCGAGTGTAATGGGGAGGGTAGAGTGTACACAAACCTTATCCCTACCTTATGCAAGTAGAGAGGTTGTTCCCGATAGACCCTCGGCTCAAGAAGGCAAAAACACAACATTTATGGAAACATAGGCAGTAACAACAGCAGGATAGTAAGAAAACCAAGGTATAAGAGACAACAAGTAGTACTAGAAAACTAAGAATGAGAAATGCAGAAATAATAAAATAACAAAAAATACCATAAATAATACTAATTCTACATTTCTACTAGTAGGAAAAGCAAGATACGAAACTATTACTACTACCCTTCTACGGATATCCTCCACCTCCCCTCCGGTCATGTCCTCGGTAAGCAAGAAGGCTTGTCATGTCCTATCTAATCAATTCTCCACAAGTTCATTTTAATGACTTTTGTAAAGTAGTACAGATTCTGGTGTAAAGATGCTACTCATGAGACCTAGTTAACTATTCAATCTAATTTGGCATAAAGAATCATAGTGCAAAAGAAAATGAACAGTCTGGGACCCTTCAACAAAATGTAAAGCTTGGGACTTTTAACAACTGCAAGAATACAGAATCCTCCATATTTCACTAATAAAGCCAAAAAATCTCCCTCAGCAACTTTTTGAATCTTGGAATATTTTTATACTTTTTGCCCACCAATATTCTTTGTGGACCTGTTAAATCAAACAATACAAGAAATACATAAAGATATTACAAATTGTGCTGCCAAATACTCACTCGTCGTTGATTCGATTGTCTTTTCTCCTCAAACTGCAGTTTCTTCTTTAATCTAGTTACATACTGCTCATTAACCTTCAAAAATTCCAACAACAAAAGCCTAAATTAACATCATAAGACCACAAAACCTTAAAGATCAGATTAAAAAAACAGAATCTTGTAATACATACCAGATAAAGATAGATAAGGGAGATGAAATAAACCAAAGGGTGACCATAATTGAAGGAATTAAGCAACCATATTACAATTAACACAATGCCCACATGATGTAGAATTGTAACCTCCGTTATACTTGCCATTTCTTAAAATCTTCCAAACCCAGAAAAAAAAGACTCCCTTTTTATTCCCAATTTACAGTCACTCATCAAAAATAAACACACCCATCACCAAATCTCGAAAAAAAAACTCTTTTTTGTTTCCTATTTACAGTCACTGATCAAAAATAAACACACCCATCACCAAATCTCGAAAAAAACTTTTTTTTGTTTCCTATTTACAGTCACCGATCAAAAATAAACACACCCATCACCAAATCATGAAAAAAAAAACTCTTTTTGAGTGACTGATCAAACATAAACACACCCATTAAGAAATCTTGAAAAAAAAAACTCTTTTTTATTTACTAATTACAGTTAATAATGACACCCTAACTTTTTAATGCATTGTTCTCTAATCATTAATTTGGTTTTCCATTTTTTTACACGTAAGTAAAGTACTGTAGTAACTGATTTTGAAAGCAATTGAAAATGTCAAAACGGGTCGGGTCAGGTGAATTTTTGAAGAAATTTTTGGAACAACATGGCGAGAGAACTGGAGAAATGATGGAGATCCGTATTTTTGAAGTTTTCGTTCCGGTTTTGAATTGCCATTTGCAGGTGGCACGTAGAATACACGTGTCTCAAAGAGACTAATGAATAGTGTGTAGTTTTGTATCAAGTTAAGGATACAAGTTAAGGATAGAACAAATCTTATATAAACATTACATATTTGCTTTTTCGAAGAGAAAAGGGACAAATAAACCTATTAATTATCGTAAATGATATGCAGATATCATCCGTCATATTTTTATAACATTGGTACTCCTATCGTTCAAAAACTAAAGTTTTTATACCTTTTATACTAACGGTTATATACGTGTCATAATATTATTTATCGATCCGACATTTATTAAATATCGTATCGATAGATAAGATTGTATCACGTGTCCCTATTTAGTCTTTCGTTAGAGTAAAAGACATATATGCTATAGTTTTTGGATATCTCAAAAATATAACAAAAAATATCTAAATAATATTTACGATAATTAGTATGCTTATCTTTTTCCCTTTTTTCAAATATATAAATGCGATAGTCTCTTTCAACTACTAGAAAAAGAGAGAAAACAAGAAAAGAAATTTAAACTTTCTATATATTTGAGTTGAAAGAGAAGTGGCCACAATTTAAAAGGAAGAAAAAGTAAAGTAGTTATATTAATAAAATCAACGTGGAGGCAACTTAAAAGGTACTACTCCCTAAAACTAATAAATTAGTTTGACTTGATAAGAACTTAGAAAAAATAAAAAAAATATAATTTTATTATTTTAATATATAAAAATATTTTTTAATTTTATGATCGTATAGGTGGCATCACCTTTCGTGTTAGCACTAAATATTGTCAAATCACTATCAATTGCATATTCAATTAGAATTTGTCGTTTTACTATTAAATTTTCTTTGCTTCTGAAATTTATTTTCACATTTTCATCATAATATAAAGTCATTTACTAATATTTATATGATGTTTTTTCGTTTTTCTACATCTTCTTCATTTTCTAGCTTCTCCATTTTTCCAAAACACCATATTTTTCTTCCTTTTAAATCTTATACGACGTCGTTTTTAGCACAAATCATGCCTTGTAAACTTATTTTTCGTCAATTATTCGAGAAGGAATCATCTACCTATACTTACCTTCTTGCTGATTCATTGCATCCTGATAAACCAGCACTGGTAAATTTTTTTATATTTAGTTCAATTTCTAATTTGTATAATCTTGGGTAATGTGTATCTTCGATGTATTGGTGGGAGGTAGCAGGTATCAATAGAATTAATCTATGGGCACGTGTTTGCGGTAAATTTTAAAGTGATGGAAATTGACTACAATTATAAATGAAATATGATTGGAACAAAGGTTTAGGTTTTATTTATGAATATTTATCCCTTGATATTTGATGTTTTGATCGCTTTGTAAATATATACCTAGAATTTTATGGAATATTTGAGATGTTCTTCAATAGAATGTGTACCATTTTTAGAGTTGTGAGCTAGACCTTAGAGTTTGAAGATGGATTGGAATCATGCTATAGAATGTAGAGTGTTATTTTTGGGATCCGGTAAAATTTCGATGTCTACAACATGTTAGGCGATTTGGACACCGTGATTATAAAAAAATAGAAGGTAGAAAGAGATAGAGTTATCTAGTAGTTGTGTTGATGAGAGGTAGCATGTATCCACATGGAATTAGTCACACAAGTAGGGGTGTAGCTAAGCTCATGTCAGGATGTCCAATTCAACGCCCTTTGTCGGAAAATTATACTGTATATACAAGTAAAATGATAAACAAAGTGGTTAAATAACATATTCTGGCGCCCTTGACACAACAATGTGATGTAGCCCAGTGGTTTCAGGCGCCTTGAAAGAGCCAAGACACGCGAACTTTGTGTTTGAATCTCACTAGTATTTTTCACTTTTTAAGAAGAGCTGGTTCACTTTAGCAAGCTCAAAAGGATGGATTTAGAAAGCAAAAAGAAATAAGAATGAGAGGTTGGTTTAATTGTGAGGTAGCTCGTCTTCAATGTATGGGTCGCGGGTTTGAGTCACACTGGGGTAAGTGGAAGAAATAAGAACGAGGGATACCTCCGTGTAGTGGAAGAAGATTGAATAGGTAGTTAAAGATCTACTACTTCAATTCTTGTTTCAGAAATAGATAACTTTGTATCCAACTATACAAAGTCGAGCAACACATCATGGAGCTCTAGAATCCATTTTTCCTTGTAGTGTTCAGAAATTTGATTTATCCATCAAAATATGAATTCTATAACTTTACCTTAGCCTTCTGAACTGAAGGCATAGAGATTCATTGGTTTGCTCAGTTCAATCTATGGTAACATATAATCTAACTGCAGTTGATTGACCCCGTGGACAGAACAGTGGATCGTGATCTTGCACTTGTTAAAGAATTGGGATTGAAGCTTATATACGCTATAAACACGCATGTTCATGCTGATCATGTCACTGGCTCTGGCTTGATTAAGGTCGGACCTATGTTCTTTGAACATAATACTCATTTGCCTACATTTTTCCAAAACTGTCCCTCTTCTGTTTTCCGGTGCTTCATTATTGTTTTCGGTGCTGCAGACTAAGGTGTCTGGCGTGAAATCAATCATTTCTAAATCAAGCAATGCAAGAGCTGATCTTTTCGTTGAACCTGGTGATAAAATCTACATTGGAGATATTTATTTGGAGGTACACATACATATATAGTTATAAGAAATAATCATGTCATATGTGCTGTTGTTGTTGTTATACATGTCTGATAGACTTGCAAACACGGACAATTACCAACAGTTTGTTGTGCAATTGAGTCATCAAATCTTGTTAGGGTAGATTCATTTAGACCATCATAATCATCCCTCGGTTGTACAGACTCAATAATGTGGGATCATTGGGTACAAGAAGAACAACTACCTACTTTCCTAGTTGGTCGTTACTCGTTGTAATTCTCCATCAGTTATATGGAGACACCTACCAAAATATTCATGAATATTTGGTTGTAGTGCTGAAATTTACCTTCTATCTTCGAGCTATATTCTGATAAACTTCATTACAGGTTCGTGCAACTCCTGGTCATACGTTAGGCTGTATCACCTATGTTACTGGAGACGGAGTCAATCAGCCTCAGCCAAGGATGGCATTTACTGGTGATGCTCTATTGATAAGGGGATGTGGAAGGACGGACTTTCAGGTACATCCTCCTGAAAGTCCAATTAGCCGAATTAAATGGAAGCATTTATTTATACTTGTTAGAAGTTTGAGATGGACTTCACGAAATGAAATTAAGTTTTCTGTCTGTTAGTATCAAATTTTAATCATTTTACTTACTTTCCTGCAGGGTGGAAGTTCAGACAAATTATATGATTCTGTCCATTCGCAGGCAAGGATATAGTATCTGTTTCCTTCTATGAATATAACAACACGAATGTTCGATTCTTTTCTTAACCTTACTGTTGCTGATTCATTATCATTGTGTGAACAGATTTTCACATTGCCCAAAGATACTTTACTATATCCTGCTCATGACTACAAGGGGTTCACTGTAAGTTCATTTTTTTTCAGTTTATGTAGTTGCGGCTCTCAACCTGTTTACATTAGTGCATTTCATTTTTCAGGTCAGCACAGTGGGGGAGGAGATGCTTTACAATCCACGACTGTCAAAAGATAAGGTACTTCTACACTAGTAGTTCTTACTATAGTTTTAGTTTCACGGGAAGCACATCCCTTTGTGGCTAAAGTGTGAGGGACATGCTCAATCCACATTCCTCTGTGATCGAAAAACTTGGACAAGAAAAGAACTGCCTTTAACTACCAAAGTGGACAAAAATGCGAGTTTAGATAATCTTATTCTGTTTTCAGTTACTTGTCGTTCCATTAGTCGTCTCACTTCTTTCCGTTTGCATCATAGAGCTGACTATAGTTACATAAAGTTCTTAACTATATGCGTCTGTTCGCTAAAAAAAACCAATTTTGCAGGAAACATTCAAGAATATCATGCAAAGTGAGTTAGCCATTCAAATTTTTTTCCCTTTTCCCTCAACAGCTTTTCTCTCATCTTTAGTTGCTGATGAAAATCACTTCTTTCCTACAGATTTGAATTTGCCATATCCAAAAATGATCGATATCGCGGTTCCATCTAACATGGTTTGTGGATTGCAAGAGACGAAATCTGATCTCTGATCTCTGGTTTGATCATTTCATTGTGCCAGAAACTGTAAATTGTGAGCAATGTATACACATTTATGTTTAATAATGGTTTATTCAATGAGTTTGTAAGAGCTTTGTTGTGATATAATATGAATATTGAGTGTTTATATGATACATCATAATATCACATATTTTTTCATAATGAGTCACTCTACTCTACCAAAATATCACCAAATCATATTTTGTAATAAATTACCCCACCTTGGGAGCTTCCCAATAACTTTTTTTGATATACCTGTCAATCTTCATATAAATAATTATCTAAGAAAATGGCTAGTCAACAGAATAAATTTCTCTTTTAATTATTAATATTACTCTCTCTATCTCAATTTATGTGGCACTTTTCGTTTTACGAGAGTCCAACCGTTTAAGTTTAATCGGGAATTTGCGCATGAAATCTTCATTTTTTTTTAAATGAAACTTATATAACTACGTAAAAAGTACTATAAGTCACAATAATTGATAATTCAAAATATTTAAAAGATCTATGAAAAAATTACAATTAAAGTTAGACTTGTTTGAATCTCGAAATTCAAAAAATGTCACATAAAATGGGACGGAGGGAGTAATACTTATTCATAGGCCATAGCTAATTAGTGACTTGTTTTTTTAATAAAAAATAATTAGTGACTTGCTTTTTTCTAATAAAAAATAGTTTAGTGTGTTGCTATCTCCAACATGAGGGTCACTTTTCAACATTGTCAATACTTATCTACAAACCACAAGATTAGCTAATAAGTATTCATAAGTCTCGGGTTTGAGCTTTGTATAGAGAAAATTATATTGGGTGCGTCACTTCCGAATGAATTCTGTGGTGCCGATTCGAATTTAGTTGGAGTTTCAATGTGGGCTCCGAATATCAGGGTTTTGTTTTTTAATAATTTGAAATGTAGTTGGACGTGTCCACGTGGAAGCTCATAATTAGTCAATCATAACTACATAGCCAACGAATACCAGGTCACTAAACAACCAAACATAAATGTTGATTCAAAACTCCCAACTCAAAACTTAGAAAAAGTCAACAATTAAATTTTTCCAATTCAATGAGTGAAGAAGGTAAGGAGAGTCATCATCACCACCACTTCCTCCACCATCACCACCACGGAGAAGACCAACCGGCGGCAGTGCCGGTGCCGGTGCCTCCACCGGAATATGGAACTTTTCAAGCATCTTCTCAACCGGTGATGGGATTTCCTCAGCCGGTTCCGCCGCCTGGCGCTATGGGGGTACCTACGCCTGAATACTATGCTCATGGTTATCAGGCAGTTCCAGGTTGTTGCTCCTATACTTTGTCCCGTTTAGCGATTGTGAAGTTGAAACTCAAAAATTTGAGTTTTTGAAGTTGTGAATTTTGTAATTTGAGTTTGTGTTTGGATATGCTTGGAAAAAAATTGAACTTTTATATGTGAAAATGAAATTTCTCCCAAAAACTAGTCCAGACAGGGTTTTAAAAATTGTTTTTGATTTGGGTGGAGCCACCCTTATAAATAAGAGATCGGAGAACTCAATAGTTTTGGCTCAAACTTATATTCTATTTAGAACTAACTAAGCAAAAATGATTGTGATTCAGAACTCGTAAATTAAAAATCCTGGCTTTGTCTTTGATGTTATTTTCATGGTTTAGGACGGATTTGACTTTGATATGGACAATATTGTTGAACTAACTTGAAATGAAGCAATAAGAAACTTGTGGTAGGTTGTACAAATAGTCAAATGATGATTTTTTCAGAATCATAATTATAAAGAATTCATATCTCAGAGGCAGATCCAGGATTTAAATTTGATGGTTCAGTCTTTAGGTTTTTACCGGTGAATGCACTACCCTTTATATTTGTTGATTTTAGTGATTTTTTTTTTATATATATATTCATGCTCCAAGTCGAAAATTCTGGGTTCGATTGATTTTATACTAGATATGCCTGTGCCTATCCTGACCTCAGATAGTTTGGATTGAACCTTAGTTGATTTATTGATTAGCTACAGTACATCCCGGTGTTACAAATGATGAACATGATATATCCTATTTAGAGGGACTAGTCTTGCAGGATCATACTTTGTTATATTTTTAAGGCGCTATGATGAGGCTATCGATGAGTTCTATCATTTAGAGCATCAGTATTATTTGTTAATTAGAGGTTCCGAACTATTGTCACTTACAATTTTCTGCCACTTTTCCTGATTTTTTTAGGTTATACTGCTCCTGATCCTGAGGGAAGACCCGAGAGACATCATCGCCTTCCTTGCTGTGGCATTGGTCTCGGATGGTTCTTGTAAGTTCCCTTTTTCTTTTCCCCTCAATCAATCAGCATTCGACTTGAATTATTAGATGTTCATATTGCTTTGTGCTTTTAGTAACATATGCTTCTTGTGTGCTAGTTATCTACCATACGAGTAATACTAGTCTATAGACTTGCTCAAATATATATCGGAGGCTAAGTGGTGGTCTGTCTTTGTTATCCCACTGCTTATATTCTAATATCTCGATTCGATTGTCCTTACTCCACAAGGAAGATGCACTATTTGTTGTTTCTTGTCTTGGTTAGTAAAGGGTAAATGTGCCTTGCAAACTTAGTGCTAACAGATCCAATCTCCAAATGCATACCTTCAAAGTCCAAGGAATTCGATGAAAAGTAAACGAACACTTCTTGAATGTTCCTCGAAAGAGTGCTGGAAATTGTGTCCTTGATCTTTGAGTTTATGATCAAAAACACACCTGGACTATCGCTTTTTACTGAGTTTCACAAATCAACTATTTGTTGTTCCCTTTTTCCCCCTGAACAATCATCATCTATGCATTAAAACATACCTCAACTATCAGGTAGGAAAAGAGAACTAATAGTTGAGGTGTGATTTAATTCATATATAGATGGTGATAGTTCAAGTAGAAAAAGGGAATAATTGATAGTTGGGCTGTGAAACTTTGCGAAAAAAGCAACAGTTTATGTGTATTTTTGACCTTTAACTCTGGATCTTTGATATTCTCCTCCAAGAGAGCACATTTTGGGAGAAATTAGTAGCTTGAAAAGAACCATTGAAAGATACTAGAATCCTGCAATTTGACCTTATGTATTTCAAAGTGTCTCACATTCAATGATACTTAGCTGTTTGTTTCATTTTTTTGAAGGTTCATTATCGGTTTTCTTCTTGCTGGCATCCCTTGGTATCTAGCTGCATTTGTCCTGCTTTGTGCACATATTGATCCTCGAGAGAAACCAGGATACATCGCGTCCACCATTGCTGTAAGTCATCTTTTTTCTTAGGCAGCAAATGTATTAACTGATGATGTGCTTTTGCCTACAATGTCAAGGTTTTTCGACTTAATCAGAATTTGAAAAAACAAAACCATAGAATTCTGCCAATTCGCGTATAGCAACTTAATGTCTCATGTAATGTAATAATACTATTCTGTGTTGCATTGCAGGCTGTTCTTGCTACTTTTGTCCTCGTATTTGGTTTGTCGAAGGATTGACTGGAGAGTGGTGATCAATCTGTGTGTATTCATATCGGAATGTTATCTGGCTTTGCTTAATTTGCATTCTTTTCAGTACAAATTCCATATCTTTGATTCCTTCTTGTATTTTTAAGATCTGTTTGTGAATATGTGCTTTTAAGAGTATATGTATGTGTAATTAAGTTGAATTTACATTATATCGCACCAGAAGTCTCCGATAATATGTATTACCAATGGGTTAGAACTTTCCTGTGTTGTGTGGTGAGTAGAGTTATATGCTTGTGGGAAGTAGCAGGTATCTGATATTATAGTCAATGTGAATGCAAGTTGATCACTATTTTGACTAATATCAAATGTGTTTGTTTTGTACAAATAACCACTTATGGCCTTGTACATAGAAGTTGAACAAATGTGGTCTTTTAAATGGAATTTTTATTTTTGAGAAATATTAGTTAATGTTCAGTTACTTGAGTCTTAAGATCTGTGGAATTAACATTTTGAGATAAAGATTTAACTTTTTCTTTTGTAGTTTCTTTGAATTTCAAATACTACAAGTATTCTGAATGTTTACTTGTGAGTTGTAAAATGTGAAACTTCAGAATGACTACTATTTTTAAGAGATAATGATTAAATAAACAATTGAGGTATCAACTTTTTGTGAGTTCCATATCTAAAATATCGTGTGTTTATGTTTCCTATTTGAGTATTCACTAAACTATTTATAAAAAAAAAAAAAAACACCTCAAACTGACTAAATCAAGTATTTGAATACAATCCCAAAAAGTGCGTGACAACTTTATTCGCCCATAAAATTTCGTCCATATGGCAGCTAACTCATTAATTCCAATGCGTGTTTTGATAAATATTTGTTCATAGTTCAGATAGAAAAAAACTCGAAAAAAAAATGATATTTCAAGTGCATTATTTTTTTTAACCATTATCTCTTTTTTTAATCATAGAAATTGAAAAATAGTTATTTTTGAATTTTTAATGTAGGATAGTAATTAGTGTTCTCCATTTTAGGTCTCAATTATTTGATTATTTTTCACTATAAAAATCAAGATAGGATGATATAACTTGGAGATATAGTTCAAATCTTCTCAAGCCTTGTGATTGGCTAATCAAACACAACACAAAATATTTCCAACCACAATTTCTACTTGTGCAATATTAGCCACCCACGTAGGATTCTCACTTTCTCTATACAAATAACAACCAATTCCCTCTTTAGAACCATCCACATTTGCCAAGCACAAAATATATTAAAAAAACAACTTTGAGAGGTTGAAGAAAATGGCATCAATGGCAGCAGCAGCAAGCTCCACCACAGTTGTTAGAGCAACACCATTTTTGGGCCAAACTAAGAATGCTAACCCTCTTAGAGATGTTGTTGCAATGGGCTCTGCCAGATTCACCATGGTATATATACATTATATCCCTTTTTCTTTTCCATGTTTTAGTTTTTTATGTGAGTTTATCTTGTATTCGTAAGTTGTGGAAACAGTTTCTTGCAGAAATATAGTTTAATGTTGCATACAGTACTCTTGTGAAGTTGTGGTCTAGCCCTTCTTGGACCTCACACACGAGAGCTTAGTGCATCAGACTGTCTTTTTTTTTTTCTTTTCCTACTAGATTTTTATGTGACTTGTTTCTTTTTTCTCTCATCTTATCAGAGTAATGATTTATGGTACGGACCTGACCGTGTTAAGTACTTGGGTCCCTTTTCTGCTCAAACTCCTTCATACTTGAACGGAGAATTCCCTGGTGATTATGGATGGGACACTGCTGGTTTATCTGCTGATCCCGAGGCCTTTGCCAAGAACAGAGCTCTTGAGGTACATTTATTTGTACACTTCTTTAAATTTCGACACACTTACCAAAAAAAAGTAAGGTCTGCGTACACTCTATCCTCCCATGACCCCACTCGTTTGGAACTTCACTAGATATGTTGTTTGGTTGTTTGCTGATTAACACTGAACTATATAGGTTATCCATGGAAGATGGGCAATGCTTGGTGCACTAGGTTGCATTTTCCCAGAAGTTCTTGAAAAATGGGTGAAAGTAGACTTCAAAGAACCAGTATGGTTCAAAGCAGGAGCACAAATCTTCAGTGACGGTGGACTTGACTACTTGGGAAACCCAAACCTTGTCCATGCTCAGAGTATTCTAGCTGTGCTAGGTTTCCAAGTGGTTCTGATGGGACTTGTTGAAGGTTTTAGAATCAACGGACTTCCAGGAGTTGGAGAAGGCAACGACTTATACCCCGGTGGCCAATATTTTGACCCACTCGGCCTTGCTGATGACCCTACCACATTTGCTGAGCTCAAGGTGAAGGAAATCAAGAACGGAAGACTAGCTATGTTCTCTATGTTTGGATTCTTTGTTCAAGCTATTGTTACTGGCAAAGGCCCTCTTGAAAACCTATTGGATCACCTTGACAACCCTGTTGCTAACAATGCTTGGGTTTACGCCACTAAGTTTGTTCCTGGAGCTTAGATTTATGTTTCAATTCCTTGAAAGTACCACTTTTTGTGTAACTGAAATCTTCAGAAATGCAAACATATTGTAGATGAAAATCATTTCAAGTTTTGTTTACTAACATTATTCCTAACTCGTAGAGATAAAAGAGGTTATGAGCACAAAAATGAAAGCAGTAGCAACACCAAACTATTAGAATAGAAAAATTGGATATAACAATTTCATTTACTGCACTCACTCAAATCTATTCTATATTCAATTTTTCTGTTCTTTACATCACCAAACCTAATCGAAAATCATTAAATCCAACAGAAAAATCGATACAAAACTAACAAATCTCTAAGAGCTAGTGAATTTGGTAACGGCCTTAGTACCCTCAGAGACGGCATGCTTAGCCAATTCACCGGGAAGGACCAACCGAACAGCAGTTTGAATCTCCCGAGAAGTGATGGTAGGCTTTTTGTTGTACCTAGCAAGCCTAGAAGACTCCTGAGCAAGCTTCTCGAAGATATCATTGATGAAGCTGTTCATGATTCCCATAGCCTTGCTTGAAATTCCTATATCTGGATGAACCTGTTTCAGCACCTTGAAGATGTAGATCTTGTAAGTCTCGATCGACTTCTTCGATCTCTTCTTCTTCTTATCTCCGGCAGCAGCGGCTCCGCCGTCCTTGGGCAGCTTCTTGCCGGCCTTTGATTTCTCAGCGGCGGCAGGAGCCTTCTCAGCTGCTGGCTTCTTCTCTGCGGGTTTCTTCTCTGCCTTTGGTGCCATTGAAGGGGAGATTTCAGAAATTGGGGGGATTTTGGAGTTTGAATTGTGTGAAGTGAAAGTGATGAAGAGATTTATTATATAGGAGTTTGGGGCTAGATGTTTATTGGTTAGTTTTGGATGACGCGGATCGTGAATTTGAACCGTTGGATGTTATAGTTAATCAACGGTGTAGAAGGAAGGAAGAATTAAGTTAAAGTGGATTTTCCTTCCTAATAATTAAAGATTAAAGGGTATGCATATGATTATAATTAATATCAAAGTTTTGGTTTAAATATGGAATAAATATAATTTCAATTTTTATAGCGGAATTAGTAAATATTTCTTAAGGGTTATTTTGTGTTTAAAAGCTTTTCAGCAATAGTAATACATTTTTAATTTATTTTTTATATATCTACATGATATTTGAGTCAATACGAAATTTGAATTAAATTCTAAATTATTTGGTTAGATAATTTATTTAAACTTTATAAATTAAGTAATCCATTTTATTTTTCAAATCAAGATTTATTTTTTTTTAAGCCAAAAGTTATGACATGTGTCAAGTTACTGGATAATTCAGTCAAATTCAAGACTAATGAGATCATGTCTCATGTTCAAATGATATGATAATTGCCTTATCACAATAACATTTGTGATAAATATTTAGCCGATCAAAATGTGGTAAGAGAGTTCATTAACACGTAGATTATCTATTCCTACATATATAATTAAATAGAGAGATTACATAGCTTTTTGAGGACATACGTCAAGCATCGGAAAAATATTATCATTGAATATAGTTCAAAGTGTTGTTTAACATTTTTAATGATTGAAATACATCTCTAAGATGTATGAATTATCATGTAGTTCGAAAAATATGTTTCGGAAGGTCCTCAAACTATCAAAAAAATAGTGAAGAAGAATCAAAAGCACAACGTAATTGTACTCAACTAGTATTGACCATCACCATGAGCATAGGCCATCCTCACAACCTTGTAGTCTCTTGTTTTAATAGCAAAGCCAAACCCAAGGACAAACGTGTAAGTCCCTGAATGTCACAGCAAAGAGGAGTCATTGGGAGGGTGAGGCATCTGGATATGCTAGGATTCCAAAGTACCACACGACTTCTATATTCTAATAAATCATCTAACATACAAAGAACACTGTTGCATATACCAATAATCCTACAATAGAAATAATCTGGCAATCCAACAATAAGAGGTGATCTTAATGGTATTACATTGTCAAAATCTGATCATGTGGTGAGGATAGTCACTTTGCCCGTGAATGCACCAGTGGTGGTCATTGATCATGGTTTGAATCCCTCCTATGTTTTAGTCTTTCAAGTTATGTTTTTCAGTATTTATCTCTAGTTGAGATTGTTACTTTATTTTCTGTTCTTTATTAGGTATCATTCTGAAGCTTTTTTGTTATGCATAGTTGTATTTTTGTTCATGCTGCAATAGATACTCTCTGTATAACTATACAATACATGTTCACAGGCAAAAATCAAAGTTCTCTACAATACAATCTTTCCTAGCAATCCTCTTGTGTTCTCTTAGCGATTCCTAAAGTTTTAGGCTAACTTGGCATAGCATGACCGTGAGCAAGTGGCGCGAGAACGTGAGCAAATTGTCAAGTGCCGCACGTGTGTTATGTAGAAGACTAAGTCCGTGACATTAAGCTGTATTAAAAGCTTGGTGCTTACTAACTTATGTTATTCAAGAACTCAGCTGCTCGACTATTAGACAAACTAGAACAGGAAATTTTGCAGAGGTGGAATGGATGGAATCATGTGACGAGTAATTCGACACTCAATTTTAATCAAGACATACAACTCGCGTATGCGTTTTGTTGCATACAATATGGTCAAAACATACAACTTGCTTATGATTTGTATACAATTATGTTATTGTATTTTGTATGCATCATATATGTAGGGTGTGTAAATCATTTTATATCCAGGTTCCAACAATATATTAGTCATATAAATAACATATGTATGCCATGTTAGACATGATCTTGGATTTGCACAACTTGTAATTATTTTTCTGGTACACTAGCTTGGTGCTTAGCTATCTTTAATAATATACCTTATGCTGTGTTAAAAACTTGGTGCTTACAAACTTATCTTATTCAGGAACTCAGCAGCTTGACTATTAGACAAACTAGAACAGGAAAGTTTGCAGAGATGGAATGGATTGAGTCAGATGGAATCATGTTATGGGAATTACAGGAGTAATTATTACCTACTAAAAGTTGCCATATGTTTTGGCAAAGGCTGGAAATATTGTTTACTCCTGGCTGCGGGAAAGGATATGGAAATATTGCACTGTGGTAGCCAGGATATATAGAGTACGTTCTTAAACATTTTGGAGTTCAATGGGTAAATAGTGTCAAATAGTTTTAAGAAGGCTCTCATGAGCTAGTCCCTATTCTACGGATTCAACTGAACACAATATTTTCAACACGGAATACAAATATTTATGTGTGAACTGTGTTGGGACTGTCCAGAATCCACTTATAAAAACCGAAAACCACATAATTTATCAACCAAATCAAACCAAACATAGAAACGACTTGTATATAACTTTAAAATGTATAGGCATGTTTACTGAACTTATAATATCATATAGTAGGACTTACATTCTGCTTGGCTCAGAAATGAATGACTTGAAACATTACCTAGTTATAGTAAGGGCATTGTTTCTGATGCAAACAACATAACAGCAAATACAATGTGCAGAAAAATGCATTATAAAACACACGCAACATACGTACAATACTAGTGTGTGAAACTTCCTTGCGTATAATACACCTCCTGAAGCTATAACCAACACAAGTCCTTGACATTTTTTCCCATTACACCATCCGAGGCAATGTAAAAGCAGGATAAATCATTGCCATCAGATTAAACCATAAACACTAAAGGTAGAATAGAATTACCATCAGATTTGAAACCACACTCTTCAATGCTCAACTTCCAGACCAACAAAAAGTTTAAGCAGCATTACAAATCCACCTGCAATGGATTGCAGCAATTCTAGTCACGCCTACAAAACAAAACACGAGGAAAATAAACACAATCAAGCAGACAGAGGAACCAAATATCAAAGCGAACCAAAAGAAAAATCTGTAAATTAAACTATCTTTTGGCTAAAAAGTCATCAAATGAGTTCTACTAGTGAAGAGCCAGAGCCACTATTGGATTAGAGTAGTGTTTGTGGTCTGGTACTTTGAGCATTAATTCACCTGGAACCCAAGGTTCCGGATAAGAGTTCAAGGTGAAATCAACTAACTTTGACTAGCCACATTATGCACTAGATAATTGAGATAACAAGTGCAATTATAGACCTATTATTTAACAAGTATAACCTATTTAACAATCAGAGCATCATCTCTACATCAAAAAGAAAAGGTTTGCAAAGATGCAGGCAGCTGAAGACCAAGACGAAGCGAGCAACATAAATGATCCACTGCATAATCTGATAAACCAACCACTGAAAATATGACTTTTGCTTCTTATCATCCAAGAGAGAGCCCAGAAAACAGCAATTTCAACTCCTCATCCTGTGAAGTGGTTCTCTGCATAAAATGTGAGACAATGAAAACATAAAACCCCCAATTCAAATGCTTAACAATTAACTCAAAGCCATAAGAGATCTATGATGCACTTATGCACTTCTAAACAATACAACATCCCCTAGCAAGTAGTCAAGTGACTGTAGAGATGTAGTTCTTCTCCCTCCTAAAAACAATCTTGTTCTTATACTAATCATGATGGTGAAACAAAGCATGCTAGACCAGCAAACATCAGAACAATTTTATCACAGTTTCTGCAACAATTACCCTATAAACAAGTAGCCTGGTATTGTATAATCACCAAATTGGTTGACTAGACCGACTAATGATCAGACAATGTGCCAAAACTTTCACGAGGGAGAGAGGAGAAAACATCCACAAGAAGACATACAGATTGTGTGTGGTATGAATTTCAACCGAACCATTCTTCTCCAACAGGAGCAGAAGGGGCCCGAGCATGTTATAGGGCGAGGAAAATAGGAATAGGCCAATCTGTTTCAAAGGATCAAGAGGATTCCTAAATCTCTAGATATGAGGCCAATTTCTAGTCATACTATTCTTTTAAACACACACAAAATCAAGCTACTAATTGTTAATGTTATACGACTGAAATAGACCAGAATTCATACAGGAATATCTATCGTTATTTCCTTGAATATACCCAAAATTATAAGAAGATCCAAATGCCAACAATCTTACAACTTAAGGTGACACTTACGCATGGAACACATTGAGAAAGTAAAGGTCTTGCATTTTCCCCATACAGAGTAACTCAGCCCTCTAGGATAGCAATAGAAGTCATCCTCCCCATGCTACAAAGTCACTAGCAATATATCAAATGCTTGAGACCCTCCAGATAAACAATAACAGGCAGTGATCAGTGAATTTAACCCTGGATAATGCAGCATTGCAGTAATGAGACCTCAAGCATGATATGTCATGTGCTCGAGTAGGTCTCCTTTTCCCATAGTTACTTATTTGTAGTACATTAAGATACAACTATTATAAAACACGAGCAAAAGAGATCACAATGATCATATATCCTAAACATGCATACGCTCCCCCACCCCACCCCCATTGAATGTATGCACCATGTACCTGAATCGACAGAAGTTGCAGAATTTTGTTTAGGACGCGCATCCGATGAGTTGCATATGCACTGCTTGGTGGAAGTCTACTCACTCTCTTCATTTCTTCATGAACTGCTCCCATTTTACCTTCAGATCCCATCAGCTTAAGTGCATCATTAGAAGACTGGGTGCTAGGGAGGCCGTCTTTGGGAGGATTTAGGGCAGTACTGCGATTAACTTGATAGAACTGATCCATTGAACCACCTATATATAACATGACAAATTTAAGCAAGGATAAAGCAGAACTTCACAAGACAAATGCTAGGCCAAACAGGCTCTAAGTTGAACTCTCTAAAAAAACCTAGATAGGCAAAGGGAATTGAACTTCCTACCACCTAACTACGCTCCATGCGTTGCACCGGTTCAGCGAAAAAATTACATGTATATGTTTTTATGTATATAAAAGAAGTTTAACAAGGTAAAGCAAAACGGAATTCCAGAAAACGAGATAAATACCTAAACGGCGGCAATTGAAATTCACTGCCGTCTCCGGTTGCCGATCGGAAAATCTTTTGCGTCCAGAGAACGCAGTAGCGATCGTATCGAACAATCCAGAATATTTTGGGTTTCTAGAAAACCGGAGATTCTCTCTAGAGTAAAAGAAAACGAGCAAAGTTTGAAAAATGTTACACTGACCCCTTAAGAATTGTATGGTCTCAGATATACCCTCTATATTGGGATCATTGTTTTTTAAAAGGCGTGAATCGAGGATTTTTATATGATACGATATATTTCAAAATAACCCCCGAGGCTCGTCTTAGAACCACTATTTAGAACATTGTTTGGGACTCACTTCGGGAAGTATACATGTAGAATGCTTTGAGACTCACGTGTGGATTTAGTTTTGTGAGGTTTACATTCCAAACACTCAGTGTACGTCTTAGGTACACTTAATGCTCAATGCTTTAGGACTAACTTAACAATTTATTAAATCATATGTCAAATTCTCTAATTAGCATTGTTAGACCTTAAGTTAAGTTTTTAATAAACTACAGTTATGAAGCATAAAATTAAAGTTATTGTCATAAAAATTGTCTTGAATAATACAGGCGAATAAAGAATATTTCCTTTATTTGGCTTTTTATGGCTATTCATGGTCATTCGCTAAGAAGACGATATAGAAATGGGCGTGAGATTAGGTACCATATAAGTGCTCGAATTCCAAAAAATATTTCTCACTTAAATTGTATCATAAATGATAGTGACAGTGTATGTATCGATAAGTTAAGAATGGATAGAAATGCCTTTCATAATTTAGTTCTATTAACTAAGGATATCGGAGGTTTGACTGATGGTAAATATATGTCAAGTAGTGAAAAGCTAGCAATGTTCTTAAACATATTGGCTCATCACGAGAAGAATAGATCTATCAAGGTCGATTATATGAGATCTGGATGGAGCGTAAGTCAAGCTTTTAATGAATGCTTGAGAGCTATACTCAAACTAACTCCATTGTTTCTTGTCAATCCTAAACCGATCCTTAAGGATGAGATTGAAGATCGATGGAAATGGTTTAAGGTAGGTGAGATTAATTTTAGCATTTGTATATGACTAAATAATGTAATTTTACTAAGAATTCGTTTTAGTGCGAGATAACTCTATATTTTTTATAGGGTTGTTTAGGTGCACTAGATGGTACTTACATTCACATTAGAGTTCCATCTGAGTACAAACCACGATACAGGACAAGGAAGGAAGATATAACTACTAATGTATTGGGAGTTTGTGATAGAAATCTCAATTTTACTTATGTGTTACCTGGTTGGGAAGGATCAGCTGCTGATGGTCGTGTATTACGAGACGCTGTAGTGCGGCACAATGGTTTAAAAATTCCTGAGGGTATGCCATGTATAAATGTATATAAGAACACAAAAAGAATGATGCATTTATTTTTTTGAGAAGGTAACAGTACATGAAAAGAATAGAAAAGTAATTAAATTTTATGTTTATATTATAGGTAATTATTATTTATGTGATGGAGGATATACAAATGGAAAAGGTTTTCTTTCACCTTACCGAGGGTATAGATATTGGTTAAGGGATTGGCAAGGTGACAAGCCCCCACCTCGATGTCGAGAAGAACTTTTTAATATGAAGCATGCTAGGGCTCGTAATGTTATCGAAAGGGCGTTTGGTCTCTTGAAAGGGCGTTGGGGAATTCTTAGGAGCTCTTCGTGGTACTCTGTCAAAGTTCATAACAGAATTATAAGTGCTTGTTGTTTGATTCACAACTATATCCGTAGAGAGATGGATGTGGATCCTTTAGACATGGATATGGAAGAACAAGTTGAGAATCAACCTGAACATATTGATGTTGTTGAATCGTCTGAAGAGTGGACCACTTGGAGGGATGAGTTGGCTCAATCAATGTGGAATGCAAGATCTAATCAGTGATGACATGTTAATTTTTATTTTTTTTTGCGATGAATTTAGCTAGCTTGGGCGTTTAAGGTCAGTCTTTTATCAAAAGTTAGAATCTCTCTTCTGTTTCAGTGATCTAGTGATCTTATACTAGTTAATTGGGAGTCTTGAATCCTTTTTGTAACTTTTGGCATATGTTATTATGAAATTTGTGGTTTTCTTAATATGTTATAATTATTACTCTTCATCACTTCCTCTACTAGTAAAATTTGACTTTATTTTACAACTCCAATCTCCTAAAACTAAAAGAACCCTGCAATACTAGTGCATATTATAATTTCTAAAAGTTGATAGAGGAAAAGAAAACTAAATGATAAGTATGCATATAGAGAGAAAGGAATTAGTATTGCTCTTCCTATCTTTGATTTCCAGCAACCATGAAGATGGTCATTAGAGTTATAGATTTGTTCAACTATTTAATGTGTGCATTATTGTTATTATCATTATTATTTTCTTCCTATTTATTTTTATAATCTATTCCACAAGAATATAAAGGCAAAATGAGCAGTCAAACATCTTTCCACACATTAAAAAGATCAAGAAATTCAACTCCTTCAACTAGAAGGACATGGACTGAAACAGAAGAACAAACTCTTATTGATGGATTAAAAGAGTTATGTGTTAATGGTTGGAGAGGTGATAATGGAACCTTCAAGCCAGGATACCTAAAGGAATTAGAATGTTATTTATGTAAACATCATCCTAACAACGGATTGAAAGGTGAACCACATGTCTTATCTAAAATAAGATATTGGAAGAAATGTTATGCAAGTATAGCTATGCTAAAGAGTCGAAGTGGATTGGGATTTCAATACAGTGATGGAGCTATAATAGTTGATGATCCCAAATTTTGGGATGACTTCCTAAAGGTAATTAATACTTTATTAAAGTTATTATAATTTTTTTTACACTATCTGCCTGATGCTTTTAATTGTTTAGATCTGCACTTCTTCACTAGTGAGTGAATTTATTGAATATGTTTCATGTGGACTGTCTATGACTATCACTAGAAAAGTAAGCGTGCTTCTGCATCCACTTCAATAATATCCATCCTACTAGCCTCGTGTTCTCACGGATAAACAAATGAATGATCTTGTTTTAGACTTTACACTCCTTGTGTTCTAAATTTATGGACAGAAGTTGCGAGTATATCCTCGATTTGCCCTCAACTATAAACATTCATAGGGGATAACTACCCACCAATCTCGGCTATATTTGTCTTGTTCCAAAGTTGAATGTTGGTAAGGTTCAAGTCAACTACTGCTTTAGGAGTGTGCACCCTGCCTCGGGCCACCAAAGCCTTTCTCAATATGTATTAGTGTCAACCCAAACATAGCTGCTAGAGTGAGCATTAATAAGTCTTTTAGCTTGAATACCGAAAAGTTGTGTCCATTAAATTTAGATTTCAAAGATACCGATTGCACAACTTAGAGAGCTTTTTAGTTGTTCATGATTATAGTTATGTATTTATATATGTGTTCTCTAAAAGAGTTATTAACTGAGTAATATTATATCGCTTTGTTTTATTTTTTGATTATTTTCTAGGTTGATCCAAGTGACAAAAAGATGAATAAGAAAAAATGGCCGATGTTTGTGGATTGGGAGGAAATCTTTGGCAAGGATAGAGCAACAGGGGAGTTTGCAGAAGGCCCATTAGATGCTGTTGAGGAAATTCAAAGGAGTCAATCCTCAGTACTGTTTAACGATATGAGTTTGGAATTTCCTATTGATCTTGATGGTGATGAAGAAGCTGGTTCTAGTCATAGACCTAATGTGGCTACGGGAGAAGCTGGAAATGCTAATGGAGCTACTATATTTCCTGAAGCATCTCAAAATGAAACTGCTGGAGCATTTGAACCTGAAGAAGCTGGATCTCAACAAACCAATAAACAAGGTGAGTATACCAAAAGGTCGTCTAATGTCAATGAAAAGGAGAAATGCAAGAAAAGAAAAAAGATCCCGGAGAATGATTCTGAGATATTTCTTAAGGGTATGGTTGAGGTTATAAAAGACTTTACTGACAGTCAAGACAAACGAATGGGTGCCTTGATCGACAAGATTGGATATCGTGACCAATCTAATCTTCGTGATCAAATTTATTCAATCATTGAATCTCCTATATTTGACTTGTACTCTATAGAGCAACGCATCAAAGCAACAATGGTTCTTTGTGATGACATCAAAAAGATGGAATTATTTATACGCATAGGTGAACTTGAGCGTCAAACTATGATGTTTATGATCATCAATGATAAACTTTAAAGTATGGTAGACTTCAAGATAAGTGGAAAGTTCATTTTGCTAATTTTGCTTAATTGAAGATCTTTAAATATTTGAGTGTAGTGTCACTTTCAGATACCTCGGTTTATGTCCTATATTGAAAATGATTGGCGTAAGATGGACACGAGGACAATAGCTTTTGTGTAACTAGAATCTATGGAAAAACTTGAATGTGGTGTCACTTGTGATAAACTCAAATGATGTATGTAAATGTGTTTATTTGGCTTGCTTTTGTCAATTGATGCACATGATTACTTTATTCATTAGAATTTCATAATTATAAAAAAAGAATCATTAGGTATTTGCTTAAAGCTAGTTATTACTGGCACTTGCAAGATGTTATTTCAATATAGCTTAAGAACTAGGAGAAGAGTTGGAGAGTTGCATATCTGTTATCCATCAAATTCTAAAGGCTTCTTTGGTTTATGACAAATGAAGTTTTACAATGTTCAGTATTTGGGATAGAGACAATGTAGCAGGAAAGCTTCAGGTGGCTTGCTCATGTTACTTAATTTTACTAACTTTCTTTGAAGTTGTGATCAAACTATATTTCTTTTAACATTAGAAACTTTTGCTGTCCACACTATGCTGTCCACACTACTTGAACTTTAGTTTTATTTTATATTTTCTTGTTTACTTAAGAGAGAAGGGAGGTATGCCTTGGTCGGGTATTTAAAATAACGTCTTCTCATTTATGACTTGAGACTTCCTCAAGTGAATTAAATCTGTTAAGCACTTCGTATTCAAGTTTTAAACGTAATAAATATGGTAATTACATGAAATAGATAACATAATAATATAAGGGTAAAACTAGAAAAAAAGTTCTTTTTTAAGAGTTCTTAGCCAAACACAAGATTTGAATAAGCAATAAACCAAACACTGGATAAAAAATAATCCCTGCATTGCTAATCCCTGCATTACTCATTTTTGTACCAAACGACCCCTTAATGCTCAACGCTTTAGGACTAACTTAACAATTTATTAAAACCATATGTCAAATTCTCTTATTAGCATTGTTAGACCTTAAGTTAAGTTTTTAATAAACTATAGTTATGAAGTATGAAATTAAAGTTATTGTCATTAAAATTGTCATGAATAATACAGGCGAATAAAAAATATTTCCTCTATTTCATATTAACTATTTTTTTTTTTAATTTTTTTCGTTATTCAAAATAATTGAATTGTTCAAAGTTTAAAATGAATGTTTATTTTTTCCATATTTTCCCTTTCCATTAATAAAATTTAATATTTTCTAGGAAATAAATTGTACTACTTGTAAAATTATATTTATGATTTCTCAATCAATAATTGTAAAAAGTATTGTTTAAATTATGTTATGTACGCAAATGTTTTTTTAATAAATATTGTCTTAGAAAATAAGGATTAATTAGGAAGGAGTTCAATTTTAATCTACACCGTTGATTGACTATAACATCAAACGGCACAAACTCACGATCCGCGTCATTCAAAAGTAACCAATAAACAGCTAGCCCAAAATCATATTATAAGAAATCTCTTCATCCCTTTCGCTTCACACAATTCAAACTCAAAAGCCCTCCAATTTCTCTTTGATTTCCGAAATATCCTCTTCAATGGCACCAAAGGCAGAGAAGAAGCCAGCAGCTGAGAAGGCCCCTGCTGCCGCCGCTGAGAAATCAAAGGCCGGCAAGAAGCTACCAAAGGACGGCGGAGCTGCTGCTGCCGGAGACAAGAAGAAGAAGAGGTCGAAGAAATTGACCGAGACTTACAAGATCTACATCTTCAAGGTGTTGAAGCAGGTTCATCCAGATATAGGAATTTCAAGCAAGGCTATGGGAATCATGAACAGCTTCATCAACGATATCTTCGAGAAGCTCGCTCAGGAATCTTCTAGGCTTGCTAGGTACAACAAAAAGCCTACCATCACTTCTCGGGAGATTCAAACTGCTGTCCGATTGGTCCTCCCCGGTGAATTGGCTAAGCATGCCGTCTCTGAGGGTACTAAGGCGGTTACCAAATTCACTAGCTCTTAGAGATGTGTTAGTTTTGTATTGATTTTTCTGTTGGGTTTAAGATTTTCAGTTAGCGTTTTGGTGATTAGAACAGAAAATTGAATATAAAATAGATTTGATGAAATTTACGCTACTCTTGATATATAGTATGATTTAAATTGACGCTACTCTCATTTTGCGATGCTTCAACTTTTTAAATTCAGTTACAGAATTAGTATTGTTAAAAATGTGCATCACCTAGTAGTCAATGAAGTAAATTGAAAATCATAAGATTTGCGTTTAAGTCTCAGCACTCAGCAGAGGCGAAAAACGCTAGTTATTTCTCGTCATCTGTTCTAGGAGAAAACACAAGCTGATTCATATATGACAGTTAATTTTAAAACATGGTGTTAGTGGTCAAATGGTTAAATGTTATGTTACCACATGTAAATAGTGTTAAATTCTTTACATCGTTAGTGTATAGAAGTTAAAGCAATGAAATGATTTACGAATTATTCAGACAGAAGCTCTAGAGAAATGTAATATAATGTTTAGGTGAAAACAAACACAGAGATTTGGTCAATATAAGCTTTAATTTTCATGTGTATGCAGGTGAGACGGAGAGAATATTGTGGTCGTGTAGTAGTATAAAGTTGAAATTTTCCTTGAAACTGTTAAGAGTGTCAAATGGGAAATGAGGTTATGCGTATTGTTTAAATTCATTGTTAGGTAACGACAGTGAGTTCTGTAAGCTGTTATTTTTTATGCAGGTGGAAAGGAAATCTCCAAAATTTATGCTGATACGGTTCATGAAATAGAGACAGAGTCTAAAGAGAAACAAGACAGGTCGTGTGGCAACGAGATATTGAAAATTTGAGTAAGATAACTAATGGTACTGGACCTGTGATATTGCTTGATGGGGCAGAGAAGCTGGAAAACATAAGGGAGCTTAAATTGGGTTCCGAAAACAGAGTTCAAGTTGATGGACGTCCTGAGATTCCTTATGATGATGGAATTTATGGGCACTCGTTGTCTGAATAATTTGTTGGTTCATGATAATCGTCAACAGAAGAAAGTGTAGTTTATTCTAGTATGTATTAGGACATTGAGGCATCGATATCGTATATGTTAGTTAGTATTGCTGGATTGCTAGTTAAATCTTGGTTATTGTTTTGTTTCCTTTTGAAACTCTCATGATGGGAAGCAAATCTCATAAATATGCTTTAGTGATCATAGTAAAAAAATTAAATTATTTTTTTCACTTTCATTAGAAGAAGGTTATATGTGAGCTTCTTTTGCAACAGTATGAGTATATGTGAGCAATTTGTATAACGGTAAGGGCATGCATGAGTCACTTTCATAACAAGGATATATCAACTCTGAATGACAAAGTTAAGGGGTATATCAAACTCTTTTTTCCCTAAAATGAATGTCTTTTTTTCTTTTTGGGTATCTGTTTAATTTCAATTTTTCATATGACATACTTAAATCAAGGCTAAATGACACTTTTGTACATTCTATGTATATTTGTTCTAGATACAAGTTTCAATTTTATTTCTTTTTCTTAAATTCGTGTCAATTCATTGTTATTTGTATTTTTGTTTGACAACTCTTTAATGGGCGTTTGATCATAAAAAAATAGTGAAAAAAATAATAATATATAATTAAAATACTATTGTTGCCATTTTCCAAGAATACAAGGAGGCAAGCGAAAAAGCGCAAGTTTGGTTCCACTTCCCAGTGCAGTAGCATTTCTCGAGTTTTTCTAGTTTCCGAGTTAAGCAAAGGGCAAAAATGGGAATTTGGGACTTCATAAGCTCCGGCACAGAATCGGTGAAACGGAACTCACCGGATCTAGCAACTCCGGTGACGACGGTATGCAAAAGTACCTATTATTACAGTGCGGCCGCCGTCAGAATGATCGACAACGTCGTTCGAGTTAACGGCGTGCAGAAGCTGGGTCAGTACATTTACATGCCTGATGAAGAAGGCAGGGCAAAAATCGTCAATTTCAGTTCAAAATTCGTCAAAAATGCATCCGTTTATGCCGTCAAAGAAGCAGCCAACATCTTCATTCCTGGTTTGCTCCCTTCTCACTAACGATAAGTCGATGTTTATACCAAATTAGAGGCAGATTAATGAGAGTTTAGGTATAAGATAAAGTTGAACAAGTAGACACACCGATTTACCTAGCTAATCGGGTGAAATTTGTTACATAGAATTGTTTTATAATTCTGGAGTATGTGGTTCATGTGTGCAGGTGGAAGAGCAGTCTCCCGAATTTACTCTCAAACAGTCGGCGAAATGCAAATTGAGACTAAGAAGAATCAAAACACATTGTGCGACAAGGAAATAACTGGCAATTCGATTAAGAACACCAGTAGTACCAGCACAGCCTCCCTTCCCTTTGAATTTTGATCACACTTTGTTTAAACTTTTGTAATCTAATGTTATGACTGATTTAGGATATGATAGTCACAAGATTGGAATGCTTATTACTGTTAAGCCCTTAAGCTCATGTACAATTCATGTGATACTTGTTTTTCCAACCTCCTCCAGGATTCCTGGTCACATCAGCACTTCCATCCTTAATGTTGTTATAGTCCCACCCAATCCTGTCTACAGCCGAAATGGTGTCACCCCTCCATTGATTTGTTGAGGTCCTTTCGGTATTGACCAGTTGTTTGGGATTTTGGATAATGCAAACAGCTATATGCTGACCCATTCGTCCTTGGAACTAGCTCTACTTGATACTTTTCTCAACTCGAGATGATAATCTTTGCGTTTTGGATTGATATACTAATTGGATTTCAATTGTTTCTGCAGGTGGGAGTAAAATCGTTAAGGAAGGATCAAAGGATAAATCGCCTTCACGTCCTAGACTTGACAAACAAGATTTTACTGTCATGATGGAGGAGATGCAAGCAAAGGTGGAGAAACTTCAGGATGACATGAACAACATGAAGCAGCAAAATGAGGTATCAGCTAAGTGTGCCAACGGATTAGATTCCTTCGAGTTCTCTGACGAGCCTATCAAGAGTTCAACGCCTACAAAATCTAAACCAAAAAAGGTTTTAATTCGTTCTCGAATGTAGAAAACAGTAAAATCATGGCAATGAGGAAGCTGCACTTTCATCTTTCTTGACAATATAGGTTGTGCTTCTGTAATTTTCTTGTGCTTTGTGTTATAACTGTATAATACATGTATTATATGATCATATAGAAGTATTAAACTGGTATTATGATGTGCTTAACCACATTGCCTGATGTTACTTAGACACGCATCGCGCTTACTCTCCTTTCAACAATACTTCAGTATAATTTTTCATCATCATTAATATTTTAAACTTTGTGAACTATCAAACACTATTATGAAATACTAAGTACTTGGACCAACTAGGTTACGAAATATATGCAAAGTGTTTCGGTAATGTGTATTTGTACTGAAGATACATATAATATATACATATCTAAACTCAACATATAGATAGATTTTGATCATGTTGATAAACTAATGGGCAGAACGGTATATAACTTGTAACTTTTAAAAATACTATTTACTTGACTGATTGAACTTAAATACCCCTCGTATCTTGCAACATGAATGAAATACACCTCTAAATTCTCGTCAAGTTTAGAGATGTTTTTAACACTTCTTTCAGGTTTTTATCAAGAGTTCCATGTTCTTACAAGAGTATAAGACCACATACCATGTCATGTGACAGATCGAGGGTGTATCTAAGTTTAGTTAGTCAAGTAGAAATGTGTATCTAACATCATGTTTTAACACTAACTGTCATACATGAATCAGCTTGTGTTTTCTCCTAGAACAGATGACGAGAAATAACTAGTGTATTTCGCCTCTACTGAGTGAAGGAGGCAAGCGAAAAAGCGCAAGTTTGGTTCCACTTCCCAGTGCAGTAGCATTTCTTGAGTTTTTCTAGTTTCCGAGTTAAGCAAAGGGCAAAAATGGGAATTTGGGACTTCATAAGCTCCGGCACAGAATCTGTGAAACGGAACTCACCGGATCTAGCAACTCCAGTGACGACGGTATGCAAAAGTACCTATTATTACAGTGGGGCCGCTGTCAGAATGATCGACAGCATCGTTCGAGTTAACGGCGTGCAGAAGCTGGGTCAGTACATTTACATGCCTGATGAAGAAGGCAGGGCAAAAATCGTCAATTTCAGTTCAAAATTCGTCAAAAATGCATCCGTTTATGCCATCAAAGAAGCAGCCAACATCTTCATTCCTGGTTTGCTCCCTTCTCACTAACGATAAGTTGATGTTTATACCAAATTTGAGGCAGATTAATGAGATTTTAGGTATAAGATAAAGTTGAACAAGTAGACGCACCGATTTACCTAGCTAATCGGGTGAAATTTGTTACATAGAATTGTTTTATAATTCTGGAGTATGTGGTTCATGTGTGCAGGTGGAAGAGCAGTCTCCCGAATTTACTCTCAAACAGTTGGCGAAATGCAAATTGAGACTAAGAAGAATCAAAACACATTGTGCGACAAGGAAATAACTGGCAATTCGATTAAGAATACCAGTAGTACCAGTCCTCCGGGATTGCTCAATGCAGCAGAGATGATTGAGAACAGAGAGCTACAGTTAAGTTCTGAATATAAAGTTCAGGTTGATTCATTTGAACATCAAACACCTGAAGATGTCCTACGAGTTTTCATGATGAAGGGATTTAGTGGCTCTTGTTATCTGGACAATTTGCTGGTTCCTGATCATCGACAACAGAAGAAAGCGTAGTTGATTCTAGTATGTATCTTGACATTCTCATATATATGTTATGTTTGCTTTGAAAATCACTTACTGGGAAGCAAGTTTTATATAGTTATTTCATCTATGCAACTACAATTTGAACTGCAGTATCACGAGTTTGAATATGTGTTGCCTCTTTGTTTTGCTTCCTTTGAAAAATCCATGACAGGAAGCAAACTTCATAGATGACTCTTCGATTGTATTGCAATTTGAATCGTAGAATCATGACGAGTTTTGTTGAATATGCTTGTAATTAGAATTTAGAATTCGGCCCTCTCTATCTCTGTAGTAGGTATAAGATTTGTGTACATTCTACACTTTTCAGACGACTACGCTAGATACGTTGTTGTTTGGTGCCTCCTGGAGTTTTAAACTCTGAGAATTTACACTAGCAGACACCAGTACCACAATCCAAACTACACATAAAAACTAAAGTATGCATTTCAAATTCCAAAAACAATACTAGTTTACTTTATAGCTGGGTTGTGTGATACACAAGAAGTCGTGCGGGCGTAAGCTCAAAGCAAATAATATCCCCAACATCTCTAGACCTTACACACTTGGGTGTGAGGCTTGTCTTCTTATCGACCCTTAATTAACAACATGAAGAAGTGGTTCGATATTTAAACACTTGAAAGTTCCTTTCTCCCATCAATATGAGAGAAATACTCTTTCAATAAGTGAAATTATTTTTTCACTTTCCCTCTATTTTCTATTCATTTTCAACACTAGAACCCAACGTGAAGAACTTTTGGAAATTAGCTTGCTAAAGTTGATAAACTCCAAGAAGTAATTATCAATAGAGTTATTTTTTATTATTAATCCTTCCGTCTAAAACACTATATGCAAAGTTTCCTTAGCTTGATCTATAGATAATCAAATCTAGAGATGACTTCTTAAACATTTGCGAATGGAAAAGATGTATTTGAGCAAGATACTTGTGCTCATGAATTAGGTATGTCATATATAGGCTACAATTTTGAGTTCTTTTATAATTGAAAATAAAAATCATTAGTGTTTGATTAAATTCGTAGCTTAGTAAAATAGTCTAGTTTTAAAAGTAATTATTCGATCATTCCCTTGTTTGAAGTTAATTTAGAAAATTCACGCTCTCAAATACCTTGACACACACATACTGCTCGTGGGATCAACCTCAACTTTTTGTTAGGCTTATTATGGCTACGATCATATTATATTTCACTTTGAGGTATATGATTGGACGTGACAATTTTGATGGCCAGGGTAAAATAATTCCTTAAATATGCATTGAGCAATTTTTGGTTAGTATTTTAAGTTTTCATCAAATATTTATCGAACTATGTTTGTTAGATTTGATAGAAATAGTGTGGAAATATTTTTTAATTTTTACATATTAGAGATTTTCATCTTTCCACGTAAAAAATTTTAAAAAAAATTATGTTTCTCTATTTTAAATTATAAAAGAAAACAAAGAAATCTCGTTTCCTCTTTTTTTTTTTTTTTTATACTACCCTCAAAACATATAGTTTTTGCCACTTTCTCTCCATATGTCACAAAAGATAACTCTGAAAATAAATAAATAAAATTGACTCGATTTGCTTGAGTTTATTGGATTTTTCATAACACAAATGGCAAGAATTGGCATTTGCAATTTTGTACTCACCAAATAAAAATAAAAATTAGAGCTTATGACAGAATATTTTACTTTAGTACATTTCAGTAAAATAGCATGACAGTATGGTTGAACTACATTTTCCCCCTAATTTTTTAATTAGGTAAAAGAATAATGAGTGATTTTTTGGTTTACCACTAAAAGTTGTGGCGGAATAATGTGTATTATATTATTTTTAATTAAAATTTTTGAATTCAATTTTACAGTATGGTTGAACTACATTTTCCCCCTAATTTTTTAATTAGGTAAAAGAATAATGAGTGATTTTTTGGTTTACCACTAAAAGTTGTGGCAGAATAATGTGTATTATATTATTTTTAATTAAAATTTTTGAATTCAATTTTTGAATATGAAGTTGTTTTTAATAAAAAAAATAATTCTATCTTATAAAATAAGGTTTTTTTTTTTACACAACTCACGTGTCAACAATTGATCCCTATCTATTTTTTGTTTTTTGTTTTTATTTTGAACTAATTTATTACTAGACACATTAAGCAATATTCTTCAAGGGGTGAAGTTTAAAAATCATAATTTAGGAGGTAATAAAAATATTTGATAGTTTAAATATGAAATTTGTAAAATAATAATGGTTTAGATAGACTTAATGCATTATTTCTAAGTTTAAATGATACAAATACGTTTTTTTTTTTTTTTTTTAATATACTCTATCGAACGATGGCTAAATTAATATTAAATAAATAACGGGCTGAAGCATTTATTGAAACGTCAGACGGATAAATATGGAAAAATAGTCTTTTTCATATATTAGGTAAAGAGGGGACGAAATAGCAGCAAAATTTCTTGTGGATAGCACTTAATGGGCATTATACAACAATTCCGGGCAGTCGCCGGGAAACTTTTCAACCGGAGAGGTCAACAGAAAACGTCAGATGCATATGCTTCAGAAGGTGAGTACAGTGGGGGCGTTTCATCGCCGGTGACCAAAACCAGCAGCCCGGTCAAGTATGACGGAACTCAATCCGATGAGTACGTTTTTTACCCGGATGGCCGGGAGAAGATTAGCGACATTCTCTGCAAGCTCCGTAAATTCGCTATTGTCTCTGCCGTTGACGAATCTCTCAAAACTGTCGCCGGTTAGAATCCGTTTCTCTCTCTGCTCATTTTTTTAAGCAATTCGGCATTTATATTGTTCAATTTTGGTGTGGACTCAATTTCTATTAGCTCTTTGATAGAAGAATTGATAAGGTTGAGCTGTATTTTATGTAAATAGGTTGTCAATTGGTTGAATTGATTTCATCTCCTAAGCTTTGTGAGCTTTGTGTGTTAGGGGAAAGTCATACAGTTTTGTTATGCAATATATTGTTGAGTGTGTGCGCTATATTTCCTGTGTAAATGTGAGATCCAGGCCATTTTGTGACTGACAACTGAAAACAGCTGCCGGTAGACTTGTTGATATTTCCTGTGTTAATGAAGTGATTGAGAACTATGAGATTTCAAGTTTAAACCCCAGTAGAGACAAATAAACATTAGGTGGTTTCTTTTCATATGTCCTAGCCTTAGTGGACAGAGTTAGTTGTACTTGTTGTTGGTGGGAGGTGATAGTTATCCCGTGGAATTAGTCTAGGTGCATGCAAGCCGACCGTGATACCACTTTTATTAAAAAGAAAAGGAACTTGTTAAGATTGGGCAACTTTCTTCACTAATTTTCAGATCAGAACTAATTTTGTTGGTGCCATTGTATATGCAATGTGTTTGAAATTACCTCCGGACTATTTCATATACCCTCCAAATCCAGTACTATAAGTTAATAACAGAGTCTAGCTTATTTAAGTTTTCTGGTTTACTGCCTTGTGTTTGTATTTGCACCTGGCTTATTTAAGTTTTCTCGTTTACTTCTTCGTGTTTGTATTTGTGAATTGTTTATTTAAGTTCTCTGGTTTTTATATCCTCGTGTTTGTATTTTGCACTTAGCTTATTTAAGTTTTCTGGTTTACATCCTCGTGTTTGTGTATACGCCTAGCTTATCTAAGTTTTCTGGTTTACTTCTTCGTGTTTGTATTTGCGCATAGCTTATTTAAGTTTCCTAGTTTACATATTTGCACTTAGCTTATTTAAGTTTCTGGTTTACATCCTTGTTTTTGTCTTTTGTGCTTAGCTTATTTAAGTTTTCTGGTTTACTTGCTCGTGTTTGTATTTTTGCTTAGCTTGTTTAAGTTTTCTGGTTTACATCTCCGTGTTTGTATTTGTGCCTAGCTTATTTTAGCTTGCTCGTTTTCTTTCTCGTGTATGTATTTTCCCCTAGCTTGAAGTTTTCTAGTTTGCTTCCTCTTCTTTGTATTTTTGCTTAGCTTATTTAAGTTTTTTGGCTTACATCCTCGTGTTTGAATTTGCACCTAGCTTATTTTAAGACTTCCTGTTTCCTATGTCATGTTGTATTTACTGTCAGTGACATTCCTCCAAATATGGTGGTCCACTTTTCTATGTTTCCTTGGAATAATTTCTTTCAATTAATTTCTTCTTTCTTCTCTTTCATTTTAGTTCAGTATTAAAGTCGGATAGTCAATACTGACAAACCACCAGAAGCTGGGATGCTTAGAATGTTGAACCCAGTGAATGCATGATTTCTATCAGTTTGTCTCATTGCCATTTGTGTTAATTGGTTCTTCCATACTTATTGTCCTTGGTCAACACAGGAAGTTCTTGTTCCTAGAGTTTGTCTGGAAGGACCTGAACATAATAGAGAACACAAATCAAGCATCGGATATTTTTTACTCACTTCTTAAAAAATTTATTTAAAGTGGGTCTTATCTGATGTCTGGGGTAGGGGGGAAGGTCAGGGAATGGGGTATGATTAGGAGAATGATAAACTTGGCTTCTTAGTCCTATCTTTGGTATATGTATGTGGAAGGGCACTAGGTGCAAATAATCTTTGCACCAAATAAAAAGCTCGTGGATTTGTTATCCTTGCTAATTTTTGAGAAACATCTTACTCTATACCCCATCCAGCACAGCCTCCCTTCCCTTTGAGTTTTGATCACACTTTGTTTAAACTTTTGTAATCTAATGTTATGACTGATTTAGGATATGATAGTCACAAGATTGGAATGCTTATTACTGTTAAGCCGTTAAGCTCATGCACAATTCATGTGATACTTGTTTTTCCAACCTCCTCCAGGATTCCTGATCACATCAGCACTTCCATCCTTAATGTTGTTGTAGTCCCACCCAATCCTGTCTACAACCAAAATGGTGTCACCCCTCCATTGATTTGTTGAGGTCCTTTCAGTATTGACCAGTTGTTTGGGATTTTGGATAATGCAAACAGCTATATGCTGACCCATTCGTCCTTGGAACTAGCTCTACTCGATACTTTTCTCAAGTCGAGATGATAATCTTTGCCTTTTGGATTGATATACTAATTGGATTTCAATTGTTTCTGCAGGTGGGAGTAAAATAGTTAAGGAAGGATCGAAGGATAAATCGCCTTCACGTCCTAGACTTGACAAACAAGATTTTACTGTCATGATGGAGGAGATGCAAGCAAAGATGGAGAAACTTCAGGATGACATGAACAACATGAAGCAGCAAACTGAGGTATCAGCTAAGTGTGCCAACGGATTAGATTCCTTCGAGTTCTCTGACGAGCCTATCAAGAGTTCAGCTCCTACAAAATCTAAACCAAAAAAGGTTTTAATTCGTTCTCGAATGTAGAAAACAGTAAAATCATGGCAATGAGGAAGCTGCATTTTCATCTTTCTTGACAATATAGGTTGTGCTTCTGTAATTTTCTTGTGATTTGTGTTATAACTGTATAATACATGTATTATATGATCATATAGAAGTATTAAACTGGTATTATGATGTGCTTAACCACATTGCCTGATGTTACTTAGACTCGCATCGTGCTTACTCTTTTTTCAACAATACTTCAGTATTATTTTTCATCGTCATTAATATTTTAAACTTTGTGAACTATCAAACACTATTATGAAATACTAAGTACTTGGACCAACTAGGTTACGAAATATATGCAAGGTGTTTCGGTAATGTCTATTTGTACTAAAGATACGTATAATATATACATATCTATACTCAACATATAGATAGATTTCGATCATGTTGGTAAATTAATAGGCAGAACGGTATGTAACATGCAACTTTTAAAAACACTATTCACTTGATTGATTGAACTTAAATACCCCTCGTATCTTGCAACACGAGTGAAATACACCCCTAAATTTTCGTCAACTTTAGAGGTGTTTTTAACACTTCTTTCAGGTTTTTAATCAAGAGTTTCATACTCTTACAAGAGTATAAGACCACATACCATGTCATGTGACAGATCAAGGATGTATCTACGTTTAGTTAGTCAAGTAGAAATGTGTTTTTAAGGTTGTCAATAGTTTGGAGACGAAACTAATAATTTGTACCAAGTTTAGAGGTGTTTTCGATACTTTACTCTTTTTTTTTACCTGGGTGGGTTCACTACTAGTGCTAAGTTCAAGTTGGATTGGGCCTTGGCCCAAATCTCAAGGCCCAGGATGCTCCTTAATAGCCATCGGAAAAGAAATGCAGCTTTTCGTATTCTGGTAACTTCAATCACTGTGTCACTCTCATTGAGAAGATCTCCGATCGTCAAATTACAAAGATGGTGGCGTGGACAGCGGCGGCGCGTCAAGCTTCAGCCCTCTCTCGACTCTCGGCTTCCAAATCAGTGAACACAACCAGCCAAGGTGCTCTCCTCATCCAGCGGCGCGGTCTATCCGGCGGTGGTGGTAATTTTTCCCCTTTTTATATAATTTTTTAAAAAAATTGCAGTGAAATGAAACGAGCATGAAAAGTGGAAAATTGCTAAATACGAGGTTAATTGATTGATTTACGCATTTCCTTTAGATTTCTGTAACTTATTGAATGTAGGACTTATATATATGATCTCAAGTTAAAAATATGTTGTAATTACTTGCTAATTAGTATTATTTTGGTTTATTAGTATGTAGACACACTAGATTTGGCTTTGGTTAGCTTTGCTTATCAAATTACTAAATGATATTCATACTCCTTCCATCCCATTTTAAGTGTCTTAGAGCCCAAAAGATATGCTCCCTTGTTTCATTTTGTTCGTCTTATTAGTCCGTTTAAAAAAGAATGTTTTTTTCATTTTTTTTACAACTCTTTAATTTCAACTTTTCATCTTACATGTTTAAGACAAACATACATTTTACGTGTCATTAGTTTTAAACCACACGATTTTAAAAGTTTTCTTTACTTTCTTAAGCTCCATTTCAAGTTAAAACCACAAACAAATTGAAACGGAGGGAGTGTTTCAAAATATATGTTTGACAACCAAGATGAAGTTTCTTTTCAATTTTACCCTTACTATTGAAGATGTCACAAGTGATTAATAATCCTTACTTCCCATTTTAAGTGTTGGCTAAGGTTTTAGCTTACCCTTTAAAAATATTAAGTATAGTGTAATTTTTAGTAAATTACCAATACTTGTTTATTATTTTCTCTCACCTTATTACTCCTTGTAGTACTCACTATTAATCCACAGCGAAAACATCTAGAGCACAAGGTTATTCTCCTTTTTATGACATTGTCCTGAGTTAGAACTGCTTCCTTTGCCAACAACCAGACAAAGCAGGATACTGTGGTTTAGAACTGCTTAGCTCAGTGCTCCTTTTTATGTAGTGTGACTTAGTTCGTTGGCCATTGAAGAGACTGAAGGACTGACAGCTTCACATAAATGATTTGAAGTGCAATGTTTTCTGCTATTCAAATTAATATTCAGATTTATATGTTATATTTACAGGAATCTTTCTAGTTGGTTGGAGGTTGTATGACAATGTACAATATGCTTGAGATTTAGAGAACCTCTAACCAAACTAGTAGGACTCCTGTTTTAGCAAACCCTTAATTTCTTTAGAGGACAAATACTGAGTAGAGGGGTCTAGATGGACTTAGAGGGTTCATATAGCTGAGCCAACTATATTGGTGTGGAAGAGTAGTAGTTATATTACATTTTACTGTCTTAATTGACCTATATGTATCTTCTAGCTTTATTGCTTCTATTGTATATTAATTTTTGTTTGAATTTAGTTTTTTAACCCATATGCTCATTCAAAGCTACTTAGTTCAGATAGAATGGAAATAATTTATTTGAACTTTATCTTCAACAATTTAAAACTGAGAAAATTGGTATGTGATATAAAAGTGAAGAAAACGGTGAGTAGTAATCTGTTATCAAGTTCCTGACTTTGTTTGTCATGTGTAAACAATGCATGCCCTAATGGCATTTGGAATGCAATTGTACCGTTCAGCATATTCATAGCTAAGTTATTTTTTGTTATGCAGACCATCATGGTCCTCCAAAGGTGAACTTTTGGCAGGATCCAATGAGCCCATCAAAATGGAAAGAAGAGCATGTGAGTTTTTCTGAATATTTACAGTTCTCTTTTCTAATTGTTTAAGCTGTCTTAGGTTTGTTTGGTGGTTGTCTTTGATGTTATCATCTTGCCTACTCTGAAACTGTCGAACTTCTTCTTGTTCACTGTTTATGACTTGTTTTCTTGTTACTTTTTCATCTTATCGTCATGCTTGTGTTGTTTAGAGCCTTTGACTGCTGAATAAGTTATGTTTATGGACACGAACTCTTCTGTCTCTTGGTGGCTTCTGACCTTAATTCTAGTGATATTTTGTGATGTTGCTTGTGCCTTGTGAAGTAGAAGTTACATGCTATTTGTATGATCAATGGTACATCTGTGCAGTAATTCTGCATCTGTGAACTAAGGCAGAAGCCTTACAAATGAGCATGCAACTTGTGTTCCTCATTTCCTGCCATCTTTCTAGTCCCAGTACCCTAAGTATTCAGGCTTCATGAGCCCTAGCCCTCTTACGCACCACAACACCTAACTTCTTGAGATAGGCAATGTGGTAGTTTTTGGAATAGGTTTTGCAGCAGCGGTGAAAAATGCTTTGGAGGAGAAGTGGGGATAAAACTATTGTATCCAAGAAGAAAAACGGAGAAATGGGGATAACACTATTGTATCCAAGAAGAAAAAAGAACCTTTTTTTTTTTTTGAGGAAGCTAACAACTTTATTTCTATTAAACAAACCTTAGACACTCCAAAAAAGTGCTAAGTTGAGATCTTTACAAAAAAGGCTAAAAGGCACAAAAGACCACTGTCCAAAAGCCTATATACTTATACATTGCCAACTAAATAAACTAAGAAAAAAGAATCTTTTGGGGAATGATTGCTAGCCAGTTCGAACTTATGGTTCCAAAATCTCACAAATAATTTGCCAGGAACCTTCAATCCAGGAGCTTTGAACATTTGTGCGGATGAGTGCCTCCTCTTAATTTAGCTGGAATTGAAAAAGACACTTGTATTTAATATGGTGGGAAAAATTGGTAGCTTCTAGCCTTCTACATGTCCTGCGGTGGGGGTGCTTGTTGAAAATGGGGGACAGAAACAGCTTGAGGGAGAGAAGAGTTAGTGATGGCCTTGAGGAGGTTGATGTAGGGGGTGTCCAATGCCAGATTCTCTATAGGGAGTTGTAGGCAGAGAGAAAAGAGGCGATGCCAGTGATGTTAGTTGAAGGTTGGACTTCCGTTAGACTGTTATTTAGGAGATTGTTTTTCTCAATTTCACCCGTGAAATTTGTGTGTTTTTGTGTAATTTTTAGTGGGCTGCGTACTATATAAAAAACGAATGTCATACATAAAGATTAACGATTCGATATACTATTGTTTTTATCAACTCTCTATCATCTTTTCCTAAATTACCTTATACTTGGTGGAGTTGTATGCTGCCGGTGTTCACACATGGTGGTGTTTTATTTACTTTTACAGAACAAAGAAGACAGTTTAGAGTTAGCAGTAACATACAGGTTAATTGGTCAAGTGTTAACCTTTTGTTGCAGAGGTCTAGTTGAAGGCATCCTGAATGTTAAGCCATTTGCTACTCTGATATTACCAAATCGTCAACATCATGGGTTTTCTGTCACATTTTTGTACACATTGTTATGGTGATTGCATTACTCTTTATATTCTTCTGGTGTTACTGGGGTCAGAATTAGACCGAGTGTATGCTAATACAAACACCTCCGGTGTACATCATAAACTTGTAAGTTTGATTAGGAACTTACATCTTTTGCAGTTTGTGATAGTCTCTCTTACTGGTTGGGGTTTGGCCTTCTATGGAGGTTATAAGCTCTTCACAGGAGGAAAGAAAGAGAAGAAGGAAGAGGTACACTTCTTCTGTTATTTAACACTTTGTTTGAAGCAATTAGGAAATTTTGTTTCTATATTCTTATACTGAGTCCAGTCAAATGGCTGTAGAGTATGCTTGGAATTTCAAATCTATTTTAAACTCTTTTGCTAACATCTAGCTGACTGAAATTTGGTGTAGTATTCACCACATAGGGTTTGTTTGGTACGAAGGAAAATGTTTTTCCACAGAAAGTATTTTCTTGGTAAATAAGCGGTATTCTCACTTATTTGATCATGTTTGGTAAATAAGTAAAAATTATATTCGTGAGAGCATTTCTATATAATGTAAGCAAACACTAAGAAGGGAGTGTTTGGGCAGGGTGGTGGGGTGGAAGTATTGGTGCGGGGAGTGTGTATCTGACTCCCAAAACAATTATATTAACCTACATTTAACTATATCGGACACCCTTTGTTCCATTTTAGGATTTGAAACAGTGACAATAGGATAAAAATTGTTAAGTGACGGGTGGGGGCTGGGAGAAGACAATCAGTGGAATACCATTTATCGAACTTGTTTTCCCTACTCTAATTAGGGAAGTCATTTAACCTTAAAAAATAGAACTTAGAGCTAATGTAATCAAGCAAATCTTACATCATGTATATGTAATATAAATATGTGTACCATCTTCACTTTGAGGAGAACTAATATTCTCAAGCTACTTGAAATTCGGTCTCTCTCTATATACATCCTCTGATTTACTTAAATCTCTTTGCAGAAATGATCACACAGACGTCGGGTTGTCTCTATTCACCGGCAATAAAGTAGTGTAAGTTGCTAGGTCTTAGTGGCCTTGTTCAAGCCAATATGAGGATGTAATTTGTCGTCCCCTATCCATTCTATTCCAGCTTTGAACTTTGAGTTGTACATGAAATGTTGATCGAACAATCAACTATGAGTTCTTTTCCTGAATTGTTAATCCATTTAATAACTATCACCATGAGTATGTTGAGGAGATGGATTATGTTCATAATCGTTCTACACATTACCCCCTCCTCCTCCAGCATGTCTGTACATTGAATTTATTATTGTGAGTTCAATATGCCCTGGTGAGCCAAATGCATCTGAGGTGTGTGACACCGACAACAACATACCTAGTGTAATCTTGCAAGTGGGATATGGGTTGTGTGGTGTGTATGTCGCCTTACCCCCTATCTTGTGAATGCGTGATACTATGTTACATTGTTCAAAGAAAATATGCCCCTATATCAGCATTGCCAGGTTGAGATGTTTTTATTGATGCATCCTCATGACTCATGAGTCTATAGATAAAAATGTTTATGATGTGCATAATATATGTCTTGGCTGATGTATTTTACATTAAAACGAGAATAAAAAAAAAAGTACATTTTGGCTATTAAATGTCAATTGAAATTCTATGGCCAGCTCCATGTAAGTTTTTTGATTGAGAGATCACTTGTGTACTTCAATTACATTCAATATATAAGTATATAGTATATGTGGAGTTATAATCTCATTAAGTATTTGAGTCTTGACATTTAAGTAGAGCACATGCAAGCTAAATAAATGAGTTGAAGCTTTTTATTTCCCCTATATTGGTTTGGACTTGTGATGCACAATTTACCCATGTTCTTTCAACAAATTACTTCTTTATCTTCGTCTATTTAACAATAATTGTCAACTATTGACTTGGTATACACCTGAAACAATAGATAATGGGGGTAATAATATTGTATTATTTTTTGAATATATTAAATTTAATTCTTTGAAAATGTATTAGATATTTAATAGGAAGGGAAAAATAGACACAAAAAGGTAAATTATCTCTTGATTTTCCAAATTGAATAAGTATTGTTGGACGATTATTTTCAGTATAGAGAACAAGTAACGATGACAGAGTTTTCAATCCTTCTATAATATTTATGTACCTTAAAAATTTATGGGAGACTGGACCTTATGGTGGTGAAAGAGAATTTATTGATTCAAACTCATCATTCAACCCCCAAAGTGTATTGAAACTTCAATTAAAATCTATCTAAATTTATTTTTGCAACATACTTTGAACATGACTTTTAATTCTTTGATTCAGACCCCCTACCTAATTCATGACTTCACAATGTGAATTTATTAATATTCGGCGTATATTCAGACTTAAAATTATTCAAATTCATAAATACAGAATAAAATTCTAAATAGAAAACTTGAACAATCAATCATATTAATGTTACATTCATTTCCACGTAGAAATATTGGGAAAAAACCTATTTGAAAGACAGAGATTTTCTGTAAACTTCATCTCTCTTTAGACCTCAAGGAATTTTTCCAAAATTGAAATGCGTATACACTTTTGTCAGAACAGAATCATCATGTATTTGATGTATAAATCAAACACTACTTTTACAAACTAAATATATTTTCTTTTAAACTTTCCTATAAAAAAAATCTGTTTGCAAGTGAGCACGGACACATACACACTTATATATGTGTTTAGTTTTTTTATCTTATTTATTTTTAATGGTGTAAAATTTATTTAAGATTGTAATTCGAAACATATTTAATTTATCTCATTTTTTTTCTTTTGTATTCCTATTGGGGCCGATTAAATTCAGATTCGCACTATAGGACTTATTTTTGTAGGTGCTGCTTTCAATAGAATTTTTTTTTTGGAGAGATCCGAATGGATCTCATCACAATCTATTTTGGTTATTTTTTCCAAATTAGTCATTCAACTCAAGTGTGAAACTTTAATTAAACTCTGTCCAAATATCTTTTTGCATGCACCATACATTGACATGCACTCTTCTTTGATTCAGACGTCCTAACAAATCCATGACTTACTCAAATACACAATTGGAACTTATTATATCGACTAGATTTATTCTTTAATTCGAAGGGCCTTGTAAATCCTTACAACAATATATTTAGTATAATTTTACCAGTAGAATTTGAGTAGAATATAATATACACAAGATCAAACCTTATTCTATCTTTATAGGTGAAAAAATTGTTTTTTGATAAACCTTCGGCTCAAAAATGTGTAACTAAAGTAGGATAAATTGAAAAGGAAGACAACAATCATAAAATAGCAAGATAATTAAAGCAAATTAAGTAAAAGCTAATAATTAAATTGAAATAGTCTTACAAATTCTTATCTCTCAAATTCTCAAATGAATTTTAAGTGTTAAGTTTGAAAAGTCCTACCTACGGGTCTCTACTTGTTTATTTGTTCTTTTATTATTTTTTAAATATATAATAAAATGATTTATTGATTTTATTTTTTTTTTGGGTAGGGGGGGGGGGGGGGTTGACTTTTTGATCGTGTATGAAGGTAGATTTATTGATTTGTGGGTTTATGTTTCAATACATACAAAAATAATTCATTTTATCATGTTAGATTTCTTTTTTAATGATAAAATTTGGTTGAGTGATTTTTGAAGACAAAAATCTTAAGTTGAGTGATTTTATTGATATAAAATAAAATTCAATGACTTTATTACATCAATTCTAATAGTTGAGTGACCTTTTAAGATATTAACTCTATAATATTCAGAAGAACCCGTTACTCATATAATAAAAAAAAAATTAATTGTTCAGTAAAGAAATTCAATTGAACCCCTTATGATTGATGATGACTTTACTCCACACACATACATATATTGCTACAAAATTGAAATTGGAAACAACATTAATTCATATATACAACATGGATATAATATATATATAATTAATTAAAATAGAAAGAGAAGAGGAAAAAGGATATTGATATAATTAATTATGTGTAAGATTTGAGAATTTCACCACAAAAACAACAAACAATAGCCTTCCAAGATTTCCAATAAAAAGGGATGTAACAAAATCTTGTAAGTGTACACATATCAGCCACATGGGCACTGCAATTGCATCTTGAACAAGAACAAGCTATTGGTTTACTATTTTTCATTATTTTCTTTTGATCCACAAAAAAACAAAAGCACACCATCAAAAAAGAACTTTACTATATTTACTTGCTATATAAAAAGTATATAGTAGTAAATGGAAGAGCAATTTCAAAAAAACTCTATACTTTTGATAAAGTCAAGTTTGGGCTTGGAGGATCTACAAGAGTGGTGGCTTTTATAATAAGCTTTATATAAGTACTAGAAGGTGTGACTTTTTTTTTCTCTTTCAAATATTTCTATTATTATATTATTTTGGAGGGGGAGACAAAGGAAAAGATGAAATTTGATCGTCTTAAATTACTGAGCCAATCACTAGTCTTGAGTTTAAGGAATTTGAAATTCATATGTATGTAGAGGGTTCACCCCTGATCACACATCGTGTGTGAAATTGAATATCGATGTACAGTTATTAAGTTACGTATACGTAGTAGTAATGACACACAATGACTTGATATTTCATGTCTCATTTGTTTTTGTGATAAGATTAATTAAGACATTTGAATATAAAAATATATTTGGCTAAGATGTGTATTAAGATAAACATGGCTGAATCTAAATATTATATATTTGAATATATTAAGATCTTAATACTAAATAACGATAGTGGGATGATGGTTGATGGTTATGTTGATTAATGATGGGTAATAAATAGGTAGTGATCACCGGTGGTGGTTGATGGTGCATGGTTGTTAATATATATGTCGAATGATAGTGATAACTAATATGATGGTTGTTGTAATTGATTGTCAATATCTATGTCTGATGATAGTGATAGCTAATATGATGATTGTTGTTAATTTGGATGATATATATATATTGATACATAAAGTAATGATGATAACGGATAATAGTGGTTATTATCGATGACAATTAACAATTATTGTGGTAATGATGATTATACATGATGTTCAATAGTGATTGATGATAATAAATAATGATTAATACTTATGAAGGTTGTGATAATATAAACGATAATATTTTTGGGTGGTGGGAGTAAATTGTGTTACACTTCAATAATTAATTAAAGACTGCAATATATATATATATATATATATATATATATATATATATATATATATATATATATATATATACACAATAATATGTGTCTATTTTATAAAGTTGAAATGTGTTTTTCTTGTGTTAAAAATGCAGAGCCTAATGGGTTGTTTAAATTCCACCTTGGCCACTACAAGTTCAAGCCTTCTCTATTGGGGGAATTGAAATACATTTAAATTGAGTAATAAAAATAGTTAAGAAAGAGAAATCAAAATTGAGGAATTAAGACATTTAAATCATGACAAATAAATATAACTTATGTTATATTCAACCTAGTTATATATTATGTTTGATTACTCATAAATAATATCGGACAGTCATGACTCGGAATTTCAAAATTACAAATTAAAAAATGAAAATATATATTTTAGAATTATCTCATGCATATTATCATGACTACTTTCATCAAATCATCCAAATTATCATTTGGATAAATTTAATTAATTTTTAAAAATAACAACAAATCTAACAAATTCATTATGAAACAATGAAGGTTTGTCATTGTTTTAAGTTTTTTTAAACAACATTCATTTATTTTCAACCTTTATGAACTTAACGTTTCATGTAAAACTAATTTCAAATTCGTGATTAATGGATAAAAAACATCTAACCATCCCAAAAATACTATAACAAGAAGTTTAACAAAATAAAGTTTTGTAAAACTTATTGCATTAGTATATATGGCATGTATAAAATTTCTAAAAATACCTCTAAAAGATAAATAATTTGTTATTGAATTAAAATAAACTTGAATATTGTGAATTAGATAGAAATTTCTATAATAAATTATTATTAATCAGAAATTGTGATGTTGTTGATAAAAAGGAAAAATGCAAAAAATAATTAAAATGCTAACATTATTCACACAACATCAAATAAATCATACAAAATATACGCATATCAATTGAAGATTCATTTCATTGATGTTACTAACTTTTATAAATCACACTAGATTTCCTTTAAAGATTAGATTCTTTGTTCAGATCTAACTAAATTAATTAAGATTACATCTTACGTTGCTTTTATTACTTCTCAAAACTCTAATTTTGTTTTGGCCTCTTTATTATGCTCATCTACCGCAAATTGTCCTAGCGCGATCACTACCGGATTCGTTATGTTGAGTGGGTATGAGCCGCCTCGTGCGGCGGAGATATGGAGGAGAATGATGGCAACCACCATTAAGGGAGTCACAATTATGGAATTTAATTTGATAGCCATTTTTTTCTTAGCGAAAAGAAAATGAAATGAAAAATATAAATTTTTTGACAATAAAATGACCTTATTTATAGTGGAAAACTTTAATATTATTAATTTACAATAACTTCCTTTTTCTTTATTATTATTTAAGATTGGAAATTTGGTCAACAATTATGTAAGTTGTTATTTTTAATAATAATTTTAAAATAAGTTAGCCTCCTTTATCTTTCTTTCTCTTTTATTCTATTATTTTAAAGAAAAAGAAAATAAGTTATATGAAATGTATATTTTCCTTCTTTGTTGCTGGTAAATAATATTATTTTTTTCTAAAAGAACTTTAATTCAAGTAATTTTACAATCAAAGTGGGATAAAGACACATTGATTTGTACATTATCTGTTGATTTATTTATATATAATGAACATTTAATAATCAAGATTGTCATAATTATTACAATTTGATAGATTTGTTTTTGCTTTGACCAAATAATGCTATAATTTATAATTGGGCTTAGCCCAACCGCTAATTCCTCTTTTAATCTGCTTCTTATTCTGATGACAACTTGGGCTTTAGGTCCAAGTTTCTGTCTGGAATAGGCAAGTCATTTAACCCAAACACAAAATGCAGGTGTATGTATACGCATTATTCTGACTTATTCAAATTCACGTTGTGTAAGATTAATTTAGAAAAAAAATTCTAATATTTTTTTTTGTAATACTCAATGTTCGAACGCGAAACTTCTTATTAAAAGGTGAACGGATCCATCTGCATCATATTCCGAATCAAGTTTTGGGGCTATCATTTAATCAATGTATACCTAATGTATTTTTTGTCTTGTTTATAGCGTTGGGATAACTTCAGATGTATGTGACTAAAGTAAAAATTGAATGTGGATGGTCAAATAAAATACCTTTTTATAAGATTTGCTCATATTCATCGATGACAACTATAATTATAGAACAGACTTGCAGATTGTCTCTAAAAGAAGTTCAAGAAAATCAAGTTTTATAAAATTTATTGCATTAATTAGTATATATGACATATATAGAATTCTTAAAAGTACTTTTAAAAAAAAAACAAATAATTTTTTATTAAATTGAAATAAAGTGTGAACTACATAGAAATTCCTATAATAGATTATTATTAATCAGAATTGAGATGTTTTTGATAATAAGGGAAAATGCAACGAGCATAGAATAGTAATTAATATGCTAATCTTATCAAGAGATCACACAACATAAAATAAAATAAATCATGAAAACATATACTCATACCAATTGGAGATTCATTTCATTGATGTCATTAACATCTGTAAATTACATTAACTAAATGAATTAAAACTACATGTTACATCGTTTCCCTTTATTAAATTACAATCTTCAAAAGAAGTGAGGGTCCTAGATTTCACCCCTGGCTTGACCCACACCTCAGCCAAGTAGTTGTGCAGTGTATTACCATCCTTGGCAGAGATTAATAGTCGATAATTTAGTCCATCAACAACTTGATATTCTCCTTTTACTACTTCTTGAAACTTCAATTTTGTTTTTTCCTCTTCGTTATGCTCATCCACCGCAAATTTTGCAATCTCCACCACTTTAGGGTCCGTTGTATTGGTTATGGGATTCCAAAAACCTATAATTTTTCTCCAACTGTCAAGTTTTTTCTGATTGTTCAGTTCTTTCGAAACGTCATGTTTTTTCCAACCACCTGAAATTACTTCTTTTCGACCGGCTTGTGCGGCGGAGACATGGAGGAGAAAGATGGTAACCACCACTAAGAGTGTTCTTAGGATGGGGTTGAATTTGATGGCCATTTTTTTTCTTTGCAAGAAGAAAATGAATGAAAAATGTGAATTTTGTGACAATGAAAAGACTTCACAAGGTGGTCTTATTTATAGTGGAGAATCGACCACTTGTTAAGAATTATGTAGTTTGATAATTTTAAAAATATATCATTAATTTACAAAATCTTCTTTTTCCTTCATTTTTGATTGGAAATTTGGTAAATATCTAAGTAAGTTTTTAAGTGTTTTATTTTTAATAAGAGATAGTAATTGTTATTGTTATATATTTTTAAAAATTTTAAACAATAATAAATTGAAAATAAGTTACTGCCTCCTCTATCTTTTTTTCTCTTTTTTTAAGAAAAGAAAAGCACTTCCTTCGTCAATTTTTATTTGTCATGTTGCGCTTTTCAAAAGTCAATTTGACTAATTTTAAAATTTAAATTATATTACATTAATTGGATATTTTAAACAATAAATTTAGATATTCAAAAACTATACAAAAAGTATTATACATTGAAATTAATATGATGAAAAAATATATCATAAAATGTTAGTCAAAATTTTTATAATTTGACTCTAAAATGGAAAAGTATGATAATTAATAGTGGACGGAGGTAGTAAGTGGTATGAAAATGTATATTTTCCTTTTTTATTGGTAGATTTTTTAAAAAAATTCAAGTGAATTTACAATTAATGTGGGATAAAGATGCATTGATTTGTGAATTATCTGTTAATTTGTTTACTGATGAACATTTAATTAATCAAGATTGTCATAATTATTACTATTTGTTAGTTGACCAAATAACGCTATATTTAATACATATTGGTCATAGTCAAATATTATTTTTCTTTTTTCTTAATTCAAACATTTAATTAGTTCTTTTCAAATATATAGAAATAATTATATTCAATGAAACATTTTCTCTGCTCAATTTCTGCCTAGAATAAATCGATCTCTAAGAAATCCTCAAATTTAAAGGACTAGACTTTTAATTAAAAAAACCAGACTTGATAGGCCTAATTAATTTTTATTTATCGCACCACTTTGTATAGTTCATATCATTTTTAGTAGATAGACTTTAGTTTTTCATATATGCCTTATAACTAAATTATTTTGGATTGAAATGAATTAGAATAAAATAATTTATTATCAGAGTGAAATGAACTTAAATAGTGTGAATTTGATAAAAAGTTCCAATAACATGTTCTTATGATGCAATGTTGATAAATTGATATCTACTTACTATAACATGTTTCAGAATTTGAGTTCGATCGTGGCTTCTCCTTTCTTTGGGGATCAATACCAAGTCCTCGTAAGATTTTATGCGTTGTATCAAATTAAACCACATGATCCATTGCTTGTGCGCCCCCCGTCAATTTCTTTGAGTTTCATTCTTGCCAACGTACTCTCAGTAGCGTAGCCAGAAATTTCATGAAGGGTGTCCAAACTTTTAATAGTATTTTTTTTAAAAAAAAATGATGATTTAAATTATCAAAACAAATAATCAAGTTAAGCAATATTTAATTAAATATAAGAATTTTTTTAATAGAATTACAAGTGTATAATTCAAAACTAACATAAAGACAAAATAAACTACTGTTACAATTGTACTTGAAAAGGTATTAAAATTTAAGGAAATAATTTAATTTTAATTGAAAAAAAAATAGTTAGTGGAGGTAAGATTCAAACTTGAGTCCCTAAAGCCAAACATGACACCGTTTCAAAATAATTACAGAAAAATAAAACACTCATGTGGAGAATCAAACCAAGGTAGAGAGTAACATTGCGATGACTATTGCCGACTCCACTATGCATTACTTTGTTATTTTTAGGGCGTTCAAATTTTATATATACCAATATAAAGTCAAAACTTTACGTGTATATATTATATAACTTTTCGACGAAGAGTGTCCAATTGGACACCCTGGAGCCTACGTGGCTCCGCCCCTGCATACTCTCCATGCAGGATACTTAACACGTTAGCTATAACACTACACGAGTCGATACACACAACGCCTAGTATCCATCGTTTACGACTAAGATTACTGAGGTATGCCAACTACCACCTATCGACCCCGATCTAATAATGTAAGCATGTTTAAATTATTACTAAATAATATACGAGTAATGAATTTTGAATCCAACTAATCAAATGACTAGTAAAAAAGAAACATAAATCAAGTAACTAATCAATGTAACATCAAATCAGTCTTTTATCAAATAGATTTAAAATCAAATATGCAAAACTAAACACTTAAATCTGTATAACATTAAAAAAACAAACACATTAGTCTTACGTGACATCTTACCTAACAATTTTGTGTCATATATGGTATCTTATGTGTATTGTATCTCGTAGACATGTGTGTTTAAATATGTACTTTTGCATAATCTATATTTAAGGATGTAGATGACAGATAAATCCAAGTTAACGAGTATATTATTTGTGTTGAACAACAAAATATGAAATTTACTAACAAATTTAATTACGATCACGTTTTAAATGATGTGAGACGTGTCATATTTTATTGGTGTGTATCGGAAAAGAAGTGGAGAATAATGTATTAAGCCGTAAAAGAAAGAAGATACAAAAGGCACTTTTCCCGGTGGAGTAGCGTAGCTGAGAGATTCTCTTTTACTATCAGAAAACTAAAATATGAATGTAAAATCTGCCGGTGGAGTTGTTTCTGGGTTGTGAAATTGTGGATTTTGATTCAAATTTGTTGTATTGAGAAATAATGGAGAAGGAGAAGTACTCGGAGGAATTGAATGTGGCTGTGAGGGTTGTGCACATGGCGTGTGGTCTTTGTCAAAAGGTGCAAAAGGGTTTGCTTGGTAACGCATTGGATGATGATGAGGTTAAGTCTAAAGATGATGATTCTCTTGTTACTATTGCAGGTAGCTTTTTATTTTTTTGCAATTTTGTTTTATAATGGGGAATTGTATGGGTGGGTTTCGATTAGTTGACAGTTTGTAAGTATGGGTAGATAATCACATTGAGATGGAGCATGTGTGTTTACATTTGGAGCATAAAGAAGTAATTTTTTTTGAGAAAGGTGTCCCCTTTCGATACCCTAGCTCCGCTCCTGTGAAGAAAGCTGCTGTTTGTTTCACTAGGAATTTACAGCTGATTTTAGGTGTTGAAAGTACTCTGGATTATGGGAATTTGATACTTGCTTTCTCATATACCTGGGAGCTAACAGTAGGAATAAGTTGTAGTGGAAAAGGGTGTTGATAGCAAAATTAAAGTTCTCAAATTGAATTGGACATGCGATTGGGTTGGATCATTTAAAGGGCATGATGCATCAGTGGCCTTGCCAACATTATCATAAGATAGACGTTAGGCCAGACAGATGATTCAGCTTGATCCCCATAACCACAACCATACGAATTAAGAAGTTACTGAATTTGACTAATTCTTTCACAGCAGTGACTTTGATAGTAGTGGTGTATGTAGGAGTTTACGCAAGCAATGTTGACCTATTGTCCACAATTCAACTTGTATGTGGTTTTGACTGTTTAGTGTAGTATTTTTAAGATTTTACTTCCTGTCTCAAATTGATTTTTACCATTAAGTAGTGTTGGCCTATTGCGTATATATAATTTTTTGTTTCTTAGAAAGATATAATTTACACACACATATACAAGAATTGTTTCTTATAACGTGGAGTGTATGAACACATTTTATTAAAGTATGTTCTGCCACTGTCTGTCAGCGTAACTGCTTTCTCTTCCCCTTTGAGTAGGAAGCAAGTAACGTTGTCCGAACACTATCCGCAACACAATCAGTTGACATGCAATAGGAGTCGCTGAATGAGTCACACACTATGCCACTTCAGTAAATCTTGCCCTGTCTTTAGAAATATAATATTTAGCACGATTAGATAGTTGGTTGAACCTGGTACCAATTGCTACTTGCATAAATAACACATCTTCTACAGAAATGGATATAACACAGTCACCATACAACCAACTAATCAACATCAATTCACATATCTTTCAATTATCCTTTATCACTCAGTCATCTATTTACGTTATTTGAAACATTCCTTTCCAACTTTCTTAGCTTCACCTTAGCCAAATATTAGTCTAAGTCCACTTTTCAAAGACAAAGATTTTGTTCGTGACTTGTTGGTCAAGATGCCTTATCGAGTCCAGAAGAGAAGCAGAATCCTCTTCTCTACGTCATTTAATCGTTGGAATACAAATTTAGAATTGTGTGGAAGTGAAGGTCTAAACTACTACTTCTTAATACCATTCTTTCAGGGACAGCAAGAAGGTAAGAAGTAGAAAAAGAGTGGAACAAGCATTTATTTTGGTATAAAATTTTATGTAGAGAATGCTCTCATTACTCTTAAGATATTATAAATTTTACATTGCTTGTATAGTTGAAACAAATACCCTCTTATACTAGCTTACATTGTGCAACTACAAGGGCTACAAATGATGTTCCTTTTCTGATGAAAGTTTAATGTATCTTTATCTGGAAGTGGTGCTCCTGAACTGTTAAAGGAGAAACTTCCTTTTCAGAGGCAAATACATGCTTTTAAGTAGTTGGAAAGTGGAAATTGACCTTAGAATTGCTGAAGTTCATTTCCTTAGATACATAAAACATTGCCTATCCATCTTCATTGTTCACTAATCATCTGCAAAGAAATGGGGTTCACATGACAATTGAAAATTCTTGGATGGTGGATAAATGATGATGTTTCTACTTTGACTTATTTCATAATTCTTAAATCATGTGAACTATTGGTTTGTCTCAACATGCTTGGTTTTAGAAGCCTAATAGAAAAAGCAAGTCCAGATTATTCTTTTAATATGGATGTGTGGATTAACTTGTGCACACTTCAACAATTACACTAGGTACTTGCTATCTCCCAACACATATATCGAGTAACTCTATCCACAAGACTTAGTAGATAGAATGAAATCACCTACATTGTTTTGCCCTTACTGGGATTTGGACCCTGATCTCCCTTGATTTCATCCTTCTTCATTGATCTTTAGGTCACATCCTTGGAATTCTTACAAGATACAAAAACTTCACTCCATTGTCTTCTGCTTTTAATACTTTATATCTGATCTTTATGCTTAGCAAGCACTTTAAGTTCACTGTGGTTGCGAGCAGTTGTGATTGTTATGTTAAGAAGCAGTAGCAGTAACCCTAAGGATCACTTTGATACTCACATCTAGTTTGAAGCTTTTTAATCTTTGTGCTCATAACCTAAATAAGGAACATAAATTATTAATAGAGACACTCTATGGTCACATAATTTGACCCTCTTATTTCTTTTCTCGTTTTCCACAAGGTATTCACCGTATGGTCAGCTTCAAAGCCAAAGGTCAAGCAGTAGATTAGTTTCAGTTATGAGTCTCAAGTTGTGTCTTAGTTGATACAGCTGCTTTGAGTTCACTAATATGCAAGAGAACACCCATAAAAATGACTTCCCTTGCTTGACGTATGAATGATTTTCCATGTAGCCACTCATGTTGTGTCTTCAGTTTGACTAGTGAAGGGATCATACAATTAGGCAAAATGTCAGGTAAGAAGGTGCATTTTTGAATCTCTTCACCTTGTTTAGTTAACAGGACTAGTGATACTTTCAGCTGCTAAATTTTGTATTTAGGGTCAATATTCCATTCTTCAACATATTATCATTTGAATAATTGTTGAGAAAGAGTTGGCTGTGGTGAAGTAATTATGCTGATACTGTTTGATGGATATTAAATCCTAATTATTCAACAAGTATTTTCATTGTATACATGGATTGCAAATGCGGCAGTAACCTAAGTTGAGTTTTGCCAATGTTCAACATGCGGAATTTTGAGATATTAGTAAAAAAAAATTCTTTTTCCATGGCTGGATAAAAGTTCAGATGCTTGATGTTTTATTTTGGCTGCTTCATGGTATCTCTCATTTCTGACTTTATAAGAGTGAAACAGCATATTCTGATTGTTTAGAATTGTTTTTGGATTCTGATAGTGTTTAATAGAAACCTGCACTTAAATGGACTCGGTTTTGCTTGTAGGAAAGGAGGAAACCATTGTACTCCCTCCGTTCAACAATAGTTGTCTACTATACTGTTTTGGGATGTCCAACAATAGTTGTCCACTTTATGAAATATAATTTTACACTTGGTTCCTAATTCACTCTTATCATTAGTTATAGTCATTCCTTTTACACATTTCAAGACATTGTATTTATTATTTTCAAAGGCTGATATAGTAAAATTACCTTTCTACTTGTAGTTTCTTAAGAAGTGTACAAAGTCAATAGTGGACAACTATTGTTGGACAGAGGGAGTATTATTATTTAAGAATAAATGTTTTCAGAACTAAAAAATTTGGTGTAAGGCGGATTTTTCTGGATGTTGATATAATGCTGGGTTTTTTGGGTTCCTTAATACAATAGGATCCCTGACTAGCTTTTCTGCTTCTTGTATCTGCGCTGTACTATCTTAGTGCTGTGCTACATTAATAAAATTACCTTACTTATCAGACAAAGGGGGCATGGTTTGTAATGTTTGTTTTTATTCCTTCAATTATTCAGGGTGGAAGTTCTTACTATTTCCAAGTTTGCATCTTTTAAAGTTATTGCATAGATTGTCTACAATGCACACTAAGTATTTCCTGCAATTTCTTTGCATGGACAGATTGGAGCGTGCAAGCAACTGTAAGCTGGATCCTTTCAAATACTTTTGGTAGCGAAAATGTCTCCATAGTAGCTGAAGAGGACGTTCAAACTCTTTCCAAGCCTGAATCAGCAGGTCTATTGGGTAAAGTTGTCAGCACTGTCAATGAATGCTTAGCACAAGCTTCTAGATATGGTCTGGAAGGTCCAGATAAAACCTTGGGGCCTTCAGAAATTCTGGAGGCTATTAGTCGCTGCAATTCAAATGGGGGTCCTCTTGGCAGGCATTGGGTTCTTGACCCGGTTGATGGTACACTGGGGTTTGTGCGTGGAGGTCAATATGCTGTAGCTTTAGCGTTGATTGATAATGCGGAGGTTGTAGTTGGAGTGCTAGGATGCCCTAATTATCATATGAAAAGGGACAGGCATAACAAGCATCAGCAAAATCATATTTCATCAGAAGTTTCAGTGCCCTCACCTGATGTGTTGGAAGAAGGATGTGTGATGTACTCAAAAAAAGGTACTGGTGAAGCTTGGGTGCAGCCAACAGTTTATGGTGATAGTAAATATGAATGGCCAAATTTTGCCAAACAAGTTCGTGTTTCTCCAATTGATGATCCAGCATTGGCAACTTTTTGTGAGCCAGTTGAGAGAGCCAATTCAAACCACTCCTTTGCAGCTGGACTTGCTTCCTCTGTTGGGCTTAGGTTTGTTGATAAACTATCTCTAGTAATTTGTTGCCAGTCTACAGCCGGCCTCCAAGAATTCATTTAGTTATAAAAGGCTTAAACAGCAAAAACAACGGCCAGCAAAGACTGTAATTGCATAGATAACTGCTCCTCTCCTTACAGTCAACTAGGTGCTTGTTTAACTGCACCAGGAAGTCCAATGTTCTTCCTTCTTGAAAATGTAAACTTGTTTCTAGCGTTGCTTTTTTCAATCAACACAATACACTTGCTTAAGGAAAAAATTGTTGATGTCATACTTAACGGGGAAAAAAATAAGAAAAGAAAAAGAAACATGTTGATATGTTATTTGACCTTTGTGAATTATTTTCAAATGTTTTGACTCCAAAATTCTGCCACTGTTGGTTATCTATTTATCCTGTTATATTCTTCATCAGACAATTGGATCTTTTCACAGTTCTCTTGTACTTCATGTTGGTGTGTAGCAACTGTCAGTATCAAACACATGTGTGCCTTCTCAGGGTGATAAGTTGTGTTCTCTAACATATTAATCTTCCTTTGGCAGAAACAAGCCCCTCCGTGTTTATAGCATGGTAAAATATGCTGCCATAGCACAGGGAGATGCTGAAATTTTCATGAAATTTGCTAGAGCTGGGTACAAAGAGAAGATTTGGGACCATGCAGCTGGTGTTCTCATTGTACAAGAGGCTGGCGGTGTGGTGACTGATGCAGGAGGGCGTTCACTTGATTTTTCTAAAGGGATATACTTGGAAAGTCTTGATAGGGGAATAGTCGCTTGCTCTGGCACTAAGCTGCATGAGAAATTAATTGGAGCTGTTTATGCCAGCTGGGAGTCCTCTAGTCTATGAATCTTTCTTATCTGCTACAAGGACAGTAACAGGTTGTTGTCTTATAGCGTACTCCCAGGTGAAGTCCTTTGCCATAGTTGAAGTGTCTCACTCTTTGCTTTTGTTTTGCACATTACAACAACTATGCCTCAATCCCAAGCAAGTTAGAGTTAGCCATATGACTACTCATTGTTATGTCGCCCCATTTTAGTTCATAATTGACTAATTTTACGTAGGATGTCAACCTACTTCAACCTTCCTCTATACAGGCTTGTGATCTGCAACATGAGCAAGCTCACACAGGCAAATTTCTTCTCTACATCAAGTTTCATTTAACCATTCTCATATTTCCGGTGCCCAACTCTTGCATGTGTTAATTCATCCTAATGTAGCTTCCTGCAAGTAGATTTGTGTTTGCTCACTCGTCTGGTAGTCTCATAACAAAAGTCTGATTCTATTGAGTGTGATACCCGCCCTCTACAAAATTGTTTTTGAAAAGGCCGTTTATTAAACTTTATTGCGACTGCAGGTGGTAAACATGACTTCTACACCATTGCAATTGGTTCATGAGATACGCGTTTGCTCTGGGAAGATATATAATGGCGGACTGGTTTCCCAACAGACAGGTATTTCTGAGGCCAATGTCGCGTAGAAATGTTTGCTAATTGGCAAATTGGTTTCGACTGAGCACAAAACTGTGATTCCACTACTGCAGAGAAGAGTTTGCTTGTTGTTCTGGGACAATGAAAGGGGAAACTTCATTGCTTCAACAACCAAGTTAAAAGTACTTATACTTTCCACTCTTCTATCCCCTTTAGATTCAGTAATTTCAGTTTTCGATTTTTGGAAATATTTACGGTATTTTACAGTACGGACAATCAACCATCATAGTTTATTCGACTTTTGACTTACATATAGAATTATGACTTCTGAACTTCTCAATTAATTAACGCCCTGCTCATGTAGAAATATTCAAACAAGTACAAGTTCAATTCTATTTATTAATATAATCAATTACACAAAATAAACATTTCAATTTGAATTATATGATACTTATCGTTCAAATTTATTTTTAAACTATATTAATTAAACACAAATTATTTTAATGAAGCAAATTATAAATTGGCAAAAATTAAAATTTTAATATTGAAATGGAGGGTCGGCCAGGGAGCCAACCCTATAGAGTTCCACAAATTATGTCGGCCATATGTCTTGATAGCCATACAGCACTCGCCGCGCAGGCAAGAGTGGCATATTTAGCCAACCGACCCTTTTTAAGCCTTCAAATGTGTTACAACTTTTGATTTTATATTCATCTACTTCCCTTCATACTTTGCTCACTTGTCGATGTGGGAGAGTATAATGGATTAGTTTTCTTTTTATTTAATATTTATGTTAGGGTCTAACAAAATTAAAGGTTACGTCGAAAAATTCTAGGTAACATGTTTTTTGAAATAAAAATGACATCATATTCAGGGGTTAGATATAATTTTTTTAAATTTAAAATGTGTTCTTAAAAATGTACTTGTGATCTTAAAAATGTCTGGAGATTTTTTAGTTTAGACTTTAGAGTAAATGAAATTTAAGTTATTTATTTGCAAATATAGATGGACTAAGATTAAATAAATTGAAACGAAATTGAGAGAGGAATATCATTTATGTAAACCTACTCTACTTCTCTAGTTGTCCCTCATTCTTTACTTTCTAGAGTCATCACAATAAGACCTAAAAATAAGAAGTGTGTACTTATTTTTTTTTTACAATTGATAAGTACTTTTTCATCATTAGTTCGAGATTTTGAATTCAAGTCTTATTGGATATGAAGTTGCTTTTGGTAGAAAACGTTTTACTCCTGATTCGAATTTGAATTTAGTCAAACCACATTATGATAACAAATATTTGGTGAATTTTTTAAAAAAAACAGAGTTGGCTATAGGCACCTGTAAGAATAGATATGGAAAGAAACAATGTAGGTTACACACTATTAAATCTTGACCTAATTAATTAAAACCTTCTTTATGATCTTAATATATTATAAAGACAAGATTCCAACAAAAACTATCTTACATTCTAAATAATTATTTTGAAAATAACCCTTTCTATTCCTCTATTTTATTTTATTTTTGCTTTGCAAGATGCCATCAACAGAGTTGCATGTATTGGAGGGTCAATGGTCAAGTGGTCTTTGTGATTGCTTCAATGATCCTATAAACTGTATAGTTTGATTTTGCATTTTGTGTGTGTTCATTATTATTGCATACTCCAATTTCAAAAATAATTCTTATTTTTTTTGAAGGTGTGACTACTTGTTTTTTCCCTTGCATCACCATGGGGGAGAATGCTGAGATTCTATCAAAAGGAGAAATATGTAAGTTTAGTCTTCCTTTCTTTTTCGATCCTGCTTGTGGGATTACACTGCATATTTGTTGTTGAAAACTTAACATAAATCTTAGGTGGTAAGTACCTCCTTTTCATTTTTAATTATCGTCTTAAATTTGAGCTCAAAGAATATGTTATCTTTGTTAAAGAACACTTGACCATTAAAGTGAGATTTTCCAGCATAAACTCAAACTCAAAAAATAGAGTTCCAAAATATATTACATTAGCTAGCTAGGGATATGCCCCATCACCATGAGGGAGAATGATGCATTAATCTCTTTATTTTTAGAAATATCATCTATTGATCACTTTTCGACGTTATCTTAAAAAAATTGTCATTGTCCTAAAGGATACATGTAAGTCCAAGTTATACTTTTATCATATATGGTTATGGATTTCATTACAGATCCAAATTGAGAAAATTGTTAGGTTTGCCAAAGGAAACATGTAAGGATAACATAGTACATGGATGCTGTTGTTTTTGTGCAATTTGCCAAGAGCATAGAGAACTTAAACTCCATGGAGCTGATCCCACCATGGGTAATTACTTGAACTTTCATCTAGTCGAGATCAGAGTTTAAGTTATATGCACTGACACTATTATATTGCTTCTATAATACTTGATGTACTTATGTTGAATTTTTTAAACATGTATTACTATTGAAAGATTTGTCACGCATCTGATTATATTATTTGTGAAGAGTCTGAACAATATAAGTAATAATTAAATTTTCATGAAGTGATGATCAAAGTTTAAGTTATATGCGCTGACAATCCGAACTATTCAAAAATGTTGTCATACTCTTATTGGACCTTTTCAAAATATTCTATTTTTAGAGGATTTAATATGCACTTGACTATTTTTAAAGAGTCTGAACAACACAAGCCGACAACACATATATGATATAAGAATAACTTGGACTTTGATTTTCAATGTCAACCTATATATATATTATTCGGATCCTTCAAAAATATTATCAGCTTATACAATGTCTTTCACTGGTAATTAATGACTTAATTTATTTGATTGAAAAAATTACCTTTTACAATATTTTTCAAAGCATTGTCTGATTATATATTGCACTAATTTTTTTAATTTGTTTTTTACGATATGTTTTTCAAGTGAAATATTTTTTTTGCTCATAAAACTTTTTACTTTTTCTCAAGTGAAATATTTGTTCAAATACCTTTATTTTAATTTCAACTTTAAGAATGCTTCTCTCTTTTTGAATTTTAATCAAACTCATGTTCAAACGCCTACTAACTTGTTTGATTGTTTGGTGATGGTACGACTATAGGTTGGAAAGCAAATGTACAGAATTGGAGAAGTCAAGCGGTAATTGTTCCTCCATTCTTTGAACCACAAATGGCGCGTGTAGAGATGGTGGATAAAATAAGACGGAGCAGACTCAAAAGCTTAACCTAAATTACTCTGTCCCACGTAGTAGATTTTTTTGTTTTCAACTAGCCCTACATAACCTGCCTCGTCTAGCTAGCCACAACTTCTATTTTATTTTATTTTTGTTAAAAGCTCTCCATTTTGAAATTTTGAGAACTATGTCGCTCTGATTACATGGCTCCTAAATGTCATAAAAATATGTCCCAGAAATGGTGAGGCTTCACGTGTTGCTCCCTTGACTCCCTCATGAGAATTTCATAAAGGTTTTGTAAAAATATCAATCAAAAGTTTTATTACTAAAGTATTTATGGGCTAACATACATGAAAAACTGAGATAATTGGCCTCTAAATGCCTAAAATGGACTCTAAAAATTGTGTGACTGTATGTACTGCTCCCCCAACTCTCTACGGAGGGTTTCGTAAAGGTCTCATGTAGAAATTGTCTGAAAGTCATATCACCAAAATATTCATGGGCTAACACACACAAAAAACTGAAAAATTGCCCAATTTTGTAAATTGACCCCTAAATGCCTAAAATGAACTCTAAAAATTGTTAGATTGTACGTACTGTTCCACAAACTATATGAAGGGTTTCGTAAAGGTTTCATAAATAATTTGTTCGGAAGCCATATCACCAAAAAATTTATGGGTTAACACACATGAAAAACTGAGAAAATCGTCTAATTCCTTTAAATTGACACTTAAATGCCCAAAATGCACTCTAAAAATTATGAGAATCTACGTCATGCCCCCTCAACTCCCTAAATAGGGGTCTAAAAATGTTTCACAAAGAGATTGTTCAGAAGCCATATCACCAAAATATTCATGGGCTAATACAGATGAAAAATTGAGAAAATCGTCTAATTCTTGTAAAATTGGCTCCTAAATGTCCAAAATGGATTCTAAAAATTGTGAGACTATACGTATTGCTCCCCTAACTCCCTACAAAGGGTTTCGTAAAAGGTTTCACAAAGAAATTGTTTAGAAGTCATATCACCAAAATATTCATGGGCTAACACACACGAAAAACTAAGAAAATCGCCTAATTTTTGTAATTTGGCCCCTAAATGCCTATAATGGACTCTAAAAATTGTGAGACTGTATGTACTGCTCACTCAACTCCCTAAAGAAAGTTCCGTAAAGGTTTCGCAAAGAAATCGTCTGGAAGCCATATTACCAAAATATTCATGGGCTATTACACATGAAAAACTAAGAAAATCATTTAATTCCTGTAAAATGGCACCTAAATGTTCAAAATGGACTTTAAAAATTGTGAGATTGTATGTACTGCTCACTCAACTCCCTACAGAGGGTTCCGTAAAGGTTTCACAAAGAAATCATGAAGCCATATCACCTCATGAACTATTAACACAAAAAACTGAGAAAATCGCCTAATTCTTGTAAATTGGCTCCTAAATGCTCAAAATAGACTCTAAAAATTGTGAGGTTGTATGTACTGCTTCCCCAACTCTCTATGGATGGTTTCGTAAACGTTTAACAAATAAATCGTCTGGAAGCCATAATACAAAAATATTCATGAACGTTACACTCGAAAAACTAACAAAATCATCTAATTCCTGTAAATTGACCCCTAAATACCAAAAATTGACTCTTGTCAAACATACCGTCCACGTTGTTCTTTTAAAATATGTATTTTTACCTTTTATAATTAATTAAACTAAATATCATTTAGCTGTGTAATTACAATAATTTTATGACATTATATTTTTAATAAGCGCCTTTTACTATATTAATATTTTTTGTCAAACATACCGTCCATATTATTCTTATAAAATATATACTTTTAACTTTTATAATTAATTAAATTAAATATTAATTTAATTGTGTAATTATATTTGTGCAACCAAACACGACAAATATAAAATATGATATTTAAAATAAGGGGGAAAAAAGGAGAGGAGAGAGAGAGAGAAAAGTGACATAGGCTAGAAAGATAATAGAGGATAGGGATAGAACCTTACAACTCTGTTTCAATGGCTTCCCCTTTATCCTCTTCCATTTTCTCTCCAAATTTCACTCATTTATTTCGAAATAAAGCTTTCTTCCATAACCATCCTCCACTTCGTTCCCCAATATATGCTACACTCACTAGCATTGCCTCGAAGAAGAATGCTTCCATGGTTAGTTCAATTCTGCTCAAAATTTAGATATTCTCAAGTGTGAATTCTGTTGAAATTTCATCATTCTTTTGTGCAATGGCGTAATACATAAACAGACACTCTAGCAAGCGAGTACTCCAACTTACAAAATGATCATCCAAATACATTTCAAAATTTATGTGCCACGTAAGCATAAAGTGTCCACGAGATCATGTTGAGGTGTCTAGATGTATTATGCCTTGTGTCATCCATTATAGAATTGTGAATAGTTAGATTGTATGATTCTACTTATTACTCCATTTGTTCTAATTTATGTGGCACGTTTCCTTTTTAGTCTGTCCAAAAAAGAATATCATTTTTTGTCATATTGAGGAACAATTTACCAATTAATGACATGATTTATAGCTACACAAATGTGTAAGACTTGTTTTAGATCGTAAATTTCAATAGTCTTTATTCGCGGTATCTAGTCGAACAGAACTGTTTTCTGATATTTAGTTTGGGCAAAGAATGCTGGTTCACCTCTAAAGTTTGATCCATATCAAAACTTAAAGGACTGTTGGATCATCAAATGTAAGTCTTGCAATCGTTTAGGAGGTAAAAATGTGGAACTTTCGTGTCGGGACAAATATTAGGGAATTGATATTCCTTGCTAAAGATTTATATAATCCCATATCTTCTCATCATTGTGAAGGTTCTAGATAAGGCATGTAGTTTTCAAAGGTAAATACAACAACAACAACAACAAACCCAGTGTAATTCCACCAGTTAGGGGAGGGTAACATGTATGCAGACTTACTCCAACATTTATGGGGTAGAGAGGTTGTTTCCGACCCTCGGAAACCCTCCTCCTTTATCTGTCTTGGGACCAGCAAGGTAAACGAGTTCACACAGGTGGAGTTTGTCTTCAAAGGTAAATGTATCCATAAAATTAGTTAATGAAGAAAATGCAAACTGTCTCATAAGCTACGGCTTTTCTGATTTTCCTTGTTACACTATCATAATGCATTTGAAACCATATTTTGGGCTTTTCTTTTCTCTTCTTTTTTTCGTCGGATACATATTTCACCTGCATAAACATCTTATTAGAGAACTCGTATTCCCGATTTCAATGTTGCTTCAAAGAAGATCAAAATACAATTTTTATAAACCTCTCAGCTCCTTGATGGGTTTTCAGTCATGCAGGAATTGACAAAGAGGCCAACTGCTCCTTCCATTTTGTCAACACATTTGGAGAGTACAGTCAAACACTTCCAGAGTTTAATGGCGGTGGTCATTATCTTTACTGAAATTGCATCTCCACTACCTTTGTATGGTTGGCAAGATTTGTCCATTTCTCCTGCTGAGGCAGTGCTTTATTCCCCTGAAACAAAAACTCTCCCTAGAACAGGAGAACTAGCTCTCAGAAGAGCTATCCCAGCCAACACAAATATGAAAACTATACAGGTGGTTTTATTTTGTTCTTCCTATATATTCTACATAATATTTTCCTATTTGGTAGTGTAGATAGTAAGTCATGAAGTATCACTACTCGTTTATTTTCTCGCAGGATTCTCTTGAGGATATCTCGTACTTGCTCAGGATTCCACAACGAAAACCTTTTGGAACAATGGAGGGTAATGTGAAGAAAGCGCTTAAGGTATTGCATGATATTTTTGTTGCAACCAAACTAGATATAAGAGACTTAAGGTTTGATCCTCTAGCAAGGTAATCATTCTTCAACATGGATCTCAGCCATCTAACAGACGTGTTGGATATCAGGCCATTTCCATACAATAAAAATAATAAAATAGTTGTTCATTTATGTGTTTTTTTCAGAAAGATACCCTGTGATACAAGGAGGAAATCTTCCCTTACGCGTTTTTCTTTTAAACTATCCATCAAACAGAGTTATAGTATAGAGAATTCAAAGAGTCTCAAAGATGTTAACGTTGCATGCCAACTGACTGTAACGGATTCTTTGATTCTGCAAATAACAAATAATGAAATCACTTATAATGAAAGGATGTGAAGTTGTCAAACATTCTTATTCTGTGTCTTTAAGTACATAATGCTAATGCTTCAATATCTCTGCAGATTGCAACAGATGAAAAGGCATCCATCTTGGCTAGCATTCCAGCTGAACTGAAAGAAGAGGGTTCAGTCTTGTACACATATCTTGTAGACGGAAAGGTAACATGAGACAGCTTAGATTGTTTAGTTTAAAAGTACTTTAGGTTAGATGACTTCATTTTGCCCTCCAGGTTTTCGCAAATTTGTATCAGTGTCTAGGTTTAATCTCTACTATCTACAGTTAAGACCCCAAAAGAGAAAAAAGAACAGAGATAAAAAAGGAAAAGAAACTGGGAACTGTTATATTTGTGCTCCATTAATTGATTGAATCAATATCAGTGATGGCTATCTGACGCAGGAGCACATCTGTTGTTGCTTTACAACATTGTTTTGCTGCAGAAGTTTGTGAAATCTTATGCACTTGTGATAGTACATTGTCCAGTTTGCATGATGATATTCCAGTAATACTCTTTATCATGCTTGAATGTATGATATTATGTCAATGCAACCAGTCAGGGTCTCAAGGATTGATGTTTTGGCTATCTCACAGATTTCTTAAATTTCTTAATAAATTATCTGAACAGATGATATCTTTAAACACAAACCTTACTGCAATCAAGATGACTTTCTTTTTATCTTGTCAGGGTGGATTACAGAAACTTCTACAGTACATAAAGGATAAAGATCCAGATAAAGTATCCGTTTGTCTTGCATCTACATTGGATACTATTGCACAGCTGGAGTTGTTACAGGTATTTATGAACTCCTTTGTACATTCTTTTGTGGTGAAAAGGGGGCAAATCGGTAATGGAAAGCACAGTTACTGTGATTGAATAGTTCACAAGAAAAAAAAAAAATGTACTAAGGTTCAACTTGTTCCCTTAGGAAGTGATACTGTGCTTTGAAGAATATAGCAAAGGATAAAGCTTGAAGGCAAAGAGCCCGTAGCATCTTAGTATCCAAATCTCTCATGCATTACAATTTTCACAATTATACATTCTCCAATAACATTTTCAGTGTAAAGTTTTTGATGTAGTTAACAATATCTCAAAGACATAATCTCTCTACAGGCCCCAGGGTTATCATTTTTGTTACCTCAGCAGTACTTGAAATACCCAAGGTAAGGGCTCTCATGATTTCTCTTCTAAATATAGCATTTGCACTAATTAATAAACGAGTTGCTTAATGACAAACATGTACATACATCGATTATCAAATCCGAGGACGATTACATCTTGCACAGTAAATGTGCCGTTTTGATACTTATGGTGCCTTTGTATATCTAAATGTTCAGACTATGGTTTCTTATCACTTCAGCTGCAACATTATTGCACTGCTATGTAGGAAAACTTGAGTTGGGCTGTTCTTTTTAAAGCACCCTGTGTTCAAGTTACAACAACCATGTTAAAATAACTACTTAATGATTTCTTTGAGGAAGATGGTTTGTGTTATATTCTTCTACTAAATGCGTCAGGCTCACAGGGAGAGGAATAGTTGAATTTACAGTTGAGAAAGTAGATGGTTCAGCATTTTCTCCTGAATCTGCTGGTGAAGCCAAAAGCACTGCAAAAATTCAGGTATGCTGAATCCTTTACTTGAGAGTTGGTTAAAATATCTTGCACTGCCCATTTCTTTGTTTGATCCTTTGTTCTGAACTTGATGATTAAGCATCAATTGAGACCTTTAAGTTAAGAGACTGATCCTTCTGGGATGTTATTTGCTAATGACTCGGACCTGTTATTTGTTTGTTTCTGTGATGGTCATAATCTCATGCAATAGCTTCATGGTGGAGACGTTAGCGCAATTTAATCAAATCTCGAAATGGCTGTACCGTCTCTTTCTATTTCTTTGAACCACCTGTCCTATATCATGCTTCGAGATAAAAGTGTGTTGCATTTTTATGATGACGTATTCCCCAATTAAACATTTGCTTCTTCTTTTCTGAGGGAGTGACAATTTCTGTTGTATAATAGATCCTGCACCAGAAGAGTTTTTAATATTCTTCTATTATAACTTCTAATATTCTTCAGATAGATATTTCGTCGAACACAAAAGTATTAACTGTATAATGACATGATGCAGGTTGTTATAGATGGGTTTTCAGCACCACTGACTGCAGGAAACTTCGCAAAACTGGTAAGGTAGTGAAATCTCACATCATCCTTGTAAGTACTCATTATGCAACAAAAACAAAAACTATGCCTCAATCCCAAACTAGTTAGGGATGGCCATATGATCCTCGATATAATTGTGGTCCATTTTAGGCCCGCTTCATTCTAATATCAGTAATTAAGAAATGAACTTTGGATCTAACTCAACTACAAAAGCTAGGGCATGAAGTAAGGATTGCCCACGACCATATAAGGAGGAAAACAACTCAATCCCACACTGATGTGGGACTCTCAACAACTTCCAATAATTTCTCCCTTCTTTCCCCTTTGAGGATGACTTCCTACTTCCGTTAGACAAACTGATCATACTTCAGGTATTTCTTCACATGAAGCATGTTCGACACGTAAAGGTGGCTTTTTCTTCTTTCATTTCCTGCATCTTTTTTGCTGGGCCTGATCACTACTTTACTTGAAGAGTATGTGGTTATAGTTTCCTTTCCGTAGCTCTAGATTATTAACTTGCCACTGTGCTAAAATATGGAAAACCATCATTGTGATGTCTTCAGAAGTTGTGTTTACACAATGAAAGCATGGGAAATATTTTTTGCATTTCTTGATTATGGTATACTTGCTGACCAAAGATGAGTACAACTAGCGGTCTCTGATGTTTCGAGCTACGGTTTCACTCTGATCTAATTCAGACATTTCTGTCTTTTAACAACAAATCTATAATTCTTTAGGTGGTTGATGGGGCATATGATGGGATGAAGCTAACTTGTGCAAACCAAGCAATTCTTTCAGACAGTGAGGTGGGTAAGACCACCGGGTACAGTGTTCCCTTGGAAATCAAGCCAGCCGGACAATTTGAGCCTCTTTACAGAACAACATTAAGCATTCAGGTACCCACATGTTTCATGGATAATAACAGACCGATCTTTGGCATTTATTTCTGTTGTGCTTGTGCTTATGGTTTATTCCTTTGGTTACGGAAGGATGGGGAGCTGCCTGTGCTTCCATTATCCGTTTATGGTGCAGTTGCAATGGCTCATAGTGATGTATCAGATGAGAATTCATCACCAAGTCAGTTCTTCTTCTACCTTTACGATAAGAGAAATGTAAGTAGCAATTCATCAGTATAGACTATTCTTTCGTTTCTTCTTGTTATTCTTTTCTTCGCCACCTAACTTATCCAACCAATATGTTGTTTCTCAGTCTGGCTTGGGAGGATTGTCGTTTGATGAGGGTCAATTTTCGGTTTTCGGGTATGGTTTCTTGCAACTCTGCTATCTATGAAAACCTATTGTATCTTCAACAAATCAGTGATTGTGTAGTCGTTCTAATGATAACTTGTGTTATGATTCACAGATATACAACTGTTGGGAGAGATACCCTTCCTCAGATCAAAACTGGTGACATAATTCGATCTGCAAAGCTGGTGGAAGGACAAGACCGCCTCGTTTTACCACCACAAGATAACTAACCTTACTATATCCTCAATTTTTTTGAAAATTCAACATGTCATTCTTCGTTGCCCGTCATTTATTAGTACCAAAAAATGGATGCTGCTTCTTGTAAGACAGAACAAATGAAATGTTTGATTCTTGATGATAATATATTGGATATTATAGACTATAGAGTAAACAAATAAAAAAACTGTTATATTGAGTTTCTTTTGTACATTCAAGTAACTACAACTATGCTGCAGACATGTTACAAAGTCGACTTGGAGTTGGTTTAAAATCCAACCATCTCAAAGTTGGTCGACGAGCTGGTGGTGTTAATGCTCTCTTTATGATCTCTTTGTTAGCTGATCCATGAAGTTTTCGTAGACTATAATGACTTGTTGCTGTTGTCCTCACTACTCGTCTTGTAACGTGTGGTGATGAATCTCTCCGTTGAAACCTTGGTGATGCTGGAAACTTACTACATTTCTTCTCTGGCTTGTTGGTTCTGCTAACAAGTGGTGACTTTGCAGTGATATTGGTTTCATTGGAAAGGAGAACCTCCATGTTGATATTCTTGTTCGAGTTTTTTCAAACAACTCAAGACTATCGAGGGAAGGAGTTACAGGACGGAAGTTGTATCTCGAAAATGGGAACACAAGAGGTAAGTGTTGTTGTTCAAGAATGATAATAATAAGAAGAAAAGATGATGGATTTGTTTACTTTGAGATGCAACTTTTTATAATGGTGTTGCTATTTTAGACGTGTTTTGACCAATTCATTTGAGTGTGGGAGACTTTGAGTTTGTAAGCAATTTAGCAATTTGGAATATTTTGACTTCTTTCCTGGCAAGCTTCCAGAAAGGAGTACGTAGCGCTCGTTCCGTTTTAATTTATTTGTTTGATTTTAACACAATTAAATGTCTGTGATGTTCAATTAAAATAAGTAGAGCATACAAAAATATTTTTTTTATTACGTGATCTTAAGTATGTGCACGAAAAACTAAAATTAAGAGTTGAAAAAAAGAACATATTTTTTAAATAAATTTGATTTTTTTTTTTTTTTGAGAAATTGATAAAAAATATTTATGGCAAAACGTGGGTAGTCCAGCATCATATGTTGACTTGTCAACTTTTGAATTGTCTTCCAATTTGAATTTTGAATGTATCTTTAACTCCAGTCTACGACTTGAATACTGACGATTGCAAACGACTTGAATTGGATTTGTACGGATTGAAAATAATTAAATAAAAATAAATAAAATATTTAATCTATTTATATTGAGTAATATAAATAAAAAGCGGTTAATTGATGGATAATAAAAATATTTATATTATTCATGATTTCAAAAATAGTTAAAGTGAGAGTATAAGTGAAAAGTTTAAATAAATTTTTAGAAGTCCAAAAATAACAATCATTTTATCTAATGAGGAGATCAGGATGAAGTGGGTAAATAACTAATGTCATCAAATACTCCCTCCGTTCAATAATAGTTGTTCACTATACAATTTTAGAATGTTTAACAATACTTATCCGCTTTATGAAATAGATGCATAATTTTACATTTAGTTTCTAATTTACCCTTATCATTTTAATTATAGTCATTTCTCTATTACATTTTTCTGGTGATATAATAAAAATACCCTTCTATTTATAATTTTTCTAAAAAATATACAAAATCAATAGTGAATAAGTATTGTTGGACAGAGGAAGTATTAATCATTACTTTAAAAGTTATTAATAATAAACATATTCTTAACTAAATTACGACGTTCAGACCTATAATTATAAATTCAAAATCAAGGAAGTGAGAAAAATTCATGGATTTAAACTTTTACAAGTTTTAAACCAATAAACCATTATGGGGTTAAAGAATTATTAGAGTTTCAAAACCAAAAATGAATCGAGACCCTCAAATTTTTATAAATTTAGAATCAAGAGATGATTCATGAGGTTCAAATATTTTTTGGAGTTTCAAAACCAAGTAACAAATCATGGTCTTCAAATCTTTATAAGTTCACATAATGTATGCAACATCGACCATAACATAGTGTAATCCCCATAAAATGTTGTATAGAGAGAGTAAAATATAAGCAGATCGTATCTTTATTCGAGTAAATAAACTATTTTCGTCAGACCCCCAGATCAAGAAAAAAACATTCAAAACAATATAAAGTTACCATAAAATATATGACGTTACATAGATCGTTATAAATTATATTAATATGAAATACGAGATTGACAAGAAATCATGTAAAAAGGAAGATAATTTTTTTTATTTTTTTATATCTTACCAATATAATTTTGAATACCTTATACCTCTATAATTATGATTGGATTGAGAAATATCAATAGGTATATTATGAATATAATATGGATGAAATACTATAACACCCTTCATCTTACGTAACTACCAAGTCGTTCATTACTATGTAAAGGAACCAGATTTTCTTTAAATAAGAGAAACTTTCCTATTTTCAAAGGACGATTTTGGATAACAACTCGATAATCAAAGAGACTAACTCTAATACATCAATTCACTAGTTTCCTGTAATACTTGATGGACACTTCAGAGACTATAAACTATAGTCTTCCAAACACAAAATTTTCAGATCTTCATGTGTGATCTAAATGTTATGAGTTTAAATCGTAGAAACAATAATAAACATTAGAGTAGACTGTCTACGTCACATTTTTGGAGTGAGGTCCTTCTCCCAACACTATTAATGCAGAATGCATTATGCATAGAACTAGCATTTACATTCTCAATATTAACTCCCAATGAATCATGAGAACAATTTATCACACTATACCAAAAATAATCTTTAAGGTCAATTAATTTATAACACCAACATAGTTGCTGCTAAATATATATTTTTAGAGACAATTAATACTCTATGTAAATGTTCCTAAAGCTTAAAGCAATATTGAATCCAATATCAATTGTCTAATAACCAAGAAAAAACTACATAATTAGATATACTTCACTACCATATATACTATTATTATCTATACTTTTAAAATATTACGCATCTTACCACTAGTTAAGAATTTCATACATATCTTACACTTACATACATGTATTTTTGCTACCATATACACAAAAATAGGGAGAGAGATGAGCGAGATCCGTATGTATCATAGATACATGAGAGAGTGGTGAGCGAGATGAGAGAGAGGCAAGCGAGATTTGATATGTATCCAAGATACATGTGAATCCACTTAGATACAATGTATTTAGAACAAATTACACTTAAATTTGACTTCATGTATCGATGCATGTACCTGCATGTATTTAGAGACACCAAAATCTAATAAAATACGTAATATTATAAACTAGAGTATATCTAATTAATTATGTACTAAACTAATGAGATTTATGTAAGTTCATCAATAAATATTTTATCACCTTTTGCTAATTACTGTGTATATATATATATATTATCGCTAAAAACTGTTTTCTTAATAGTATCATAAAAAAACTTTACTAATATTATGAAAGTATATATAAACTAATCATAATTAAGAAAAATTACATATAAAAATAAACATATACAATATTCAAAGGTTGTTTGATCCATGATATAATATGAAACACCTAGGATTAAGTTCAAAATTAAATTTATCTCTCAGTAGTATTATAACTTAGTCCGCGAACCAAAATACCCCTCACTTGGATTAGTGAGACTTTCATTTTTTTTTTGTTGTAGAAGATGAAAAGACGGCCTCTTTCATTTCCTAAAAATCGTACACATATCTGTATAGCACCTTTCATTTCCTCTTTGTCGTACAAATAGTTCTTGTTTTGCTTGCTTCATTATATTTCCTTTAAACTTTGAAAAAAGAAATAAAGTTAATTTGATCATCTTTTTATTGGTACGTACATATTGTTAAAGTTGGTTTTTTATTTTTTTTACTTCATGATGAAGACTTCCATATTCGCTTTTTCATTTATTTATTAGTTTTTTGGGCACACTAGGTAGTACTATATTTTATTACAAAATTTAATTTCATGATTCTCTTGTATGCAGCAATTTGGAGTACAGTGACATTTATTTTATATAAAAAAATATCTATTGTGAAGATTTCTTTTGAGTGATTAAAGTATGGAAGGAAGTAATTCTAGGAAAAAGAAAGGAGGACTTAAAGATGACTTCATTGATTTGGTCTTCTCATGGTCTATACAAGATATTCTTGATGATACTCTATATCAAAATCAGGTATTTTTTTTTTCTCTTTTGGTTACTTATTTTGGTTTAGAAGTGATCTTGAAAGAGTTCACTGCTATCTGTTTGTTTGATTTTGACTTGACACGAAATTTAAGAAAGTGCAAAACTTTTGAATGTTATGGTGTTTAGCTAAAAATTCGTAGAATGTACTAGAATGTGTATGAATATTTTGGTCTTACATATGCTAGGTGAAAAGCTGAAACGGTAGACAAAAAAAGAGATATTTTTTCAACTATTAAAATGGGGGATTATTTCTCTAAGGAATAGAGATTTTTTTTTTTTTTTTTACAATTTCCACATCATTGCCTGTGGTATTGTAGGCTCATTATGATAACCTACAAGCTTTTTGCATTTTAGTATCCTATGAAGTATAGTGATTGGGAGTTTTATTTGTCAAAATTATTGAGAATGTTGCATGTTTGATGTTTTGCATTGCACTTGAGCTGTGCATTTGTTGAAAACAACTTCTTTGCCTCGAGGTGGGATAACTCTGCATGCACTCTATCCTCCCCAGACCCCACTACACTGTATATGTTGTTGTTGCTTGATGTTTTGCACAATATTTTGTTTGCAATTTGGAAAGAAGGATTTTTCCTAGATGTTATATATCCTTCATGAAGTTGCATCAGTCTCGTATTTACACATTTTCCCTATGATATTCTTGATCTTTGATAGTTTTGTCACTCATCTACTGTTTTAGTGAAAAGAAAGGATAGAGAAGTATCATTTGAAATGTCGAGGAACTCAATATTTTTTTATTATTTTTCTCTAAGGATATATTGTGTTTGGTCATATGAAGGAAAATGTTTTTCACAAAAATATATATTTATTTGGAAATGTTTTTTTTGTGGGGAAATAAGTGATTTTCTTATTTGTCGTAAGCAGAAAATATTATTTCAAAAGTACTTGTATATAATCTAATCAAACACCATAGAGAATAGGGGTAAGGTATGGGGGTGGTTTCTCATTTTTAAGTGTTAGAGTTGGTTAGAGTCCCACATTGGTTATGAATGAACTGGTGGTCTTCTTATATGAGATTAGGAAATCCTCTTTTCATGAGCTAGCTTTTGGGGTTGAGTTAGGCTCATGTGTTATCTTTACATGTATCTAAGTCTGCGTATATGGACTTGGTAAATTCTCCCATGAGTTGACTTTTGCGCTTGAGTTAGGCCCAAGGGACACATTTTCTCCATACTTAGACACCCTAAATGTTCTAACTTTTAAAGTTCTCCTTTTTTCTTTGAAAGATTTGATTGCTTTTAAGCTCTAAAGATAAATTGAGTTGGTTGTTTACTCCCATGTAAATGGTGTATTTGTCAAAGCATTTTGGCCTCAAACAAGATATATATTATTGCTGCCAACTAGTTAATGAAATGCATGGCTTACCACAAATCCACAATGCCAGAACAAGTTACTTGTTTCTCATTTAATTGAAAGTTTCCTGTTTTGTAGGTGGAGAAGATTCCAAAATCATTTGAATCAGTCGATCACTACTTGGGATCGTTTGGCTACTCTTTACTGGAAGAAACGCGAGCTGATATTAGTGCTTCTTTGGAAGTCATAGATAAAGCACCTTTTGGTGAATTGATCTCCTTTGATGAGAAACCACATGGATCACTATGTTTTAAAGTTCAGGTTGACTATTGGAGGAAACTACCTGGTGACGGAAAGGAGCCTTATCGAACGTTGCCTGGAGATATTGTCATTATCTCAGATGGTAAACCGGAAACTGATTCTGACCTGCTACGGCTCGGATGGAACTGGACATTTGCATCTGTAACGAAAGTCAGTGACGATGAGAGTGATGATTCAAATGCATCCACTAGTTTTACAGTCAAAGTTGCTAGAGATATTGCGATTTCTGAGAGAAAGCAGAAATCGTTGTATATAGTGTATTTGGTAAATGTGATACCGAGTAAGAGAGTATGGCGTGCACTGAGGATGAGAAAGAATTTGAACCTTATTGAGAAAGTTCTATGCAGTGAGAATGAGGTAAGTAATCTTACTGATTTACGTCCTTTTAGAAGCATCATCTAGAGTCTCCCTGCCTTTTAATGTATTTAATATATCCTATATCATCAACAAACGTGATATCCCTTATTTTTTTCTATGTTGCTCGGGCTCTTCAAAAATGCTGCCGGGTGCATGTTGGCTCCTCCAAAGGTAGTGCATTTTTGAAGGATCTAACACGGGCATGACAACATTATTAGAGAGTCTGAGCAATATAGGTTCTGATATTTGGCTGCAATAATAAAGTACAATATGTTAGTACCTATTAGATGCCTCTTAGGTGTGAAGTGATCGATGAGATTATGTTTCAAGTTAATGTGTGATGGTCATCTTGTTTCTCTAGTGTGACTGAAAAAAATACATAACAGTGATGAAGTTAGCATTCTTTTAGAAATGAAAGACAAAAATGGCAGTGTATGTATATTTGTAAAAGTTACGTGTTGCTTGTGATAATATTACTGTAGTGTTAAGTAATATTTATCTTCTTCGATTCACAACAGCTGTATGACATCTTATAATAAGTTTCATCTTTTTATTGATGGTTAGTTTTCAAATTTGTGTTTTTGTCTAAGAAATGTAATGTAGATTCACTGGTCTCTTGGGTTGGAATTGACTGAACTTCTTTTCATTTTTATTACTTCTAAACCTTTACTCTTTATTTTAGAAAATATGTACTCTTAAACAATGAAAAACAATGTGATGTGCACTCTTAAGCTGTTAAAAAGCAATATATGCTCTACTGTACGCCTAGTCCCTCAGGTAGTCACCTCTCTGGTTTTTCCTTTTAATAATGTTCGTTGTGTTATCCCTTGAGTAGACATAACCTAGTGTTACTATCCCCACAAAATTCCCTTTTTGTAATGCCTCGGTGCCGAGTCACCCTTGAGTTTAGGCAGTTCTGTAAGCCACCCACAATGTTGTACCACAACACTCTACTACTCAGTGTATGGTTTCGATAACTTAATATCAATACATTTCCTTCAGACCTCAAAAAGAATACCATGTGTTCCTTGTCTATCTTTGGAAAAAAACTGTAACATGCTCTTCTTTTCCAGATGCAGCCTCAACAGCTGTTTTTCGTTCCTTAGAGTGTATATATGGATTTGGACTGTATGCTTGTTTTTTCCTATTATCAGGATCTGTCTCGCTTAGTTCACTTTGAGAATGAAAAGACATTTGTTTGTGTGCAGAAACAGGATGAGGATAAATGTGACGTTTGTTCTGCATCTATTAATGATGGACCAACTGGAGAAGTTGTTAATGATCTGTTGTCTAAGTTGAATGATTCTCAGGCTGAGGCAGTCTTGACCTCTCTTGATTCGTTGAAGTGTTGTCACAAGCCTTCAGTTGAACTCATATGGGGACCACCTGGTACAGGCAAGACCAAGACTATGAGTGTCATGCTCTTCATACTATTGAAAATGAATTATAGAACTCTTACTTGTGCCCCTACAAATGTAGCAATAACACAAGTGGCTTTGCGGTTAGTTAAACTGATCAGTGAGTCATTTAATAATCCTTCTGCAGAAATGGATATTTGTCCTCTGGGTGACATTCTCTTGTTTGGGAATACGGACCGGCTGAAAGTTGGTCAAGATATTGAGGAGATATACCTTGATTATCGTGTTGATAGTTTGGTGGAGTGCCTTGTACCCGTGACTGGTTGGAAACACTGTATAAGTTCCATGAGCGGGTTTCTGGAAGATTGTATTTCTCAGTATAACATATATGTTGACAATGAGTTGATCAAACTGAATGAGCTTTCTGATCAAGAGGAAGCTCAGAAGGAAAAGAAAAAAATCAGCTCATTGATTGATTTTGTCAAATCCCGGTTCAAATCTACAGCTTCATCTTTGAGAAGATGCTTGCTTACATTCTGTACTCATCTACCATTAAGTTTTATTCGAGAGGAGAATTTTGAAAAAATGGTACGCCTTATCTCCCTACTTGATTGTTTGGAGGGAATGTTATTTCAAGACAATCTTGGCTCTAAAGATCTTGAGCAACTCTTCTCTTGTCAACAACCAATTGAAGTCTCTTCCGGCTCATTTTTGGATGAGTGGTCCTTACCTTTCTTAAGAAGCCAGTGCCTTGTTCTTCTGAAAGATGTTTGCCAATCTCTCGGAGAACTGAGTCTTCCTCGTGCAATGAGCAAGGAGTCGATTAGGGAGTTCTGTATACAAAAGGCTTCCTTGGTTTTCTGTACGGCTTCAAGTTCGTATAAGCTTCATCCACTGGATATAAAGCCATTTGACTTATTAATTGTTGATGAAGCTGCCCAGTTGATGGAGTGTGAATCTGTCATACCCTTTCAACTACCATGTCTGAGGCATACTGTGTTGATGGGCGATGAGTGTCAACTGCCCGCAGCAGTCAAGAGTCGAGTAAGTTTGCTGCCTTTCATGTGTGCAATTTAAAGGAATTGCAAGTTCAACTGATATCTTGTCACTATAACTTCTTTTTACACAATTTTGTTACTCTACAGGTTTCTGAAGAAGCTGACTTTGGAAGGAGTCTTTTTGAAAGACTCAGTTCTCTGGGTCATTCTAGACACTTGCTTAACATACAGTACCGAATGCATCCATCAATTAGCCAATTTCCAAATTCAAGTTTCTATCGTAAGCAAATTTGTGATGCCCCTGATGTAAAACATAAAACATATGAGAAAAGGTATCTTCCAGGAAGATGTTTTGGCCCGTATTCCTTTATAAATGTTCCGTTGGGTAAAGAAGAAATGGATGATGTCGGACATAGCCGAAGGAATATGGTTGAGGTGGCTTTAGTGATGAAGATAGTGCACAACTTGTATAAAGGTACAATTTTATGGTTAGAATTTTTCCTGAAATGCTCTTTTGTCTTTTCCCTTGAAATCAACATTAATTTTTTTCTTGTTCAAAAGATGATGTAAGATCATACCAATAGGTGTATCAGGGTATTGAAGGGAATGATTTTATTCTCTTGCAAAGTATGATTGAATGGTACCGCAAGCAACACGGTTGATAATCTTCCAATCTTCTTCTCCTACATTGTCTGGTTTCTTTTCTTCTATGGCAATATCTAGCCCTTGTTGAAAAAGGACATCAAGGACCTCGCCTTGCCACATTCCGAAATGTCCTGACCCGTCAAAAATTTCAATTGCAAATTTTGCATTTGACACAATTCGTGTCATAAGCGAAAATGCCAATGATGATGTATTATTGACATTTGATGTGGACTCATCATTTTTATTGTCTCCCATATTTACTACAAATACTATTTACTAACTAACAATGCAAAGACCAAAGTAAATCTTTTTCTAATGTGGAAGTTCAGACTGTGCTGCAACCACAGAGCATACTCAGATAATACCTTGGCTCTAATACCATTGAAATCTTTAAAAGAACTAGGAGCTGCAAGCAAGGCTGTAATTGCCTCTTTTTCACTATTTGTTCAGGCAAGTGTCTTTCTTAAACAACCTCTCTACCTTCTCAAAGGTAGGTGTAAGTTCTGCGTACACTCCACACTCCCTAGACCCCACTTGTGGGATTATCTTGGGTTTATTGTGTTGTTGTTTGCTTATGTCCCAAATTTTTTGGGCTTGTGTCATTGAGTCTTTGATTACAAAATCTCCACTAGCAAACTTGATTGAGTGATGTGCTAGTGCAACTACTTGATTTGTTTGTGACGACTGCACTCTTTCAAATGTCTAGTTTGTGCTCTCTTAATTAATGCTTAATTGTGATGATTGCCTCTCTACCCCACAAATGTAGGGGTAAGGAATGCATACATCCTTCCTACCTTCCCCAAACCCCACTTGTGCGATGACGACGGGTATGTTATTATTATCGGTTTTGCATGAGTGGGAGGTTCTTTGTAGCTTAAATACTTTTTCAGTTTTTTATTTTAGTTTTTGTTATCTTCTTCTACACAGGTTGGGATGGCTCCAGGAAGAAACTCAGCATTGGTGTTATATCACCTTATGCTGCACAAGTTTTGGCTATAAAAGGTAAACTTGGGCGGAGGTATGATAACCTTGAGGGTTTTGAAGTTAAGGTGAAGTCAGTAGATGGATTTCAGGGAGGGGAGGAAGATATCATTATAATATCTACGGTGAGATCTAATTTAGGCGGATCAATCGGTTTCTTGTCTAGTCCTCAAAGGGCTAATGTTGCTTTGACCAGGGCTCGGTATGGATCAATCTTTGTCGCTGTTTCATGACATCTAGATCTTTATTCTTCTATGCTGACATTTCAGGGTTTTATTCTTGGTAGGCACTGTCTATGGATTCTTGGCAATGAGCGAACATTACTTGAGAGCAACTCTGTCTGGCACACATTAGTTCTCGACGCTAAGGATCGTCAGTGCTTCTTTCATGCTGATGAAGACAATGACATGAGGACAGCAATTTTAGATGTTAAGAAAGAATATGATCAGCTGGATGATTTACTTAATCCAGACAGTATTTTGTTCAAATCTCAAAGATGGAAGGTACAATCTTGTGCTTTAGTTCTCTTGAGTTATGGCACCATGAACATTCAACACTTGAGTGTTTGGTTCGCAACACTCCTTTTTCCATTTCTTGTTATTTTTCTTGTATATATAACCCCAAGTGGGATTAGCTATGGCCTATTTTCATGAAAATAATGTTTCCTTATTCTATGTTGCTATTGATTATTGTAACGAATGAAATCTGAAGAAATTAGTAGTTGATTTTCAATCTCATCTTTAAAAGTGTTTTTAACTAAGGATAGAATATTTCATTTTTGAATTGTTGTACCTACTATTATTGTCACAGGTGGCCCATGTGTTTCCACCCCCTTCTGGTTGTTTGTTCATGTAGTATGTTTGATACGTTTACGGGTTATGCATATTGTCTTTCTTATGGCTCACTTTTTCATTTGGAAAAATTGTGTTTCACTTGTATAATGTTTGCATTAGCATTACCACGACACTTCCTCCTGTCCCGGTGCACCTATAATTCTAACTTTTGTGTGTTCTACTTGCATCAGTTATAGTCAATGCAAACATCTGTCTCTGTCCATTTTATAAGTTTGTTCTTTCTTAGTGTCGGCTTCACTCATTGAAGGTGCTAAACTTTGGTCAGTATTATTTGTCACACATAAATACATGATTCCTGTACTTATGAGTTTACTTGGCCATCATGATGTATTGTCTTCCGCATGGTTGCTTAGGTACTCTTCAGTGAAGATTTTAGAAAGTCATTTGTAAAGCTAACATCCTCCCGGATGAGGAAGTCTGTGATAAGTCTTCTGGTTAAGCTGGCCAGTGGATGGCGTCCCAAGAGAAAGAATGTGGATTCAATTTCTGAGAGCGTAGATCAATTTAAGGTTGAAGGGCGGTATGTTGTTTGCTCTATTGATATTCAGAAAGACTCCACCTACACTCAAGTGCTGAAGGTTTGGGATATATTGCCCTTGGAGGAGGTTGCAAAGTTGTCGAAACGTCTTGATAACATGTTTTCGATGTACACTGATGAATTCATTAAGCTTTGCAAGGAGAAGTGTCTTGAGGGGTAAACTAATTCTTTTGTGCTCTGTAGATTCAAGTGTTACGATGAACGACAATTGCTTCTTGTAAATTTTATTTTAATGATCTCATGTTTGTCCAGGGACTTGGAAGTTCCGAAGATTTGGAAGCTTTGTCGTGAGATAAGTCAGTATAAAAGCATTTCTAGTGAGAGCCAATTGAATCATGAATCAACTGGTGTGGAAGATGGTAGAAGTTGTGTTGAACATTCAAGAGTCAGCGAAAGCTTGTTATTGATGAAGTTTTACTCATTATCATCTGGTGTTGTCAATCATTTGCTCTCTGATCACCATGGTGAAGCATTAGATCTCCCTTTTGAAGTTACTAATGAAGAGAGGGAGATAATCCAATTTAGTAGAAGCAGTTTCATCCTCGGTCGCTCAGGCACAGGGAAAACCACAGTTTTGACCATGAAGTTGTTGCAAAAGGAGCAACAACATCACCATTCTGTTGAGGGATTAAATAAAGCAGGGAAAGAAGTAAATCGATTTGAAGGGGAAGCAGATGAGGATAATCAATGTGTAGGAGAGGCAAGCAGTGAAACCCTGCGTCAACTTTTCGTGACTGTTAGTCCGAAACTTTGTTATGCTGTCAAACAGCAGATTTCTCAGTTGAAAAGGTGAGTTCTAATCTTGTTGTCTGAGTTTACTGAAGCTGCTTGCTTTAATAAGTTGCATGCTTGAATATCCTTGATGACTAATGAAACCTTGAACTAAAGTGTAATGTTTAATATTGGAAAATAATCTCCGTTGTATCATATGTACTTGCAATTATGGAACATTTAGTTATAGCTTTAGGGCATTGGTCTAGGGGTAAGAGCGCAAAGTGTGATGTCGTCTAGGCGTATGTTGGGGGTTTGAACCCCACCTGGTCTTTAAGTTTAAGAGGGCGGAGGACTAGAGGGCGGCCCATTATCCACTGAGTTTTACTCAGTGCGCCACTGCCATCGAGATTTCTAGGTTATTAAAACAATTTGTAACAATTAATTATATGCTTGCTTGTTTTGTATTTGCATATGTCTAATGAGAGCTAGATGCCACGGTTATTGATATTTGGAATGAAGTTTAATTGATTTAGTGCTGCCTTTTATATTTTGAACATCTGCTGTTGTGTGACCTACCTAAATCTTTTATTGTCAATTTGCAACCTATAAAAGTCGGTGTTCTTAACCTTTACTAACACATAGTATTTGCATTTCCAAATTTCTCTTAGCTTTATAAACAAGTAAGAATGCAGGTAGGTAGTTAAGGTATTCACATGATAACAGCTCTTCCCATAAATTTGACAATTTGGTGAGCTAGCTTAAATGATTTGTAGCTGGGCGTGTCGTAGATTTTCACACTTCTAATTGCTCGTTTTTTATGTGATTATGATTTATTAGTTCAGACATGTTTTTCAGTTGAGTTAGTGCTGCGGCTATAACATTCAACAAAGTTTTTATTTTTATCCAATTTAGAGGTGTGCATTCTTAATTTTGCAGCTTTGCTTGTGGTGGAAATTTCTCAGCAGAAAGCAGCTTGCATGAAATTGATGATTTGGATGGGACGACGCAGTTTAGAGATTTACCGAACTCTTTTATTGACATTCCTTACATGAAATACCCTCTTGTGATCACATTTCACAAGTTCTTATTGATGCTTGACGGAACAATAGGTTCTTCCTACTTTGATAGGTTCCATTTGAAGTGGGACCTGTTTGAAGACAGAAGTTTGAGGTCAGCTGCTTTAAGATCCTTCATAAGAGAGAAGGAGGTCAACTACGAATGCTTCTGTAACTCGTATTGGCCTCACTTCAGTACTGTGTTGACGAAAAATCTTGATCATTCAAGGGTGTTTACTGAAATTCTTTCTTATATAAAAGGAGGACTAAAATCAGGAGATTTTCATGATGGGAAACTCAGCAAAGAGGCTTATAGTTCATTGTCTGAACATCGAGTCTCTTCGATAAGTGCAGAAAAGAGAGAGAGAATATATGGTATTTTTCAGGATTATGAAAAGATGAAGATGGAACGTGGTGAATATGATATAGCTGATTTAGTTAATGATCTTCATAGTCGGCTAAAGTATCAACATCTCGATGGTGACAAAGTAGATTTTGTATATATTGATGAAGTTCAAGATCTCACAATGAGACAGATAGCGTTGTTCAAATATATTTGTAGAAATGTTGAAGAAGGCTTTGTTTTCTCTGGTGATACAGCACAAACAATTGCTAGGGGGATAGATTTCAGGTTTGAAGACATTAGGAATCTATTCTATACCGAGTTTGTCATGGATTCAAAGGGTGATGAAGTTTCCCATAGAAAAGACAAGGGACATTTATCACCTGTTTTTCAGTTGCTTCAGAACTTCCGGACACATGCCGGTGTACTCAAGCTAGCACAGAGTGTAGTTGATTTGCTTTGTCATTATTTCCCTCACTCTGTTGATTTTTTGAAACCAGAAACAAGTCTTATTTATGGTGAGGCTCCGGTATTGTTGAAGCCCGGAGCTGATGAAAATGCAATTCTTACTATTTTTGGAAATACTGGAAGTATTGGGGAAAAAATGATAGGTTTTGGTGCAGAGCAGGTTATCTTAGTGCGGGATGAATGCGCGAAGAAGGAAATCTCTGGTTATATTGGAAGGCAAGCACTTATTTTGACTATTGTTGAATGCAAGGGTTTGGAATTTCAGGCAAGTCTAAATTTGCTTAATTATTATTCTTGGGATTTCAATTGTTAGTATCAATCAAATCTGTTTTCTTTTTAATGATATTCAACATATTTATGTGTAGCCTAGGTTTTTAATGATATTCGATATAACTGCTTCATTTACCCATCCCATCTACTGGTTGGTAGCTTTACCTTTATCATCTTATTTCCTTCTTTGATCTTTTGCAGGATGTACTGCTGTACAATTTTTTTGGGTCATCACCACTTAGAAATCAGTGGAGAGTGGTATATGAGTTTATGAAAGGAAAAAGTATAGTAGATATATCCTTCCCAAAATTCTGTGAAGAACGACATAGTCTGTTGTGTTCTGAACTAAAACAGCTTTATGTTGCCATCACTCGAACAAGACAAAGGTTATGGATTTGTGAGAGTGTCGAAGAATTTTCCAAGCCTATGTTTGATTACTGGAGAGGATTGTGTCTAGTGGAAACAAGGGAGATAGATGATTCACTTGCACAAGCAATGCAAACTTCTAGCACTCCGGAGGAGTGGAAGTCGAGGGGAGTGAAGGTTGGTCCAGTTGATTTGCCTCGTCTTATTTCTATTAACAAATTCATTTGTTCAAATCTGTCTCTTGTGTTGCTTTACGTCTGAGCATTAATTGGTCCTGATAAAGTGCTTGGATGTTATCATGCAGCTCTTTTGGGAAAAGAATTATGAGATGGCAATCATGTGCTTCGAAAAAGCAGGAGAAAGGAATTGGGAGAAAAGGGCGAAGGCAGCTGGATTCAGGGCAGCTGCTGAGCGAATTCGTGATTCGAATTCCAAAGAGTCTTGCACCTACCTACGTCAGGCAGCTGAAATTTTTGACTCGATTGGGAGGTTTGAGGCAGCAGCAGAATGTTTTTATGATTTGAGGGAGTATGAACGGGCAGGTAACATTTGGTGTTTACTTTCTCAAGAGTTCCTTTCTAGGCATTTTCTTTCCCTCTTCAATTGTGTACCTTTCAAGTTTTTTATTAGTACATTTCTTCATTTCCATTTACTCCCTCTGTTTCAATTATTTTTTTGTCTTCTTTACTTAAACTCCGTATCAAGTCAAAAACTAGACAAAGAAATCGAAATGGAGGGAGTATCAGATACTTGTATTCAATTTTGAGCTCTAGTTATATACATCTCAGAACATTTCTGTTAGTAATAATGAACTGTACTGCTATGCTAGGTAGACTTCGGGTGACATATTTAAGTTCGAGTCTTGTGCTAAATGAACTATGTCTAGTATTAAGTGGAGAAGAATATGGTTTGCCCAAAGGTTTTGCTCTAGACAGATTTCTATGTCATAAAAAAAGAACCTCTATTGACTTTTTGCTTCAGTCACATTCTTTTTATGGTGTTCTGAGTTGATGACTAGAGAATCTTTTCCTGGTGTTGCTTTGCATCATGCTAAATAATGTTGTTTTTTGATTGTTTGTTAAACTTACCCGCAGGACAAATTTATTTGGAGAAGTGTGGAAAACCTGAGCTGATAAAAGCCGCAGAGTGCTTTACACTGGCTGGATGCTATGAGCAGGCTGCCATAGTTTATGCAAAAGGCAATCATTTCTCAGAGTGCTTATCAGTTTGCACCAAAGGAAAATGTTTTGACTTGGGCTTGCAATATGTTGAGTTCTGGAAACACGATGCTTCTCAGTGTAGCACCGTGGGGAAAAGAGAGAGTGACATTGACAAAATGGAGGAGGAGTTCCTGGGTAATTGCGCGTTACATTATTTTGAGCTCAATGACAGAGGTTCCATGATGAGATTTGTGAAAGCATTCCCTACAATTGAAATGAAACGCAATTTGTTGAAGTCTCTGGGGTGCCTTGATGAGTTGCTATTATTGGAAGAAGAATTAGGAAACTTCACTGAAGCTGCAGAAATTGCTCGGCTGGAAGGGAATATTCTTCGTGAAGCGGATATAACAGCAAAGGATGGGGATTTTGGCAAGGCATCGTCACTTGTTCTTCTTTATGTTCTCTCTAACTCTCTGTGGATCTCAGGAGGTAAAGGTTGGCCTTTGAAGTCATTTTCAGAAAAAAAGGAACTTTTGGAAAAGGCCATGTCGTTTGCGATGCATGGATCCAATTCTGAAACCACGTGTGCCGTGGTTAAAGTTTTATCAAATGAGTCAAGTGATTGGTCTGGCTTGAAGCATGTTTATGTCGCGTCTCAGAAATGTAACAGTCCAATTGGTGAAATTTTGAGTTGTAGAAAAGTACTTGATGTTCATTGTGAAACTAACGTGGCAAAGTATATTTGGGATGATAATTTATCAGCCAATGTGATGAGTTCAGAAGAATTGGTTTTATGCAGCCAAGTCAGTGTAAGGACACTGCTTCACTTTTGGAATTTGTGGAAGAAGATTATCTTTGATCTAATAGAATCTCTCCAGGGCCTTGAGATTGAAAACTTCGGAGAGTATAACAGCTTATGTAATTTCTGCATAAATTACTTTGGTGCTAGGCAACAATTGAATGATCATAATGTTACATATGCACTGTTGCATCCTGCTGCTGAATGGGTGAAAAAAATTCACCAAAACATCATCCGAAGGAGCAAAAAGATGGTATTTGTTGATGCTCGGCATTTTATTTATGCTGCTAGACAATACTGGCATACCGAATTACTTTTTGTTGGTTTGAAGGTTCTTGAAACTCTTGAATCCATCTATAAGTTGGCTGCAACTTCAAAGTCTTATTTCTGGCAAAGCACGTGCCTTCTAAACATATATGAGATTGTTAAATTTCTAAGTGAGTCCAAGGAGCTTGATTCTAAGAGTTTTGAGTGGAAAATACAGAATTCCTTGAAACTGTCAATGAAATACTTTGAGAAAGCCTTCCCTCTTGACCCCCGACAATCGCTGATGGAGAATATCATTTCACTAAGGAGAACTGAGCGTTCACATGATTTGCTTCAAGAATTCATCCATCAAAATATTAACACCAGAGGTCCTCTGAGCTATGGACAGATTGGAAGAGTGATGATCATATGGCTTGGCTCTGGAAAACTATCTGAAGATTTGTACAAGAAAATTATTGGTAGAGTTCCGAAATCATTCATGGAAATTCTCAGCTACGCTAGAGCGACAAAAATGGAAAAGTATCAATCATGCAATGCTAGTGGAGGAAAAACTTCCGAGTCTCGTGAAGTTCTTTCATCAAACAATGTAGCTATAGATGTTATTCCAAGTGAAGCTATGGAGGTTACATTAGTTGAGAAATTTTATGAAGCATTACATGATACCTATAATGTGAACTGGATCAGACTAAGTGACTATATCTCCCCTGGTTGTTTCTTGTATCTTGTTGAGCGCTTTTTGATTTTGGTGTCACGGTCTAAAGGGTTCTTTTTCACTACGAAATCATCATTTGTGGAATGGCTGATTTCCAAGCAGTCTGAGGTCCTACACACTTCCAAGGTTGCTATAAACCGACAGTCTTTGGAAAAGTTTTATGATTCTGTTCTTCAGATGGTACAACAATTCCTTTCTGATAAAGGCAATACAGCTCTTTGGATTACACGATCGGGGATAAATTTTGAGGCATACTATAAGGTATTGGTTATGAGATTGGTTGTTGTCCTATGCTTGCTGTGTGTGAACAGTGGGAAATACTATGATGTTCTTTCCTTTGTGCTCAGAAACAATGATGTTAGGAACCAGCTTCCAAAGTATTTCTATGGCATTCTTTTTCCATGTTTGAAGCGGAAGTACTTCCAGATCAGTGAAATCGGGGAAGCATTTCAAATTGCTGGAGATCCTCTTTTGTGTGTTAACCTGCATGAGAATACCACCAGAAAGCTTCCTAATGTCATTCATGTGCAGTTGGGAACAAACTGCAATATAGAAGACATTTTTGACTTGCTGATTCCGTCTAGAAATGAGTCACAAGCTCCTAATTCCACAGTTTCGGAATTCATGACTAATCCGGATGCTACTTCTTCCTCGGATTGTTCTGACCAACCAAAGATTTTGACAGTGCCATGTTCTGAAGTCTCTCCTCCATCGGAGCAGAATCTGCAACAAGTGAATTGGGCCTTGTTTCATGAAGTATCTGATTTTTTGAAGCATATTGCCAGTGAAAATGATGGAACTACCTCGACTTTTGCTCAGAAGATGAAGGTAATCCTAGTTCTCTTTTAATTATAACGTGGAATTTGTAAAGGTGTCTGCTAGGTAAGGATTAAATTATTACAGTACTATTAGGCATAATACATAAATAGCCACTGAACCTGGCCTTAGATGGCAAGTAAAGAACTCCAACTTTAAGAGTGTACATCTAAACGCCTCCACTCAACTTGATTCCACTGTGTCGGTTGAACACTCAACTTACAAAATAATGATCTACACATGCATCTCCCAAATTTATGTGTCACGTCAGTGTCAAGTGTCCATGAGACACAGTGGGGAAGTGTTGGAGTGCTTATTTGTTAGTTGGGACTTGTGACTCTCAATGTTGGAGTGCTTACTTGACCACAGAGGTAAAGTTTGAGTGTCTGTTTATGAATTATTATTATTAAGGTACTAAACTTATTGTTTTTTTAGGAGGAAATAAATATGCACATAAAGTTCTTGACTGCTGCCATTACTCTGCCTGAGCTGAAGAAGCCTGACGCTGGTGAGGACATGACTGAGGAAGTGCAAACTTTGCTTCAGGAGCTGCAACAGCTCCATTCATTTTTGGATACGAGGTATGTTGCTTTCTTACCATCGTGCTACTTGCATTTATGGGTTGCGCTTGTTTAGATGTACACTTCCAAAGTTGTTTAGGATGTTCAAAATATATCCCTCTTAGGAACTGTGGCTTTTGCTCCAGATGGAATCCTTTCTTGAGCCCTTTTCTTTTATAGCAATGTCCTATCGGAAACAACATCTCTACCTCCACAACACAAGGGGTAAGGCTGCATCCGTACCACCCTCCTTAGACCCCACTTGTGTGATTACACTGGTATGTCATTGTTGTTACCCTATTAACAAATGTTTTGTTCCAACTACTTCTTGCATAGCATATATTCTTCTAGTCTTGGTACTTCTACTTGTCGTCACGCTTACACATAAATTTTCAAGTGTGTTGAGGCAATAGTTCCATTTCTTTCTCTCTTTTTTTTCTTTTTGGAATAAAAACTCTTGATGATGAATTGTTGCATTGATGCTATACAGTAATTTGGAAGTAGCAAAAGCTGAACAACTATTGAAGAGTTTGCTGTCAAGAAAGCCCAAGATTGAAGCTTTATTGAATCAATGCATTGTACCAATTACAACAGAGATGGAAAAAGGCAATATAGTGTGTGTTGAAGATGAGAAGGTTGAGTTGCCATCTGTCGCCGCCACCGATTCCGAAAGCAGTAACAAGGCTACTGAAAGGAAGCAACCACAGCCAAAGGGGAAGGACAAGTCCAACAAATCCAAAAAGGGAAAAGGAAAAGGAAAAAAGAAATAAAAAACATGATGCAACAATATAGAGAGTAAGTACAGGATTAGGGCTCTCATTTTTATGGTTTTCTTCACTTTTTGTGCAAACTTGATGTTGTAAATGCAAGGAGGGTTGAGTGAACTCTATTATGTGGTTGCTTTGTGTGTTATAAATGTATTATGGACTTATTGTTCTTTTTGGACCACATTTGATTTGGGTTTAATGTTTACTCGTATATTGTTCAACCTTATAGATAAAACATTAGCTTGTTATCTATAGCCTAATATTTCTTGTAAGATATTCAATTTACTCAGAAGGAAACTTAAGTCCATTGTCTAAATTCTAAAATATCCATAATTTGCATGAGAGTTTTATTGTGATATCAAGATAGTATATTCATCTTAAGATTCATTTATTTGTAGTATATTGTACTTTCTTTTTGGAGGCCAAAGTACTTGTCGTTTTCTATTTTTAGTTGTCGATTTGAATATATAAAAACATGATTGAATAAATAGTATACGTGACATCTAGTTTTGAAGGTTATTTTGCTATAAATCATACGTGCAAAAAAAAATAAAATTGTAATTTAATCCGTTGAACGATGGCGTTTCCTCTTATATAAAATCATGCATAATCACGGAATAAAAAATGATCTTTAGCAATAATTAATTAATGATAATAATTTAATTGTTGCTAAAGCAATTAGTACTTTTTGTAAATATTTCTATAGTTTATAACTATATCAAATCTAATGACAATTAAATGTTTCTAAATTTAGCCTATAACCCTCTTTGTTAAAGTATATATTTATTGCTGCTAAAAATTATTTTTACCGATTGAATGTATTTGATTTAATATTGGTATTTGCATAGTAATGAAAATCAACAATGATCGGCCATCTAGAATCTAAATAAACAACATGACAATTGTCTATGCTTGCGGTTCCAAATTATTTATAAAAAGGATATCTAATGCCCACCATAAACATGTTTATTAATAAAAAACATAAATTTGTCTGTTGGGCAATATAGCAGCACCACATCTCTGGCCCTAACTAAACCAACTAAATATAATAATCTAAGGTTCTGTTTGGTATGAAGCAACCATTTCCAGATTATTTTTTAAAAACTTTTCCAGTATTTTTTTGGGCAATACTTTTGAAACAGGCATAATACATAAACATGTCATTTAACTAGGCTTCAACTGACATCTATGCCCCCAACTTTGAGTGACCATAATACACTTAAACTTGCAAAAAATTGAACAAATAGACACATTTATCCTACATGACAATTTTGTATCCTATGTGGCATCCTACATGTATTATGTTACGTAGAACGTGTGTGTCTACTTGTTCTATTTTATACAACTTTAAGTGGCTACTTGTACACACTCAAAGTTGGAGGGCATAAATGTCAGTTGAAACCAAATTAAAGGATTTATTTATGTATGACATAATACATAAATTTGTCATTCAACTTGGTTTCAACTGACATCTATGCTTTATAACTTTGAGTGTTCATAAGTAGACATTTACACTTGTTTAAGATTGAACAAATAGATACATTCGTCTTACGTGTCGTCCTACATAGAAATTTTGTGTCCTACATGCATTATGTCACGTAGGACAAATGTGTCTATTTGTGCAGTTTTATACAAGTTTAAGTGTCTACTTGTGCATACTCAAAGTTGAAGAGCATAGATGTCAAATGAAGTCAAGTTAAATAGTGTATTTATGTGTTATGCCTCTATATATCATGTCATGCGATATATAAATGTGTCATTTACTTTGGCTTCAACTGACATTTAAGCACTCCAATTTTGATCGTGCATGGAATAAAACACATAGGAAATAAATTACCATGTAGGATCTCATGTAAAACACATATGTCTATTTGTTCAATTTTATACAAGTAAAAGTTCCTACTTATGCACCCCCAAAGTTAGAAGACATAGATGCTATCAAAAGTCAAGTAAAAGACACATTTATGTATTATACCTAAATTTTAACACACCAGGTACTATGTATAGTTAGCAATTAAGAATTGCACATAACTAATACATGTTTAAATTATTATGCAGAATTAAAAAAATACATAAATAGTAATTAATTCTTATATATCTCTAACCAACAACCAAACAATCAATAAAATGTTCAATGAATTTTCTTTTGTAATTAATCACCAAATGAAAAACAATAAAATATTAAAACCAATTAAATATCTCTAACTAAAGTCAAATCAAAATCATTCACTTTCGTTCTTTTTTCCTATAACTTCCATTCTTCTCTCCTCCTCCATTTCTCTGTATTTTCCTTCTCTTATATATAAATCACTCTCACTTCTCCCCTTTCACTCAAACTAAAAATTTCCCATTTCTCACACAATTTCTTACCCATAAATTAAATTACTTCAAAAATGTCAGATTTCAACTTCGACAGTACTTGTAATTCTCCATATATAAGTGCATCTTCAAGTCCTCAATACTAACCCTGAATGAATCATGAGATCACTTTATCATAAGATAACTTTATTAGTATGAGAAAACATATAAATTAATCATAATTAATAAAAAATAATGTTGTATGTAAAAATAAACATAAAGTATTCAAGGGTTGTTTGATTCATGGGATAATATAATACAATCTACAATTAAGTTGGAGATTGAATTTACATATTGATTTAGCTAAATGGTCTCAGTATTATAATCTTGAAATAGTTTTACAGATTATTTTATAGGGTGTATAAAAATAATATTGAATGGTGTATTATTAATATTTGTACTAGTTATACTGCGATTAATGTATTGTATTTTGTATGGAGTGTTTGGTTTATATAGTGGAAAGGATGTTGTAATTGATAATTGTGAATTTAATCATACTAATACGTACATAAATCCTTTATATTACTAATATCATATATCTCAATATATTAATTATACATATCTTAATATCAAATAGACTGTGTTGTACACAACTTTAATTTTGAAAAAATTTAACAAACGAGATAATCATAATATATAATGTATGTATTTTTACACACGCTACCAAACGAAACCTCTCATTGATGACCGTTTGACCATGCGATGTGGTATCATGATATGGAATCATGATATGGTATCATGATATGAAATCATGATATGGTATCATGATATGAAATTGAAGTTTGGCTTAAGTCATCTACGACTACTTAAAGTTGTTCACATATTTCACTTGAACACCTCAACTTGGGCTTGTACCTATTGAACACCTTATTTATTCAAAAATCATTTCTATTAGACACAAAATACTGACATGGCAAAAAAAATGTGTTACACACTCCTTGAGTGCGTATAGCAATTAAAAATCATATTTTTTCTTTTTTTATTTTATTTTTCAACTTATTTTTTAAAAAAATTATAAAAAATAAAATGGAAAATCCCTGTCTTCTTCTTCACTTCTTCACTGCACCACCCTCTAAACGTCTGCCTCTCTTTCTCTAACCCTTTTTTATTCTTCTTTTGCATTTTTTTTTAAAGTTCCATTTTTTTGATAAAATTAATATAAATTGATTATTTTTTTCAGCAGAAGTCGTTATGCTTTATTAGATAATTATGGTAGTAAGTGATTATAAATCCAAAATGGTGAAAAGCTTTGAAATGGCAGCAGATTTTGACGAAGAAGAAGAGGGGCGGGGGCAGGGGCGGGGTAGGCGTGGGCGTGGGTTGATTGGAAATAATTTGTTGTTTTTTTTTTAATTCTTTTTGTATCTAATTGCCTCGTGTCATCATTTTATTAATCTATCTACTATGTATTTGTGTTTGAGACACACACTTTTGTCTTTTATCAGATTTTCATTTTGTGTTTAATAGATATAAATTTATTAAGATTAAAGTGTTCAATAGGTACTGACCTAAGTTAAGATGTCTGACTGAAATATGCGAAAAACTTTAAGGGATCGTATATGATTTAAGCCTTGAAGTTTTGTTTGAGCATGCGATGTGAAATTTTTGTGTTGTATATTTTCTTATAAACATAAAAATTTCATAAGTTGTAAAACTATTAAAATAACCCCAATTATTTATTCAATCTTATCAAATAAATAAAAATTTATAAAATCGCATAATAAATTATTACAAAAGCTATTTATTCTCCACTTAAGTAATTGTTTCATCTAACTTTAATTTGATAAAAAAAAATTGAACATAAATTGTAGCGTACTAGTCTTTAATATAATCCTTCCACATAATACATACAATTTCCTCATGTAGAACTTGCATTTCTCGATTATGTGACTGAAAAAACGAACCAATATTGTTACTTTGAGCCATTTGTCAGTCAATATCATCCGCAATTATATTTTCATGCTCATATATCATAAATATTTCATCACATCAACAATCGATTGGTGTGAATTAAAATTGGTGAGAATAATAAATTTTAAAAAGTAATAATGTGATTATAAATTTTATTTACATATGAAATAAATGATTAGTAGATATAAATGTGAGATTATTTTAATAAAATATAAACTCATATCAATTTTTGTATTAAAATATCTCAAATCATGATATGAAATTACTATATAATTCTATATCATGATTTTTAAAGAATATAAAATCACATCTCATAATATAAAATCATAAAATAAAATTAACGTAAAATCACATTTTTAAATAGTGATTCCATCTCAGGATATGATATCTTAGTGTAACTTCTTTTTTCTTTGTAGAAGATGAAAAGACTGTCTGTTTGGTTTCCCAAAACACGTACACATATCCCTATAGCACCTTTCCTCTTTGTCGTACAAATAATTCTTGTTTTGCTTTGCTTCATTATATTTCTTTTAACTTTTGAAAAAAGAAATAAAGTTAATTTGATCATCTTTTTATTGACTAATATTGCTAGTAGCTAGCTTTTTATTGGTACGTACATATTGTTAATGTTGATTGTTTTTCTTTTTAACTTCATGATGAAGACTTCCATATTTGATTCACTATTTATTTATTAGTTTTTTGGGCACACTAGGGAGTATATAATATCATTACAAAATTTAGTTTCATGATTTTCCCTTGTATGCAGCAATTTGGAGTGCAGTGACATTTATTTTGTATAAAAAAATATATATTGTGAAGATTTATTTTGAGTGATTAAAGTATGGAAGGAAGTAGTAATTCTAGGAAAAAGAAAGGAGGACTTAAAGATGACTTCATTGATTTGATGTTCTCGTGGTCTATTCAAGATATTCTTGATGATACTCTATATCAAAACCAGGTATTTTTTTTTTTTTTGCCTATTTTCTAGATTATTTTTCTTTAATGGTGTTTGGTATGAAGGAAAATGTTTTTTATGGAAATATATATTTATTTGGAAATGTTTTTCCATGAAATAAGTGATTTTTGAACTTATTTATCTTGTGTTTGGTGCATAAGCACACATAAAGTATTGTTTCAAGAGTATTTGTATATAATCTAGGCTAACGCGATGGAGAATAGGGGTAAGGTGTGGGGGTGGTGGCAATGGGGGCTATGGAGAGTGGGTGTGGGGTAGGTTGTGTGGAGAGGGGGCACTTAGGTGGAATGCCACTTGTGAAACTTGTTTTTCGTAGTCATTTTACTAAAAATGTTTTCCATAAATTTCTTATGTCTTAAACACGTCATGTGAAAAGTTGGCATTGAAAAGTTAAAGTAAAGAGACATTGTTTTGGAAACGGACTACAAACGTAATTAAGACAAGCAAATTGAACTAGAGGGAGTATATATATTATATATGATTGCTACCAACTAGTTAATGGAATGCATGGCTTCCCATAATGCCAGAACAAGTTACGTGTTTCTCATTTAATTGAAAGTTTCCTGTTTTGTAGGTGGAGAAGATTCCAAAATCATTTGAATCAGTGGATCATTACTTGGGATCGTTTCACTACTCGTTACTGGAAGAAACGCGAGCCGATATTAGTACTTCTTTGGAAGTCATAGACAAAGCACCTTTTGGTGAATTGATCTCCTTTGATGAGAAACCACTTGGAGCACTATTTTTTAAAGTTCAGGTTGACTATTGGAGGAAACTATCTGGTGACGGAAAGGAGCCTTATCGAACATTGCCTGGAGATATTGTCATTATCTCAGATGCCAAACTGGAAACTGCTTCTGACCTGCTACGGCTCGGATGGAACTGGACATTTGCATCTGTAACGAGAGTCAGTGACGATGAGAGTGGTAATTCAAATGCATCCACTAGTTTTACAGTCAAAGTTGCTAGAGATATTGTGATTTCTGAGAGAAAGCAAAAATCGTTGTATATAGTGTATTTGGTAAATGTGATACCGAGTAAGAGAGTATGGAGTGCACTGAGGATGAGAAAGAATTTGAACCTTATTGAGAAAGTTCTGTGCAGTGAGAATGAGGTAAGTAATCTTACTGATTTACGTCCTTTTAGAAGCATCATCTAGAGTCTCCCTGCCTTTTAACGTATTTAATATATCCTAGATCATCAACAAACGTGGTATCCCTTATTTTTTTATATGTGGCTCGGGCTCTTCAAAAATGCTGCCAGGTGCATGTAGGTGTGAAGTGATCGATGAGATTATGTTTCAAGTTAATGTGTGATGGTCATCTTGTTTCTCAAGTGTGACTGCAAAAAATACACAACAGAGATGACATTAGCATTCCTTTTGAAATGAAAGACAAAAATGGCAGTGTATGTGTGCTTATAAAAGTTACGTGTTGCTTGTGATAATATTACAGTTATGTTAAGTAATATTAATCTTCTTTGATTTACAACAGTTGTATGATACCTTTTAATAAGTTTCATCTTTTTATTGATGGTTAGTTTTCAAATTTGTGTTTTTGTCTAAGAAATGTAATGTAGATTCACTGGTCTCGTGTCGGAAATGACTGACCTTTCTTGCATTTTTCTTATTTCCAAACCTTTACTCTTTACTTTAGAAAATATGTACTCTTAAACAATGAAAAGCAATGTGATGTGTGCCCTTAAGCTGTTAAAAACAATATATGCTCTACTGTACGCCTAGTCCCTCAGGCAGTCACCTCTCTGGTTTCTCCTTTTAATAATGTTCGTTGTGTTATCCCTTGAGTAGACATAACCTAGTATTACTATCCCCACAAAATCCCCTTTTTGTAATGCCTTGGTGCCGAGTCACCCTCGAGTTTAGGCAGTTGTGTAAGCCACCCACAATGTTGTACCACAACACTTGTCACGCCCCGAGCCTACACCCCAGACATGACCGGCACTTGAAGACCATCGCTGGCCCCCAAGCGAACCCTTGGCCTGGCTTTCTTAACTCAGCGGAAACTTAACTCAACAGGATAACTCAATGCAATGAAAGGTTATAAAACAACTCAACTGAAAGTAATTTGCCAACAAGGCATCTCGAGTCTCAAAATAGGATATTTAAATATATACATGCATGAGAGACTCCAAACTAACTGACTGACTGTCTATGAAGCCTCTAAATACTGAGATGGATGTTGGGACAGACCCCGCAACATCCTAATAAAACAAAAACTAAGAACACAAAATAATTGAGTCCTCCGGAATGCAAGGAGGCTCACCACTGACTCTGGAGTGCTCAGCTGGATCAACGACGTGCAGGATGCTGATCCGGGGTACCTGTATCTGCATCATAAGACGATGCAGGCCAACTGGCATCAATACATAGAAGGTACTAGTATGCGAGCTGGAAAACTAAGCAACAAAGGCTAGAAGGAAATTTGAAAGAAACTGAAAAGTTTACCTTGTTCAACTCAACTCAACCTGACTGACTTCTTTCAATATAAGGCAATTTAAAACAAGTGTGATATAAAGAAAGACTGTTTAAAACATGCTATAAAACTCTGTGTGTATACAAGAATACAATAAGCCTGAGATGTATATAGAAATACAATTGAACTGATGTATATAAAATACAATAATTTTCGTGTATAAAAATACAATAACTGCTGTGGGAGTTTCTCTAACCGACAACCATCACATAAGAGCTAAAGTGATGATACAGCGATCAACCTCACGCTGCCAGAGCATCCTATACCCGGCCAAAGGTATAAGACCTGAACTGCCTAATGGATCCACTAGTCTAATATGAAAAGGATTCATCTAAAGAGTATGATCCTTTTCTACCCATGGTGGCTAACATGGTTCTATGGGGGCTGTGGGTTCTTTGAACGCTCCCCCAATTCGGTGCTCGATACTACTCCCAAAAAAATGTACTGGCTCTTATGTTTTTAAAACATATTTCTTCCTGCTGACATGAGATAATTACTCAAAAAAAACTATCCCGAAGGCTCTTTGGAAATTTCAGTTTCCAACCTTGTTTAAATGTAAAGACATTTCTTTAAAACTTCTTTGGGAATACATAGTTCCCTAATAACTTTGAGAAAATGAACTCAACTTGAAACTTGAGATTCTTTACTTAGCTTGAAACTCTAAGCTCTTTGCTTAACTTGACACTTGAGTTTAAAAATAAAGTTAAAACGTTCAATAAAGACTCTTGAACAACTTTACAACTAGCTTGACTTGCTTAACTTCTAAGCTTAACTCTTAATTTCTAACTTCACTTGACTTCTAACTAACTCTCCTTAAAATGGAATTTGGATTCAAGGTGTTTGCTCACATGTTACGGATGAGTTCTTGACTTTTAGGAAACATAGGTATAATACCTAGGAACAAAATAAAATACAAATGGGGAATTAAGGTAACGGGAAGGATTGGCGTTCTTGGCGCTCTAAGAGGCGCGGGGCGCCAGCCCTCAACTTCAAATGGGACTGCTGGCCACTCTGCCAGGCACCAGTCCTCAGCTTCAAGGGGACTGCTGGCCACTCTGCCCAGAAAAGAAAAAAAAATCGACTTTTCTCCCTCTTTTCTTCAACTCAAACCACCCTTACTTCAATGGATTTAACCCCAAACACTAAGGATCATCAATCTCTCAACATACAATAAATTACAATTCAAATACACAACCCAATCATGTCCCACAACCAACAATAACTTCAACAACACAACTAACAACATCAACAACAACTAACAACTTCAACAACTTCAACAACTTCAACACCAATCCAATCTTTTCTCAAATCATAAAAAAATGAGCTTGGTGTGTGGGGGAAAGGATCAGACCACACAAAGAACTCACATACCTTGATAGGGATCACCCCCGACGAAAATCCACGACGGGAACTTGTTGATCTCCTTTCTCCTCTTCTTCTCCTCTTCTTCTCTTCTTCACTCTCAAGAACCCTAACTCTTTCTCTTTTAAAATAGGATAAAAATGATCCAAAATCATCCTAACACACAATATAACCTCAAAAGAAATGGCTAGGGAAAAGACCAAAATCCCCTTAAAATTTCCGGACGGATTCCCTGCCAACTGCCCAACTTTCAATGGCCATAACTCGCTCATACGAACTCTAAATCGAGCAATCTCAGTGGCGTTGGAAAGATCATTCCACAAGCTTCGCAACCATAACTGGAACTACTCCTAAATCATCCTGATCTAGGAGTTACGACTGCTCAAAGTTGGCCAAAAATCACTGATTTCCACACTTAGCCAAATTTTTTTCCAGATTCTGTATTTTTTTCCAAAAATGGCTACTTCCAATTTCAAGCTTCTTCATAGCTATTTCAAATTGTTGGATGTTACAACACTCTACTACTCAGTGTATGGTTTCGATAACTTAATATCAATACATTTCCTTCAGACCTCAAAAAGAATACCATGTGGTCCTTGTCTATCTTTGGAAAAAAACTGTAACATGCTCTTTTTTTCCAGGTGCAGCCTCAACGGCTGTTTTTCGTTCCTTAGAGTGTATATATGGATTTGGACTGTATTCTTGTTTTTTCCTATTATCAGTATCTGTCTCACTTAGTTCATTTTGAGAATGAAAAGACAATTGTTTGTTTGCCGAAACAGGATGAGGATAAATGTGACGTTTGTTCTGCATCTATTAATGATGGACCAACTGGAGAAGTTGTTAATGATCTGTTGTCTAAGTTGAATGATTCTCAGGCTGAGGCGATCTTGACCTCTCTTGATTCGTTGAAGTGTTGTCACAAGCCTTCAGTTGAACTCATATGGGGACCACCTGGTACAGGCAAGACCAAGACTATGAGTGTCATGCTCTTCATACTATTGAAAATGAAGTATAGAACTCTTACTTGTGCCCCAACAAATGTAGCAATAACACAAGTGGCTTCGCGGTTAATTAAACTGATCTTTGAGTCATTTAAAAATCCTTCTGAAGAAATGGATGTTTGTCCTCTGGGTGACATTCTCTTGTTTGGGAATAAGGACTGGCTGAAAGTTGGTCAAGATATTGAGGAGATTTACCTTGATTATCGTGTTGATAGTCTGGTGGAGTGCCTTGTACCCATGACTGGTTGGAAACACTGTATAAGTTCCACGAGCGGGTTTCTGGAAGATTGTATTTCAGAGTATAACATATATGTTGACAATGAGTTGATCAAACTGAAGGAGCTTTCTGATCAAGAGGAAGCTCAGAAGGAAAAAGAAAAAATCAACTCATTGATTGATTTCGCCAAATCCCGGTTCAAATCTACAGCTTCATCTTTGAGAAGATGCTTGCTTACATTCTGTACTCATCTACCATTATATTTTATTCGGGAGGAGAATTTTGAAAAAATGCTACGCCTTATCTCCCTACTTGATTGTTTGGAGGGAATGTTATTTCAAGACAATCTTGGCTCTAAAGATGTTGATGAACTCTTTTCTTGTCAGCAACCAATTGAAGTCTCTTCCGATGCATTTTTGGATGAGTGGTCCTTACCTTGCTTAAGAAGCCAGTGCCTTGTTCTTCTGAAAGATGTTTGCCAATCTCTCGGAGAACTGAGTCTTCCTCGTGCAATGAGCAAGGAGTCGATTAGGGAGTTCTGTATACAAAAGGCTTCCTTGGTTTTCTGCACGGCTTCAAATTCGTATAAGCTTCATCCACTGGATATAAAGCCATTTGACCTATTAATTGTTGATGAAGCCGCCCAGTTGAAGGAGTGTGAATCTGTCATACCCTTTCAACTACCATGTCTGAGGCATACTGTGTTGATGGGCGATGAGTGTCAACTGCCTGCAGCAGTCAAGAGTCGAGTAAGTTTGCTACCTTTTCATGTGTGCAATTTAAAGGAATTGCAAGTGCAACTGATAACTTGTCACTATAACTTTTTTTTTTTTTTACACAATTTTGTTACTCTGAAACAGGTTTCTGAAGAAGCTGGCTTTGGAAGGAGTCTTTTTGAAAGACTCAGTTCTTTGGGTCATTCTAGACACTTGCTTAACATACAATACCGAATGCATCCATCAATTAGCCAATTTCCAAATTCAAGTTTCTATCGTAAGCAAATTTGTGATGCCCCTGATGTAAAACATAAAACATATGAGAAAAGGTATCTTCCAGGAAGATGTTTTGGCCCGTATTCCTTTATAAATGTTCCGTTGTGTAAAGAAGAAATGGATAATGCTGGACATAGCCGAAGGAATATGGTTGAGGTGGCTTTAGTGATGAAGATAGTGCACAACTTGTATGAAGGTACTATTTTATGGTTAGAATATTTCCTGATATGCTCTTTTGTCTTTAAACTTGAAATCAACGATAATTTTTTTCTTGTTCAAAAGATGATGTAAGATGGTACCGATGGGTGTGTCAGGGTATTGAAGGGAATGATTTAATCCCAAATTTAGGTGTAAGTTCTACGTACACTCCACACTCCCCAGACCCCACTTGTGGGATTGTACTGGGTTTATTCATTATTGTGTTGTTGCTTCTGACCCAAATTTTGTATTTGGGCTTGTGTCATCGAATCTTTGATTACAAAATATCAAGTTTGTGCTCTCTTAATTAATGTTTAATTGTGACGACTGCGGGGTAACATACATCCTACCTTCCCCAGATCCCAGTTGTGCGATGACACTGGGTATGTTCCAGTTTTTATTTTAGTTTTTGTTATCTTCTTCTACACAGGTTGGGGTGGCTCCAGGAAGAAACTCAGCATTGGTGTTATAACACCTTATGCTGCACAAGTTTTGGCTATAAAAGGTAAACTTGGGCGGAGGTATGATAACCTTGAGGGTTTTGAAGTTAAGGTGAAGTCAGTAGATGGATTTCAGGGAGGGGAGGAAGATATCATTATAATATCTACGGTGAGATCTAATTTAGGCGGATCAATCGGTTTCTTGTCTAGTCCTCAAAGGGCTAATGTTGCTTTGACCAGGGCTCGGTATGGATCAATCTTTGTCGCTGTTTCATGACATCTAGATCTTTATTCTTCTATGCTGACATTTCAGGGTTTTATTCTTGGTAGGCACTGTCTATGGATTCTTGGCAATGAGCCAACATTACTTAATAGCAACTCTGTGTGGGAAGCATTAGTTCTGGACGCCAAGGAACGTCAATGCTTCTTTCATACCGATGAAGACAATGACATGAGGAAAACAGTTTTAGATGTTAAGAAAGAATATGATCAGCTGGATGATTTGCTTAATGCAGACAGTATTTTGTTCAAATCTCAACGATGGAAGGTAAAATCTTGTGCTTTAGTTCTCTTGCTTTGTAAATTTTAGAATTGTGTCACTCACATAGATACAGTCCGAAGGTTGCCTAAGGCTGTTTTATGTTAAACTTTTGATACATTAATGAGTTATGCATGCTGTTTTTCTTATGGTTTACTTCCTTATTTGGAACAATTGTGCTTCACTTCTAAAGTGTCATCTTGCATTAGCATTACCACGACACTTCCTCCTGGCCCGGTGCACCTATAATTCTAACTTTTGTGTGTTCTACTTGCATCAGTTATAGTCAATGCAAACATCTGTCTCTGTCCATTTTATAAGTTTGTTCTTTCTTAGTGTCGGCTTCACTCATTGAAGGTGCTAACTTTGGTCAGTATTATTTGTCACACATAAATACATGATTCCTATACTTATGAGTTTACTTGGCCATCATGATGTATTGTCTTCCGCATGGTTGCTTAGGTACTCTTCAGTGAAGATTTTAGAAAGTCATTTGTAAAGCTAACATCCTCCCGGTTGAGGAAGTCTGTGATAAGTCTTCTGGTTAAGCTGGCCAGTGGATGGCGTCCCAAGAGAAAGAATGTGGATTCAATTTCTGAGAGCGTAGATCAATTTAAGGTTGAAGGGCGGTATGTTGTTTGCTCTATTGATATTCAGAAAGACTCCACCTACACTCAAGTGCTGAAGGTTTGGGATATATTGCCCTTGGAGGAGGTTGCAAAGTTGTCGAAACGTCTTGATAACATATTTTCGATGTACACTGATGAATTCATTAAGCTTTGCAAGGAGAAGTGTCTTGAGGGGTAAACTAATTCTTTTGTGCTCTGTAGATTCAAGTGTTACGATGAACGACAATTGCTTCTTGTAAAATTTATTTTAATGATCTCATGTTTGTCCAGGGACTTGGAAGTTCCGAAGATTTGGAAGCTTTGTCGTGAGATAAGTCAGTATAAAAGCATTTCTAGTGAGAGCCAATTGAATCATGAATCAACTGGTGTGGAAGATGGTAGAAGTTGTGTTGAACATTCAAGAGTCAGCGAAAGCTTGTTATTGATGAAGTTTTATTCATTATCGTCTGGTGTTGTCAATCATTTGCTCTCTGATCACCATGGTGAAGCATTAGATCTCCCTTTTGAAGTTACTAATGAAGAGAGGGAGATAATCCAATTTAGTAGAAGCAGTTTCATCCTCGGTCGCTCAGGCACAGGGAAAACCACAGTTTTGACCATGAAGTTATTGCAAAAGGAGCAACAACATCACAATTCTGTTGAGGGATTAAATAAAGCAGGGAAAGAAGTAAATCGATTTGAAGGGGAAGCAGATTTGTTATGCTGTCAAACAGGGATTTGTTATGCTGTCAAACAGCAGATTTCTCAGTTGAAAAGGTGAGTTCTAATCTTGTTTTCTGAGTTTACTGAAGCTGCTTGCTTTAATAAGTTGCATGCTTGAATATCCTTGATGACTAATGAAACCTTGAACTAAAGTGTAATGTTTAATATTGGAAAATAATCTCTGTTGTATCATATGTACTTGCAATTATGGAACATTTAGTTATAGCTTTAGGGCATTGGTCTAGGGGTAAGAGCGCAAAGTGTGATGTCGTCTAGGAGTACGTCGGGGGTTTGAACCCCACCTGGTCTTTAAGTTTAAGAGGGCGGAGGACTGGAGGGCGGCCCATTATCCACTGAGTTTTACTCAGTGCGCCACTGGCCATCAAGATTTCTAGGTTATTAAAACAATTTGTAACAATTAATTATATGCTTGCTTGTTTTGTATTTGCATATGTCTAATGAGAGCTAGATGCCATGGTTATTGATATTTGGAATGAAGTTTAATTGATTTAGTGCTGCCTTTTATATTTTGAAGATCTGCTGCTATGTGACCTACCTAAATTTTTTATTGTCAATTTGCAACCTATAAAAGTCGGTGTTCTTAACCTTTACTAACACATAGCATTTGCATTTCCAAATTTCTCTTAGCTTTATAAACAAGTAAGAATGCAGGTAGGTAGTTAAGGTATTCACATGATAACAACTCTTCCCATAAATTTAACAATTTGGTGAGCTAGTTTAAATGATTTGTAGCTGGGCGTGTCGTAGATTTTCACACTTCTAATTGCTCCTTTTTTTATGTGATTATGATTTATTAGTTCAGACATGTTTTTCAGTTGAGTTAGTGTTGCGGCTATAACATTCAACGAAGTTTTTATTATTTTTATCCAATTTAGAGGTGTGCATTCTTAATTTTGCAGCTTTGCTTGTGGTGGAAGTTTCTCAGCAGAAAGCAGCTTGCATGAAATTGATGATTTGGATGGGACGACGCAGTTTAGAGATTTACCGAACTCTTTTATTGACATTCCTTACATGAAATACCCTCTTGTGATCACATTTCACAAGTTCTTATTGATGCTTGATGGAACAATAGGTTCTTCCTACTTTGATAGGTTCCATTTGAAGTGGGACCTGTTTGAAGACAGAAGTTTGAGGTCAGCTGCTTTAAGATCCTTCATAAGAGAGAAGGAGGTCAACTACGAATGCTTCTGTAGCTCATATTGGCCTCACTTCAGTACTGTGTTGACGAAAAATCTTGATCATTCAAGGGTGTTTACTGAAATTCTTTCTTATATAAAAGGAGGATTAAAATCAGGAGATTTTCATGATGGGAAACTCAGCAAAGAGGCTTATAGGTCATTGTCCGAACATCGAGTCTCTTCGATAAGTGCAGAAAAGAGAGAGAGAATATATGGTATTTTTCAGGATTATGAAAAGATGAAGATGGAGCGTGGTGAATATGATATAGCTGATTTAGTGAATGATCTTCATAGTCGGCTAAAGTATCAACATCTCGATGGTGACAAAGTAGATTTTGTATATATTGATGAAGTTCAAGATCTCACAATGAGACAGATAGCGTTGTTCAAATATATTTGTAGAAATGTCGAAGAAGGCTTTGTTTTCTCTGGTGATACAGCACAAACAATTGCTAGGGGGATAGATTTCAGGTTTGAAGACATTAGGAATCTATTCTATACCGAGTTTGTCATGGATTCAAAGGGCGATGAAGTTTCCCATAGAAAAGACAAGGGACATTTATCACCTGTTTTTCAGTTGCTTCAGAACTTCCGGACACATGCCGGTGTGCTCAAACTAGCACAGAGTGTAGTTGATTTGCTTTGTCATTATTTCCCTCACTCTGTTGATTTTTTGAAACCAGAAACAAGTCTTATTTATGGTGAGGCTCCAGTATTGTTGAAGCCCGGAGCTGATGAAAATGCAATTCTTACTATTTTTGGAAATACTGGAAGTATTGGGGAAAAAATGATAGGTTTTGGTGCAGAGCAGGTTATCTTAGTGCGGGATGAATCCACGAAGAAGGAAATCTCTGGTTATATTGGAAGGCAAGCACTTATTTTGACTATTGTTGAATGCAAGGGTTTGGAATTTCAGGCAAGTCTAAATTTGCTTAATTATTATTCTTGGGATTTCAATTATTTGTATCAATCAAATCTGTTTTCTTTTTAATGATATTCAACATGTTTATGTGTAGCCTAGGTTTTTAATGATATTCGATATAACTGCTTCATTTACGCATCCCATCTACTGGTTGGTAGCTTTACCTTTATCATCTTATTTCCTTCTTTGATCTTTTGCAGGATGTACTGCTGTACAATTTTTTTGGGTCATCGCCACTTAGAAATCAGTGGAGAGTGGTATATGAGTTTATGAAAGGAAAAGGTGTAGTAGATATATCCTTCCCAAATTTCTGTGAAGAACGACACAGTCTATTGTGTTCTGAACTGAAACAGCTTTATGTTTCCATCACTCGAACAAGACAAAGGTTATGGATTTGTGAAAGTGTCGAAGAATTTTCCAAGCCTATGTTTGATTACTGGAGAGGATTGTGTCTAGTGGAAACAAGGGAGATGGATGATTCACTTGCACAAGCAATGCAAACTTCTAGCACTCCGGAGGAGTGGAAGTCGAGGGGAGTGAAGGTTGGTCCAGTTGATTTGCCTCGTTTTATTTCTATAAACAAATTCATTTGTTCAAATCTCTCTCTTGTGTTTATTTACATCTGAGCATTAATTGGTCCTGATTAAGTGCTTCGATATTATCATGCAGCTCTTTTGGGAAAAGAATTATGAGATGGCAATCATGTGCTTCGAAAAAGCAGGAGAAAGGAATTGGGAGAAAAGGGCAAAGGCAGCCGGATTCAGGGCATCTGCTGAGCGAATTCGTGATTCGAATTCCCGAGAGTCTTCCACCTACCTACGTCAGGCGGCTGAAATTTTTGACTCGATTGGGAGGTTTGAGGCAGCAGCAGAATGTTTTTATGATTTGAGGGAGTATGAACGGGCAGGTAACATTTGGTGTTTACTTTCTCAAGAGCTCCTTCCTTGCTAGGCATTTTCTTTCCCTTTTCAATTGTGTGCCTTTCAAGTTTTTTATTAGAACATTTCTTCATTTCCATTTACTCCCTCTGTTTCAATTATTTTTTTGTCTTCTTTACTTAAAACTCCGTATCAAGTCAAAAACTAGACAAAGAAATCGAAACGGAGGGAGTATCAGATATTTGTATCCAATTTTGAGCTCTAGTTATATACATCTCAGAACATTTCTGTTAGTAATAATGAACTGTACTGCTATGCTAGGTAGACCTCGAGTGACTTATTTAAGTTCGAGTCTTGTGCTAAATGAACTATGTCTAGTATTAAGTGGAGAAGAATATGGTTTGCCCAAAGGTTTTGCTCTAGATGGATTTATATGTCATAAAAAAAGAACCTCTATGGACTTTTTACTTCACTCACATTCTTTTTATGGTGTTCTGAGTTGATGACTAGAGAATCTTTTCCTGGTGTTGCTTTGCATCACGATAACCTTACATCATGACTAAATAATGTTGTTTTTTGATCGTTTTCTGAACTTTCTAAACTTACCCGCAGGACAAATTTATTTGGAGAAGTGTGGAAAACCTGAGCTGATTAAAGCCGCCGAGTGTTTTACACTGGCTGGATGCTATGAGCAGGCTGCCAGAGTATATGCAAAAGGCAGTCATTTCTCAGAGTGCTTATCAGTTTGCACCAAAGGAAAGTGTTTTGACTTGGGCTTGCAATATGTTGAGTACTGGAAACACGATGCTGCTCAGTGTAGTACAGTGGAGGAAAGAGAGACTGAAATTGACAAAATGGAGGAGTTGTTCCTGAGCAATTGCGTGTTACATTATTTTGAGCTCAATGACCGAGTTTCCATGATGAGATTTGTGAAAGCATTCCCTAGAATTGACATGAAACACAATTTGTTGAAGTCTCTGGGGTGCCTTGATGAGTTGCTGTTGTTAGAAGAAGAGTTAGGGAACTTCACTGAAGCTGCAGAAATTGCACGGCTGGAAGGGAATATTCTTCGTGAAGCAGATATAACAGCAAAGGATGGGGATTTTGACAAGGCTTCGTCACTTGTTCTTCTTTATGTTCTCTCTAACTCTCTGTGGATCTCAGGAGGTAAAGGTTGGCCTTTGCAGTCATTTTCCGAAAAGAAGGAACTTTTGAAAAAGGCCATGTCGTTTGCAATGCATGGATCCAATTCTGAAACCACGTGCACTGTGGTTAAAGTTTTATCAAATGAATCAAGTGATTGGTCTGGCTTGAAGCATGTTTATGTCGCCTCTCAGAAATGTAACAGTCCAATTGGTGAAATTTTGAGTTGTAGAAAAATATTGGATGTTCATTGTGAAACTAACGTGGCAAAGTATATTTGGGATGATAATTTATCAGCCAATGTGATGAGTTCAGAAGAATTGGTTTTATGCAGCCAAGTCAGTGTAAGGACACTGCTTCACTTTTGGAATTTGTGGAAGAAGATTATCTTTGATCTAATAGAATCTCTCCAGGGCCTTGAGATTGAATACTTCGGAAAGTATAACAGCTTATGTAATTTCTGCGTAAATTACTTTGGTGCTAGGCAGCAATTGAATGATCTTAATGTTACATATGCACTGTTGCATCCTGATGCTGAATGGGCTAACAAAATTCACCAAAGCTTCATCCGACGGAGCAAAAAGATGGTATTTGTTGATGCTCGGCATTTTATTTATGCTGCTCGACAACACTGGCATAGCGAATTACTTTTTGTTGGCTTGAAGGTTCTGGATGCTCTTGAGTCCATCTATAAGTCGGCTGCAACTTCAAAGTCTCATTTCCGACAAAGCATGTGCCTTCTAAACATATATGAGATTGCAAAATTTATAAGTGAGTCCAAGGAGCTTGATTCTAAGAGTTCTCAGTGGAGACTACGGAATTTCTTGACACTGTCAACAAAATACTTTGAGATAGCCTTCCCCCTTGACCCCCGACAATCGTTGATGGAGAATATCATTTCTCTAAGGAGAACTGAGCTTTCCCGTGACTTGTTGCAAGAATTCATCCATCAAGATATTAACACCAGAGGTCCTTTGAGCTATGGACAGATTGGAAGAGTGATGATCATATGGCTTGGCTCCAGAAAACTGTCTGAAGATTTGTACAAGAAAATTGTTGGAAGAGTTCCAACAGAATCATGGAAATCATTCATGGAAATTCTCAGCTGCATTAGAGCGGCAAAAATGGAAGAATATCAATCAGGCAATGCTTGTGGAGGCAAAGTTTCTGAGTCTTGTTTAGTTGAGAAATTTTATGAAGCATTACAAGATACCTATAATGTGAACTGCATCAGATTAAGTGACTATATCTCCCCTAGTTGTTTCTTGTATCTTGTTGAGCGCTTTCTGATTTTGGTGTCACAGTCTAAAGGGTTCTTTTTCACTACAAAATCATCATTGGTGGAATGGCTGATTTCCGAGCAATCTGAGGTCCTACACACTTCCAAGGTTGCAATAAACGGGCAGTCTTTGGAAAAGTTTTATCATTCTGTTCTTATGATGGTACAACAATTACTTTCCAATAAGCTTCGTACAATTCAATGGATTAGACAACCAGGGATCATTTTTGAGGCATCCTATAAGCTATTTGTTATGAGATTGGTTGTTATCCTATGCTTGTTGTGTGTGAACAGCGGGAAATACTATGATGTTCTTATCTATATGCTCAGAAACTATAATGTTAAGAACCAGCTTCCGAAGAATTTCTATGACATTCTTGGACCAGGTTTGAGGCGGAAGTACATCCAAATCAGTGAAATTGGGGAAGCATTTCAAATTGCTGGAGATCCTCTTTTGTGTGTTAACGTGCATGAGAATACCACCAGAAAGCTTCCTAATGTCATTCATGTGCAGTTGGGAACAAACTGCAATATAGAAGACATTTTTGATTTGCTGATTCCGTCTAGAAATGAGTCACAAGCTCCTAATTCCACAGTTTCGGAATTCATGACTAATCCGGATGCTACTTCTTCCTCGGATTGTTCTGACCAACCAAAGATTTTGACAGTGCCATGTTCTGAAGTCTCTCCTCCGTCGGAGCAGAATCTACAACAAGTGAATTGGGCCTTGTTTCATGAAGTATCTGATTTTTTGAAGCATATTGCCAGTGAAAATGATGGAACTACCTCGACTTTTGCTCAGAAGATGAAGGTAATCCTAGTTCTCTTTTATTTATAACTTGGAATTTGTAAAGGTGTCTGCTAGGTAAGGATTACATTTTTTTTTTGTTTGAGATGGTTAATAGGTAAGGATTAAATTATTACAGTACTATTAGGCATAATACATAAATAGACACTCAACCTAGCCTTAGATGGCAAGTAAAGAACTCCAACTTTAAGAGTGTACATCTAAACGCCTCAACTCAACATGATTCCACTGTGTCAGTTGAACACTCAACTTACAAAATAATGATCTACACATGCATCTCCCAAATTTATGTGTCACGTCAGTGTCAAGTGTCCATGAGACAATGGGGAAGTGTTGGAGTGCTTACTTGTTAGTTGGGACTTATGACCAAGTTAAGGTCTCTAGATGTGACTCTCAATGTTGGAGTGCTTACTTGACCACAGAGGTAAAGTTTGAGTGTCTGTTTATGAATTATTATTATTAAGGTACTAAACTTATTGCTTTTTAGGAGGAAATAAATATGCACATAAAGTTCTTGACCGCTGCCATTACTCTGCCTGAGCTGAAGAAGCCTGACGCTGGTGAGGACATGGCTGAGGAAGTGCAAAGTATGCTTCAGGAGCTGCAACAGCTCCATTCATTTTTGGATACGAGGTATGTTGCTTTCTTACTATCGTGCTACTTGCATTTATGGGTCGCGCTTGTTTAGATGTACACTTCCAAAGTTGTTTAGGACGTTCAAAATATATCCATCTTAGGAACGGTGGCTTTAGCTCCAGATGTAATCCTTTCTTGAGCCCTTTTCTTTTATAGCAATGTCCTATTGGAAACAACATTTCTACCTCCACAACGTAAGGGGTAAGGCTGCATCCGTACCACCCTCCCTAGACCCCACTTGTGTGATTACACCGGTATGCCATTGTTGTTATCCTATTTTTGTTCCAACTGCTTCTTGCATAACATATATTCTGGTCTTGGTACTTCTACTTGTCGTCACGCTTACACATAAATTTTCAAGTGTGTTGAGGCAATAGTTCCATTTCTTTCTCTCTTTTTTTTTTTGGAATAAAAACTCTTGGTGATGATTGTTGCATTGATGCTATACAGTAATTTGGAAGTAGCAAAAGCTGAACAACTATTGAAGAGTTTGCTGTCAAGAAAGCCCAAGATTGAAGCTTTATTGAATCAATGCATTGTACCAATTACAACAAAGAAGGAAAAAGGCAATACAGTGTGTGTTGAAGATGAGAAGGTTGAGTTGCCATCTGTCGCCGCCACCGATTCCGAAAGCAGTAACAAGGCTACTGAAAGGAAGCAACCACAGCCAAAGGGGAAGGACAAGTCCAACAAATCCAAAAAGGGAAAAGGAAAAGGAAAAAAGAAATAAAAAACATGATGCAACAATATAGAGAGTAAGTACAGGATTAGGGCTCTCATTTTTATGGTTTTCTTCACTTTTTGTGCAATCTTGATGTTGTAAACGCAAGGAGGGTTGAGTGAACTCTATTATGTGGTTGCTTTGTGTGTTATAAATGTGATATGGGCTTATTGAACCACATTAGTTTTTGGTCTAATGTTTACTCGTATATTGTTCAACCTTACAAATAAAATATTAGCTTGTTATCTATAGTCTAATATTTTCTCATAAGATATTCAATTTACTCACAAGGAAACTTAAGTCCATTGTCTAAATTCTAAAAGATCCATAATTTGCATGGGAGTGTTTTATTGTGATATCAAGATACATTCAACTTAAGATTCATTTATTTGTAGTATATTGTACTTTCTTTTTGGAGGCCAAAGTACTTGTTGTTTTCTATTTTTAGTTGTTGATTTGAATATATAAAAACATGATTGAATAAATAGTATACGTAACATCTAGTTTTGAGGGTTATTTTGCTATAAATTGTACGTGCAAAAAAAAATAATCGTAATTTAATCCGTAGGAACGATGGCTTTTCATCATATATAAAATCATGCATAATCACGGTATTAAAAATGATCTTTAGCAATATTTAGTTGTTGCTAAAGCAATTAGTACTTTTTGTAAATATTTCTAAAGTTTATAGCGATATCAGATCTAATGACAATTAAATGTTCCTAAATTTAGCCTTTAACCCTCTTTGTTAAAGTATATATTTATTATTGCTAAAAATTGTTTTTACCGGGTGAATATATTTGATTTAATATGCATAGTAATGAAAATCAACAATGATCGGCCATCTAGAATCTAAATAAACAACATGACAATTTGTCTATGTTTGCGGTTCCAAATTATTTATAAAAAGGATATCTAATGCCCACCATGAACATGCTTATTAATAAAAAACATAAATTTATCTGTTTTATAATGTTAATATCTCACGTGTTATGTTGACCCAAAAACAAGAAAGATTTTTTTTTTTTTTTAATGTTAATATCTCATTATTCCATATACTTTTGTTGTTGGGATATAAATTTTTTGGTTGAAAACGTGACAATAAAAATTTTAAAATTTCTATTTTCTAATTTCCCTTGTTGTCTTGTATGGCTAGCTGTTTAATTGAGAAAGAAAGATTAATGTCTATTTAGTCATCCATAATCCCAATTTTTTTTTTTTATTTATTTAAATATAAATAAAAGCTTAAGGGTTATTTGGTGAGAAAATATTTATATTTTGGGTACAATTGGTGATTATATATAGCAGCACCACATCTCTGACCCTAACTAAACCAACTAAATATAATAATATAAGGGTCTGTTTGGTATGAAGTAACCATTTCCAGATTTTTTTTTTTTTAATTTTTCCAGTATTTTTTTGGGCAATACTTTTGAAACAGGCATAATATATAAACATGTCATTTAACTAGGCTTCAACTGACATCTATGTCCCCAACTTTGAGTGTCCATAAGTAGACACTTAAACTTATAGAAAATTGAACAAATAGACATATTCGTCCTACATGACAATTTTGTATCGTATGTGGCATCCTACATGTATTATGTCACGTAAAACGTGTGTGTCTACTTGTTCCATTTTATACAACTTTAAGTGGCTACTTGTACACACTTAAAGTTGGAAGGCATAAATGTCAACTGAAGCCAAGTTAAAGGATTTATTTATGTATGACATAATACATAAATCTGTCATTCAACTGGCATCTATGCTCTCTAACTTTGACTGTGCATAAGTAGACATTTATACTTATATAAGATTGAACAAATAGATACATTCGTCTTACGTGGCGTCCTACATAGAAATTTTGTGTCTACATGCATTATGTCACGTAGGACGAATGTGTCTATTTGTTCAGTTTTATACAAGTTTAAGTGTCTGCTTGTACATACCAAAGTTGAAGGGTATAGATGTTAAATGAAGTCAAGTTAAATAGTGTATTTATGTGTTATGCCTCTATGTATCATGTCATGCCATATATAAATGTGTCATTTACTTTGGCTTCAACTGACTTCTATGCGCTCCAATTTTGATTGTGCATGGAATAATACACGTAGGAAACAAATTACTATGTAGGATCTCATGTAAAACACACGTGTCTATTTATTCAACTTTATACAAGTAAAAATTCATACTTATGCACAACCAAAGTTGGAGGACATAAATGCTATCAAAAGTCAAGTAAAAGACACATTTATGTATTATACCTAAATTTTAACACACCAGATACGATGTATAGTTAGCAATTAAGAATTACACATAACTAATACATGTTTAAATTATTATGCAGAATAAAAAAAATACATAAATAACTAATTCTTATATAACTCTAACTAGCAACCAAACAACCAGTTCAATGAATTTTCTTTTGTAATTAATCACCAAATGAAAAACAATAAAATATTAAAACCAATTAAATATCTCTAATTAAAGTCAAATAAAAATCATTCACTTTCGTTCCTCTTTCCTATAACTTCCATTCTTCTCCCCCTCCGTTTCTCTGTACTTTCCTTCTCCTATATATAAATCACTTTCACTTTCTCCACTTTTTCTCAAACTAAAAATTTCCCATTTCTCACACAATTTCTTACCCATAAATTAAATTACTGCAAAAATGTCAGATTTCAACTTCAACAGTAGTACTTGTACTTCTCCATTTATAAGTGCACCTTCAAGTCCTCAACATTTTGGTACAACATTCTTTTTTAGTGCTCCTACTAGCCCTACTCGTATCTCCGCCCTTCACGGAGAAACTAACGTTACTCATGATAATGATAATGATGATGATACAAATGATTTCGCTTTTGAATTTAGCGGACATGAAATAATGGAGAAAAGTACAATAGCAGCTGACGAGTTATTTGATGGCGGGAAAATCAAGCTAAATCCAGTAATAGTACCTATTGAGTCGCCGAAAATGAAACAAAAGAACAAAGATATTCTAAATTCTCAATTAAATTCTTCTATGAGGGTATCGGATCTTTTGTTAATCAAGGAAAGAGATGAAACTATTGATGATACGGAAAAAACAGAGTCCTCTGTTTCATCATTGATATCGTTATGGAAGAGAAGATGGAAATTGAAAGACTTATTGTTGTTTAGAAGTGCTTCTGAGAGTCGAGCTAGTAGTAATACGGAAGAGATGAGTAAGTACGCGTTGGTGAAGAAAGCTCGTGAAGAAGACGTTAAGGAGGGATCGAGCTCCAGCTCGAGGAGGAGGAAGATGGGATCAAATTCGGCTCATGAATTGCATTATAAGATGAAGAGGGAGGTGTTGAAAGATATGAAGAAGAAAACATTTTTACCATATAAGCAAAGTGTTCTTGGTTGGCATGGTTGTTATGGTCTTGATGATGCAATTTCAATGTATATGTCTCCTCGTTAGTAGTTTATAATATGATTATTTACATGTGTAATTATATATTTGTTTGATATATACATTTCGCTTGCCGCAGAATTTGAACTTGATGAGTTTAATTTCTAAGGTTATCAGCGCTGAACTCATTTTAATAAAAAGTTGTGAATAATATTTCAAAAGGAAGTGTCATTATTGATTAATAGAAAGAACTTTGGTTTAACTTCATTGAGTTTGTAAGGAGTTAAGCAAAAAATATGGAAAAACTAGACATACTTTACTATCATATATACTATTATTACTTGTATTGATTAAGAATTTTCTATGTATCTTACACTTAAATACATGTATTTTTGTTATCAGATATACAAAAATAAGGAGAGAGACGAGCGAGATTGGGGAGGGAGGCGAGTGATATTTGTATGTATCCCAGATACATACGAATCATACTAGATATATACTAGATACATGTATTTATTTGTATATAGTGATTCACATGTATATGGGATACCATATACATGGAAGAGTGACGAGCGAGATGGGAGAGAGGCGAGGGAGGCGAGCGAGATCTGTTATATATCCTAGTGCGAATCTACTTAGATATAATATATCTAAAACAAATTACATTTAAATTTGACTTCATGTATCTCTGATACATGTATTTGGAGACACTAAAGTCTGATAAGAAGCGTAATGTTGCAAACTAGAATATATCGTAACTCCTAAAATAATGAAATTTATGTAAGTTACACATATTATCTTTTTTTCAAATTTAAGAGACTTGAATATGTATTAACTCAATCAAAAATGATATGCATACTCATATATCAAGTTGCAAATGACGTGACCTCATACATTTCAATCCTTTGGCACTATATATAGATTTCTTAAATTTGAAATAGTAAAAAGATATCTTTTTATTCAAAGGTGTTTTGTACTCATGTTCTTTTTGAAAGGAAATAATTGAGCGATAATTAAAACTTTGTGATTTTAAGATAATAATGATTCCCTTTATTGACAATGATATGACCCTAATTAATTAAAGTTAACAAAGAAAGAAAGGAAATTGTGAGGTAGCCCCAACCCTTGTTGTCAACTTGTGAGGTACCAATAGCTATACTGCTTTGTTTTACATGTGATGAGATTTTGCCCTCTTGCTGACTTTGGAAACATACCAATCAATTTATCCCAAACTATTAGGGTTGTGTATAGGTTAGTTCGATTCGATTTTGAAGTTAAGTGATTTGATTTATTGGTTATTGGTTTGTTGACATGTGAAATCGTTATAGAATCGTTAAGATATTAGCTTATTGGTTATTGGTTTGTCGGTTAATAACCGTTAAGTTTTGATAAAAAAAAAAAAGGCATAATACATAAATGTGTCCTTAAATTTGGCTACAATTCACATCTATGCCCTCCATCTTTAGATGTGCACAAGTGGACACTTAAACTTGTATAAAGTTGAACAAATAGGCACACGCGTCCTATGTGGCATCATGCATGACAATTTTCATCCTATGTGGTGTCCTATGTGTATTATGTCATGTAGAACTCATGTGTCTACCTGTTCAACTTTATACAAGTTAAGTGTCTACTTGTGAAAACCCAAAGTTGAAGGACATAAACATAAAATGAGATTAAGTAAAAGGGCACATAAATATAAAATGAGGTTAAGTTAAAGGGCACATATATATATATTATGCCCAAAAAAAATCATGGAAATGGAAACAAGGTGACAAACCAAATGAACCATGCACATGAGTTATCATAATGCATCTTGCTCAAAAGCAAACATTATCACATTGTAGAATAACCGAAAGTTTGAGAGAACCTAAAATAAAAGTATGAACTAAACTCTAAGTCAAGAACTTTATGTACCAAGTGATATATAATTATTTAATTTACTATCGGGTTATCGGTTAGTTAAGAATCGATAACCCGATATAAAAAAAATCAAAACCAAAATCAAAACCGCAAAATCAATAATCCATAATCGATAAACTAATAACTTTTTTTCGATTTGAGCTATTGATTTCGATTTAATTTTGAATAGCCTTACAAACTATCATTAGTTAGTGTATTATACTCTTATTATATTTTTTGTTGATTGTCAAAAAGCATCAAAGATGACATAGTCGGATCCTACTATAAATATTGAAAAGGCACCACACTTATTTAAAATGTCTAAGTGAAATATTGTGCTAATATTAAGGGTTTACCAATAAATTTTACCATAAAATGGTTTGATTGTATAAACAAAATAAATGTGCGTATGCACACAACAATATGTGTGTATTAATATACTTTTTTTTCCTACTAACTTTTTTACTTTCTTCTTAACTTCAAAAGCATATGTAATGCTTTAGATATTGGCTATTTCCATATACTTTTGGAAAGTTATAGCTGATTATTTGATAAGTCAAAGAATTGCTACTCCTTTATTAAAAGTAAAACTTTAACATAACTATTATCATTAAGATAAAAATAAAAATTGGGCTTGCTTCAATTAATAAAGTTAACTTGTAAACCGTTCTTTTCTTTGTAGTCCACTATTCACTAACTAGTAGAAATAGTGATAAAAAGGAGGTTGTCTCGATCCAAATCCTAAAGTTAAATGATCTGTATGAATTGCGTCGGGATAATTGAGATTCCTTCACCTTTAACAAAGATTTTGGGTTTGAGCTCAAACTCTGAGAATGGAAAAAGATCATGTTGGGAGAATCCAGATTAGTTGGACTTGAATGAGAAACCACAAAAAAAAAAAAAAAAACTTAAGAACGCATACAAAACAAAAGTAAACTCTAATAACATGTTTGGCCAAACTCTAAGAGATCGTTTGGTGTGAGAGATAAAAATAAATAGTGATAGGATGAGAAACGTACTCAATATGCATCGTCATTGAGCCCTTCCATTAATCTCAACGGATATGTGAATTCATTGAAAAAGAAGAAAGAACTGCAACTTTCAACAACTTTGAACTTATACCTATTTTATAACTCAATTTTAACTTTAACGCATGAGCTCCAATATCGATTTTCAACTCAGATTTATTTTTTACGCATCGACTTCAATACCAAGTTTTAAACCATGGTTATTTTCAAAGTATAATGCTTATTTTCCGTTAGTCAAAGTAGGGGTGTACATGACCGGGTTGGTTCGGGTTTTTTAAATATCAAACCAAATCATTTGTGTAAAAAATTTAAATTTATAAACCAAACCAAACTAATAAAATTCAGATTTTTTCGGGTTTTTCAACCTCGGGTTGGTTCGGGTTTTTCAAATACCAAACCAAATTATTGTGTAGAATTTTTAAATTTATAAATCAAACCAAACTAATAAACCTCGGATTTTTTTCCCACATTTTTGGATTTTTTCGATAAAGTTTGCATACAAACATATAATTAACTTGTGCTCCAAATATTTCTTTAGTCCAACCAAAAAACAATTATCTAAGGTGTTTCTTAAGAAAATAACACAAAATATGAGATGAGTACTGATGACACTAAAATATTCAATAAAAAATAATAATGAAATCATCATATAAAATAAATATTGCAAAGTCATAATGAAAATGATCATAATTTAAAAGTACAAAATCATGCTAAAATAAGCTTAATAAGTATTAGTTACATTACTAAATATTTAAGGAAAATTAAAACTAGATTATGTATTTTAATTATCTAAACCAATGTAAATTTAAAGAACAAATATTCAATATTATCGTCATTCTTAGTGTTGAATTGATTTTCCTTTTGTATTAGTATTAATTTGATTTTGATTTAAGTTTTATTACAATTATCAACATATATGAACTATAATTTTTATTGGACCATTTCAAATTTTAAGTTTTAAACTTGAAATAATATATTAAAAGATAAAAACTATGAAATAGTATAAGAAATATTTTAAATTTATATCAAAGTAAATATTTTTATGTATAAAATAAAATTTTAAAATTACATATATAATGTCGGGATGATTTGATTTGGGTTGGTCTTTTTTAGTTAAAACCAAACCAACCCAAATATAGTCGAGTTTTTTTTTAATACCAAATCACTAGTCGAATTTTTTTTTTCGATTTGACTCAGTTTGCAATTTGATTCGATTTTGTACACCCCTAAGTCAAAGGATCAAAAACACTCATGTTACTTAATTGAATATTAGTGCTTAGTCGAATATTAGAGGGATTGATTTAATTTCCAATTTAACCTATACAATATACAATGTGAACAAAAGAATATGCAAATTTTGGTCTGAAAAGGATACATATAGAAAAAATTGAATAAATTCTAGTCTCTGGGAAAGTGTATAAATATGTTACTTCGGTGGTGGCCCAATTGATTGAGCAAGAGATCTCTAGAATAATTCGATCGAGTTCGTCGCAGGATTTGCCTAAATGTACGAATATGGATAAATGAATTAGTCTCACATATTTTAGGTTGCTCTAAAAAAAAAGTCATATAAGTTGGATGTAGATTAGGTGAAAAAAGGGTGACCAGAAGATGATTAAAAAAATAATTATCTTTACCTCATCTTAGAAACAACTAATTTAAATTTTTAATTCTATCTTTGATAAAAATGATTTCTACCCACATAATATTTATGGCTCATTTTAAATGATAAATTTTTAAAATATTTTAAAAGTATCTTCTATATCTCTTCTAACTTGCTACACAGAAATGTAAGAATTACAAAATACATCCAAATCTGGAAATGTATCATAAAATAAAACAAACTATAAGCCCAGTACCTAAAAGAATATACATGCCCCTGCATATATTTCCTGTTTGTGTACATTATACCATTATTTTAACGTCCAAGCAGACAGGCCCTTAGCCTAATGAGTTCAGACACAACTTGCAAATAACGTCCAAGCAGACGTGCCCTCAGCCTAATGACTTCATAGGCAACTTGCAAATAATGCCCTCAGCCTAATGACTTCAAACACAACTTGCGAGCAGACGTGCCCTCAGCCTAATGACTTCAGACACAACTTGCAAATAAGGTCCGAGCAGATGTGCCCTCAGCCTAATGACAAAGACGACGTTAATTTTCTGGCCATGAAACCGTACTTGCTCTTTCTTCGAATCCGTTGGGGCAAGGAAATCTAAATCCAGATCTTCTGTATATACAGTATACTGGCATTCAGAATTTAAGCTACAAATTTTCTACTTTTCAGCGTGTCCTACTGCCTGAACCCCAGATTTAACGTCTGGTTCGGACATTGGATTCCGAATTGATCAACACTGTTCGTATACGCTTGGGAATATCCATTCAGACTCTGTTGAAAGTAACTCGATTGATCAATCCGTTGATTTTTGTTCCCGCTTTCAACTTCTTCGTCTAGATTAATACTTTCAACCTTGGTGTTGCCTCGGAAATTCGTAGTAGGATGGGCATAAACATCGTTGAGAAAATTCATATTGTTGTTGTTGTGGTGGTTGTGGATGTGGTTATTGACATGCCCCTGAGCGTGAGCGTGACCCTGAACGCCTGGAGCTTGATTTGCTGGGCCCAATTCCGGCATTGGTTTGAGCCCAGCAAGGATCGCCCAATCGAAATTGGCTGAATCCAGGCGCTCGAGGTTCAATTTCTCGGTCTTAAGAGAGTTCAATCTCGGTAAATTGGAGAATCGATCATCCATTTCTGGTAACGACTCGAGCATATCATCAAATTGGGACGAGGACGAAGTCGATGAACCGTGGCTGTGTTCATTGCTACCGTGTAAACCAGACAGAATAGGTTTTGGTCCACTTGAATTCTTCTTATAAATTCGACAAAGCACCCATTCATCTAGCTGAAATATACAAAAATGAATCAAAAATCAGATACATATTAAGAAATGCAACAATTAAGACATTCGAAAATGGGATATAATTGCACATTTAGTCCTCTAAATTATTGAGAATTCAGACTTTAGCCCTTATACTATTGATTATAGCACATTTTGACCTCCAATCACTAAAATGTACACTCTTGGTCCCTTTATATAATAGCTAACTACCTTACCATCAACACGTAGTATAACAAATATAATTAGTAATTCCCAATTTATGTGATGCTGCTTGTAGTCAAGCAAGAAAATTAACATAAGAGACTTTCAAAACTTAAATCAATTCATTATCAATGCACCACAACCCATGTTGGTAGGGCATAATTATTAAATACATTGTTTATAATTCACTAAATTTGTAAATATTCACAAGAAAGTGGATTAAAAGTGCACATTTCAATTAATCAAGGATTAAATGTAGAGACATATGAATATTTTTGAGGGACTAAAAGTGCAAATATTCATCCAAAAAAAAAAAAGGATTAAAATGTTGAATTAAATTACCTTTGAACTTCCATTATTTTTCCTTGAAGATTCAAAAAGTCTATATTCATGCATAATCCAATTGGTCTTAGATCCTTTTGGAGCTTTACCCACATAAAACACAAGGGCTTTCTTAATTCCAACTTTTCCTCCTTGTGAAGTTATGATCTTATCCGTCCCCGTTGCTTTCCAATAACCCGAACCCGCTACTCTATTCGGTCTAGATCCATTCGGATACTTCCTATCCCTCGGACTGAAGAAATACCATTCTTTTTCTCCAAATGTCGCCTTACCTATAACAAAAATTACATAATCCATCATTTATCAAAATCAAATACGTTTTAAAAAGAATGACCTTCTTTCTTTTTTTTGGGGTAAAATTTTAGTTTCAGTTTTTCAGGTGACATGCTTAAGACCCCAAGATTAAATGACAATGTTGTACATTTGACATAGCTTTAATTTAGGACCACAAAATTCAAAAATTTCTTTATTTTCTTAAACTCCGTGTTTAGTAGAATATCATTTGGTGTGCATCATCTCGTAATCGAAAATAACTAAAACTCATTAGATATTTTAGATACAAATTGACTTTAATTATGAATCCATCCATTAAAACTAAAACAATAGGAGTAAAACTTTACTTAAACTAGAAACCACATAAAGATCATGATAAAATGAATATAATTTCATTTATTCTTAATCAAAGATCTCAAATTAGTCAAAAGTCAATTCGATAGTGAAAAATAAATATAAGAGATTGAATAAAACTTACTAGGTAGAACCCAAGGATCAAATTTGTATAAATCAATTTCTCCAATAATTTGTAGAGGAAAATCATGTCCAGCAACTTTCTTACATAAATATTGAACTAAAAGTTCTTCATCAGTTGGATAAAATCTGAATCCTGGTGGTAAACTTAATTGCAAAAGTGGATCTTTTTCTTGAACACCCATTTTTTTATTAAAATCTATTTTTTTTTTTCAAAAAAATATTTTTTTTCAAAATTTCTAAACTTTTTTTTCTTTTGGAAATTGGGATGGTAGGGGGATTTATATACGGACGAAATTGGAAAAAGAGATAAGTATTATTGTCGTTTTCTTAAAATCTTGATAGTTCTAAAATGTGACACGTATTAAAAAGTTAGGCATTTTAATAGCCGACCTTATCAAGCAGTAAAGTTTTGGACCAAATACATGAATCTAAATAAAAAAAAACAAGTTCCAAAAATATAATTTTAAAAAGTCTTGGAGGCCCCCTACTACGTGGCACTCTCTCATGTAACTTCTAGAAGATTGAATCTTTTGTTTTTCCGCCCACTTTTTATCTTAGATTAAAAGTAATATTTCTCGATTTCGTTTTATTTTATATGAGATAGTTTATTTGGATACGAAGTTTATGAAGAATTTTTTTTGTTTGAAATTTATGGTCTAAAGATAGATATTTGTGTGACTATAAATCATTTCGTTAATGATAAAATAAATATTTTAAAGTTAAATTATTAATTAATATAAAAATATGTCAAATAAACTGAGATTGAAGAAGTAGTTTTTTTAGTCCATTAAAAAAGTTCTTGTTAATTTATTGATAATTATAATATTTTATTTTTTATATATAAATATTTAAAATTATTAGATTAAAATTTTATATTTTAGTGTATTTTGTATATTTTCAAATTAAATTTTATATTAAAAATTATGATAAAATAAATTGAGACGGAGTGAATAGTATTACTATTTATTTTATTTTTTTTGGAAGAAGAGAAAGAGGTAAAGGCTGCTTGAATTTTGATTTTGGAATTTTATTACATTATCACAAGAAATTTTAACATGTGACAATTGAATGATTACATTAGTCCAACTTCATGTAAAATGCTCCTTCTTCATTCATTGACAACCATTTTAGCTTAAGATAATTATTATTATAAAATTAATAATTATTAGTTATATTCTGATATAATTGGGCTAAAATTCGAAACATCATTATCAAGAATGAAACAGGTTCATCATTGCGCACAACATTTCTTTTTGGTAATAATAGTTATGTTAGCTTACTAACATCATATCGCTTTTATTACTTTGTTAATAAGTCGATTAATATAAATATTTTTTTTACATATTGGTAAATATTTTAAGGATTCATAGAGTGTGGTACACGTGCAAATACGTGGACAAAAAAAGGGGACTTGGCTGTTTTTTGGAATTGAGTGGTATTTTTTTTAAATAATAATTGGGATGTGAAAGAGACTACAGAAGAAAAATCTTATAAAAATGTCATCTATGGACAACACGTATGCATTTTTTTAAAATTGAATTTATAACGTTTTTTGTCATTCATTTTTCATTTTTCTTCTTTTTTCTAAAAAATTACATTTGTCATTTGTGTATCTTTTTCTAATTTTGGTGTTTAGTGAAATTGATGAAAAAGTTATACTTACATTACACTATTTAATTATTCATGCATACATATAGATCTTTAATAATTGATATACTTCCTTCGTCGTTTGGTAATTGTCATAATTTTTTTTTAAAGAGTTAAATTATAAAAAGTTTTATTAATATTTTACGATGCATTTTTTCACCATATTGAGATTAAAAAAATTGCAATTTATAGTACTTTTCGTATAATTTTTGAATATCTAATTTTTTGTTTAAAATATTGAATTAATGTAATCTAATTTAACTTTAAAAATTAGTCAAATTAACTTTCAAAAAAACACAGCATAACAAATAAAAATAGACGGAGGGAGTATAACTTTTAGTTTAGTATTATGGGAGCTAGGTTTATTTTTGGATTTGCTTAACGAGATTAGTTCTAATTATATTTTAAATATTTTTGGATTAACAGATTTTTTTTTTATTGTGTGCTTCTGCCTCTTACTTTGTCGACAGTCTATGTGTCACTTGTAATGTTTAAAAAATTACTGAATAATTTATTCATCTAATCTATAATCATCTATTCAAATTATAAAATCAACTAATAATACTCGAATCAAAATAGACTATTTATGCTATATTCCTTGAAATTGATCTTTTTTTATCACTATATGAACATAAAATATTTTATATATTAAATTACGTCTTTTTAATATCAAATTGATCGATCTGAAGTAAAAACTCGGTAAATATAACCCTTTTGCTCGGCTTCTCTACCATATTTTATTTCTTTTAACTATTTTTTTGTGAATAAAGTAAAGTTTATTAGTTCTATTGATTGACGAATTTGAATTTTGATGTCTTACGTAATTTTCTTCCTCCCATACCCTCAATTATTTTAAATAAATAGAATAAAAAAATCAACCACTTTTTGGCTGATTAAGAAAAAACAATTGAGTTTTGAATTTTGATAGCGTTAAATTCTTCCAATAATTTAGGTACACTACCACCCCAAAAAAAGTAAGGTCAAACCTAATAAAATTATTCGTTGATTAAATACCTTTTATACTATAGTTCACGTGTCACTAATAAATTAATTCAAAGTGTATATTGATTGTGCTATTTATTTTTTTGGATTAAGATGACAATATTTATTACAGAATTTGGTAGGTCTAAATAGCCACGTTGATTTCTTTTCAATGATTCGTATTTGGTGACGTTTTATTTTGTTGTGTTTTCGACTTCTCACTTTGCCACATGTCTTTTAGTTAATTGTATTTTTTTGTAATTCACATAAAGTCAAGTATCTTTTTCACTATCACTTTATCATCTTTTTATCTCATCTAATAAAAAGGAAAAAGATACTATTAATATTGATGTCTTTTGATTCTCTTCGTTTTAATTCATGTAGCTTATTTTAATTTTGAGGTTAAACACATCTATTGTTACCATACTGTTCTTTATCTTTTAAATTATTTAAAATTGTAAATTATTTTGATTTAATGTATTTTTATGTAATTTTTAAATATGTAAATTTTATTTTAAAAAATTAGAAGATTCCATGTTCAATTAATAGTTAAATTTAAAATTATTTGACTCTCAAAATTCAAACTATGCTATATAAATTAGCACAGAGAAAATAAAAATAGTGTTAAAAATGTACATTAGTTGAATAAACAATAAAAGAGAGTCTTGGATCATTAATAAAAAATAATTTTAAATATGAAGATCATGAATTTAAACCGTGAAAATGACTATTTGCATCAGAGATGCGATCCTTTTCCGAATTCTACTAACACTTATTTACCCATGTTACTAACTATGTAGATCTCACACACACACTATATCTCTATACGTAAAAGTTTTTTGCCTTGCATAGGAACTAGGAACACAATGGAATTGAGTATACTATAAAAAATGACATAGCATATTTTGTTATTACTTCCATTTCTATTTTATGATTATTACTCCCATATAAATGGGATGACATATCATATTTTGTTATTACTTCCATTTCTATTTTATGATTATTACTCCCATATAAATGGGATGACATATTATATTTTGTTATTACTTTCATTTTCTATTTTATGAAAAAAAACATATAGAATACAACCAAATATAAAATAAAATATGGAGTAAGCTAAGTGTAGCCACGTATAGTTAAAGGAAAAATATTAAATAACATCAAAGGGGGGATGGGAGAAAGTTGTTAGTAGGGCAAATTTAATACTATATATTAACCTACTTTTTTTTTGTTTTGTTTATTTTATGCCATGTGTATGTTTTGATGATGATCCAAATGAGCATATTTGTCACTAGTTGAGTAAGGCTTATGTAATGCTGATTTAATAATCTCATTTTTCATTTATGGTTGATTCTTGAAAGATTCATAAAATGTTGATAAGTTTTTTTTTTTTTTTTTTTTTAATTCTTTAGGGTTAGTATAGTATTTATGAACTATACATATACTTACTTGGCTTGTTGGATGGAGTTGATCTTGGGTGAAAATTCTCCCAAGAATCAAGCTCTTAACTTTCTTTCTCTTGTTTAGGGCAAAGAAGATGTCAAAGTAATTAACACTTTGTACATACGCTATATGTCACGATCCAAAATCAAAGGTTATAACGATATCTATATTAATTCATCGATATGTAAGTCAACTCCTCAAAGATAAGTGGAAGATCAAAGCAATATGCCAAATCAATAAAAAATAATAGCGACATATAAATTTTAAATTCAAACTTTAATAGATATTGATAGGATGTAAAATAATTATATAAATCCAAAATTAGTGTCATCGAAGAGCATCTAAAACTGAGAACACACGTATGGTCCAAAATTACAAAATAAGATAATCAATAAGGCATGCAACTAGTGTTAGGAGCTGCATAAAAAAAAATGCACCAAGATCGTAGTATAAATATGTTAATACATGTACTCAGTAGACATCATAAATTGACCAATCGCGAGCAAGAGTTGGATTATTATATCATAAAAATAAAATGAATCTAAACCAATTCAAAAGCCTCAAACATAATACTCATGGAAAACAAGGAACATGCCATATAATTAATGTCTATTATTTAGGTCCCCCCTAGATTTAACATAAAGTCATTCTTCCTAATTTATCGAATCCACCAATACTCCCACACATATCACACTTGAAACATATATCACTTCCCAAGCTAATCTAAGAGAGTCATAACCTACATCGAAAGTCGAGCAAATATTTCATGAACCGTCATAAGTTCACCTTCCTTTTTGAATCATTCCCGAAAGCTCTCACTCTATCAGAATCATCCTCTATATGAGTATACGAGTCTATTGATATCTATATTATTATATATAAAATTCTAATTCAAAAATTAAGTAAAAAAATCAACTATGAGTTACTGAGGTCAAAAGTCAACATTGATTTCAAAATTGATTTAAGCATAATGTAAAAGTCTTTTGCGCCAAAAATCAGCTAAATGCAACCACAAACCAAACTTCAAATAAAGAAAATATCAATTTTAGAAACTTAATAAGAGCAAAATCATCCAACCAATCCATAAATAAGCACCCAGACATAGTGAAATTGTCAAAATTCAAATCCCACTTCGTCAATTCAAAATGTTGTCTTTGGTCCAACTTTTCAACTTTTAAACTTCAAAATTGAAATATATCTTGCAACACATCCTATCTTCTCGAAAATCATATCACTCGACTAGTGACTTCATTAACTTTATAAAATTTATTTTTACACCTATTTTTCAATAAATATTAGTATTTGAATATTTATCTAACCAGCGGACGACCTTCGATTTGATCTGTTGAAATAGTCCATCAATTTTTCCATATCGAGACTCCATTTTCCAACATTGTCAAGTCCCTCAATTTATTTTTTTCTCAATTTTGCCTTATAAATAAAAGATGTCTGTCAATTTGTTTTGATCCTCGATTTTTGACCTATTTTTAGTATTGTCCTATCTTTCACTTATTAGTAAAAAAAAACATCATATCTTGGTGTAGATATGTCTAAATGATGATGAATGACTTATCATGTTAAAAACTAGATTCAAAAGGCTTTAATTTGATACATTATCTACAACATATATAACTTATTAATAATTGGGAGTAGAGTACGTAGTTATCCTTTAAAGTTAGGCTCATTAGAAACTTTAGTCCATGGTAAAGTTTTTCCAACTTGACTTGGTCTTAGGTCTAATCTCTTTAGACCTTAAATTACTTGCAACACACCTTGTATACTTAATCATCATATTGAATATTGACTATCTATTGGTCCATAACTTTTCTTGGTATACACACAAACATAATATATTTAATATTGTTATGTTGCCAACGCGCTTTAAACTATTGATAACGTGAAGAATTATATTCTTACCTAACTCATCACCGATCGACTTTTTTGTTCGATATCTGATATTCGTATTGAAATTTTTGATTATTTCGAATTTGCGTTACGTAAGGCCCCTTCGAGGGGATGCATACACTCTCTACCAAGAATTTTTCCATACTCAGGATTCAAGTTTGAGATCTCTGATTCAGAGAAGAACAACCTCATCTGCTGCACCACATTTATTGACGATGTATTAGATTAAAAGAGACAAATTTTGTCAAAGACATTATTTCATTTCTCACACGTGAAAGCTATGATGTGAGTGCTATATATTTTTTTATGGATATATAATAATTATAAGAATGGCATATTCGATGGATTTATAGTCAAATTCAAATAAAGACGCAGACATTCGTCTATATTATGACTTATATTATGGCCATTCACAAAGAAGAAACAAAATATTGTGTGCGCCGATTCTATGTCTCATTCATAAATAGGCCAACTAATTTTTCTTTTGGCGTTGAGGTGTTAAATAGGCGGATTAAATTGAATTGAATTTCAAAATAGGTAAGTCATTGATCCACTTAAATATTATTTCAGTGAAGTGAATTGTGTTGAAATAAGCTAAAAATCGAGACATGGTCAATCTAGGGTACGTATCGGTCCATTGTAAAATGAGTTGAACTAAACGGATCAAAATGAGCCAAATTAATAGAATGAGAGAGTATTAACACTATCATTTTATTGTCTGATTTTGCCACCTTTACCTCTTTCATTTCCCATGCTTATTTTGTAGTGTTAAAGGTATTTGATTAGACGCAGAATTGAAATTTTGAGTTTATAAAGTTTAAATTTTTAACAAGGTAACTTACTAGGTTTTGACTAAATTATTTGGGTACCTGATGAGCTACTATTCATAAGATAAATTTTTTAAATTAAAATATATAATTATATAAAGAAGAAATATATGGTTGTTTGGTTTGGATTTTGAATTTTGAATTATGAATCGAACTAAAATTTTATATTTTAAATTTATGAATTTCAAATTGGATATTATATTTAGTATTACATAATTTTAAATATCCAAAAATTCAGTATTTTATGACTTATATCAACCCTATCAATATCAAATGTATTCAATACTAAAAAGTTCAAGTTTTAAAGATCTAATAGATTAATTTGGCTTAATCTAATATCTACAAAGGTTTAAACAGTTGGAGAAAACTTAATCAAAACTATTTTTGTCTCTCCTGGATGAACCTTGATCACCAACTATTCATCCACTATATTAACCAATAAATGACACGTCCCAGTCTCAACTAGAATTAGAACCTTGATTATCAAAATTTTCACTCACTTCATTGACTATTACGACAAACTTGAAATGTCTACCCTTGTGACAAAAGAGTCAAACAAAGTAGTACTAGTAAATGTTTCTCAAACTTTTGATAGATGGTCTAGAAACCAAAATTACAAATGGGACATTTCTACACTCTTTTGAGTAAAGCAAAATCTATTTCTTTGTTACACCAACCCTCATAAGAGCAACATAAGCTAAGAACCTATAACCAAAAAACATAACGGCCAATGCAACCATTGAAATGCCTTTACCTCCAAGCCCTATAGTCTTTATGGTAGGAAAATCTTCAACCAGACACGTCGCGTTCATGCCACATGAATAAGTTTCCCCATGACTATACTGTGACCCCAACAAGAGCTTATACGTGTATTGGCTAATCGATATGTACTTTATCCAGGAAATGAACCACGGGACATGTTGAACGAAGTATCCTCCTGCTAAGGTGAACGATAGAATGATGACTGAACCGAGTACAGTAGCTGATTCTTGGTCCATGATCATTGCACCAAGAGCTAGTCCGAGGCCTTGGGAGACTAATACATTATAGAGGATGCTGAACAAGGTAGAGAAAAAGTTCAATGCGGATGGTTTTAGGCCAGTCATCCAGTATGTTATAACGGTGAAAATAGTTGGAAGGACTAGCTCCATTGGAAGGTCACCTATAGTCCTAGCCATAAAGTACGCGGAGAGTCGATACATGCCTGATGATCTTTCTTTCTCCAACATCATCCTTTCTTGTGGGAAGGTAAAAATAGCTTGTAACAAGGGAAAAAATGACCAGAAATCAGTGTAGAAGAACATAAGTCCAACCTGCACCAAGTTAACAATTACAACGTTAAAAGAATTTTTATACTGTCTGATCATCTAATCAAAGATAACTACATGTCTAACGAGGAGAAGTATCGATTACCTGATCTTGAATGTTGTTAGATTTCCACCATAACAATCCACACAAGAAAGCCACAACCAAGACTTCTCCAACCTTGAGGCTAGAGAAGGACTCGTGTTTTCGTTCTTTCATCCCTCTTCTAAATAACACTGAGAATTGCTGCCACCAGGTATTCGACCACTGAGTAAATTTCTTCTCATGTAGTTTCTCCGCAACCTGATGAACGTCAGATTCTTGCAATTGCTCCTTCATGTTCTCCACTAGATTGGTTTTGAAAGCAGTTACCAAAGTTTTCTTGATTGAAGCTGGATCTTCTATAGGAGTATCTACTAATACACGAGGATCATCCGAAAGTATACCTAACATATCAAATCACACCAGTTTATCAGTCATCATACTGTTTGCCTAATAGACAACGTACATCATGACCATGTCAGCACAATGAGATGGGGCAATGTTAGTGGCAGAGTGGCCTTCCTGTCACAATCCATGATATTCAGCCCTTTGTCACTCTGATTCGTAAAAGAAAAGCAAAAGTCTTCATACATGAAATTACTATATATATATATATGCAGATGAAACATACCATTTGAAAGATCCAACAAGAAGTCTGAGGGATTCATAGCAACTAACGGGGAAAATCCGATGCCTGAAAAATATTCCATAGCATCTTCTCCTCTGCCAAAATACAGGGGATTTCCTTCGGATAACAGCAACACTTTCTTGAACATGTAAAACAGCCTACTTGAAGGTTGATGTATCGTTAGCACAACCGTCCTTCCACCCTTTGCTAAATCCCTTAAAGTCGATACAATCCTTAAAGCTGTAGTAGAATCAAGCCCTGATGTTGGTTCATCCAAGAACAACAAACTCGGGTTAATAAGCATTTCTTGTCCAATACTTACTCTTTTCCTCTCCCCACCCGATATCCCTCTCAAAAAGGGACCTCCAACGATGATATCCTTGCACTTTGTCAATCCAAGTTGGCTCATAATCGCGTCAGCATGCGTGGTTTTCTCCTCAACTGTAAATGTTTTAGGCAAACGAAGGAGAGCAGTGAACACAAGTGTTTCAGACACTGTAAGGTGAGGGTAAAGAACATCATCTTGAGTAACAAAGCCTGTGTTACGATTCATGGCATTGGTAAATGTCTTGTTATTATACATTATAACGCCTTTGAGATGTCCATTAACGAGCCTGCCTCCGAGTCCTGTTAGCAGAGTTGTTTTTCCACTTCCTGAAGGGCCTAGTATCGCCAGCATTTCACCTGGAGAAACGATCCCCGAGACACCCTTCAAGATTATTTTCTCTTCATTTGATTTAGGTGAATTCTTGAAACACCCTTCTTTCGCGAGATTGATCTTGTAAACAACATTCTCAAACTGCAAGATCACCCAAGCCATTACATCTTTTGCAATATCATAAAAGAGGAACTATTTATTAACTTTTGGCATGATAAATTCATCTTTATATATAACATTTTTGTGGATAAAGGGCGGATCTAGTAAGGACACAAGAATAAGGGGCGGAGCTAGTAAGGACACAAGGATAAGGGGCGGAGCTAGTAAGGACACATGGATAAGGGGCAAAACTAGTGAGGACTCAGGGATAAGAGACGGAGCTAGTAAGGACTCAGGGTAAAGGTGCAGAGAGCCGAGCAAGTAAGGACACCGGGATAAGGAGCGGAGCTAGTAAGGACTCAGGGATAAGAGGCGGAGCTAGTAAGGACTCAAGGATAAGGGGCAGAGCTAATAAGGATTCAGGGATAAGGGGCGAAGCTAGTAAGGATTCAGGGATAAGGGGTGGAGTTGGTAAGGACTCAGGGATATGGGGTGGAGCTAGTAAGGACGTAGGGATAAGGGGCGGAGTTGGTAAGGACTCGGGGATAAGGGGTGGAGCTAGTAAGGACTCAGGGGCGGAGCTAGTCACACCTTAAAAATTCAAGTAATAAGTATTTCTTAGGTCTCATCGACCCCAAGTCACTTTTGTTATAAATCACTTTACCCCTAATGTGAAACTTCCCGAGCAACACTAAGCAAAAAACAAAACAAAAAATCACATGAAATATTTAAAGAATTACCTTAAGAGTGACAGGACGATTAATGTTGTTGAAAATAACTTCCATTTTAGAATGATCAATGTATTGATTTTGTTGTTGGGACAATATATTCTCCATCTTTAACTATTCCATGTTTAGAAACTCTTGGGGCTCTCTATTTAATAGAATTTAAAATCAAGACTTCTTTGATGACTTCCTTTTTCTCTCCTAAATTCTTGGAAATACATATGGACTGATTAATATATAGAGGCGATAGAGGCGATCGAAAGTAATTCAGTTGATTGATTATCTGAAATTTCACTTTGTTTGTGCGGTTCCATTTTCCTGTTCCCCATTTCAAACAAACAAACAAACAAAAAAAAATTTATGAGGAAATGGAGAGTAATGAATTTATTGACTAGGTTGTCAAAATTTGGTCATTTCCAAAAGCATAATTATTTATAAAGATAATATAGCAAAACAAAAATATTTCCTTCATCTCATTTTGTATCGTTTTAGCTCAAAGAAATCGTCACAAAATAATTATTACTTTAGAAATTCAAAAATAAAGTTCATGACAATTGTTTCCAACTACTCAAGTTAAACATTAAAGAAGCGTGCACAATATTTTAAAGGGTTATTGCTAGAATAATAACGACTATTTATCTATTTTGTACTCATTTAAACAAGAGTTAAAAACTAGCTGCACCCAACTGAGTGAGTTTTTATTTTATGTACTCCTTCGTCCTAATTTACGTGACATTATTTTCTTTTTAGTTAATTTAAAAATGAATGACATCTTTTTTTATTAACTATATACTAACCTTGACCTCCAAGGTTTTCACCCACTTTTTATATAGACAAATAAGCCATACGTCAATTGTCAATATTTTACCACTTCATTGATCATTAGGCCACAATTGAGATGTCTGCATTTACTTTGGAGTAATTAAACAAAAGAGACAAACAATGTAGCTTGTGCTCGTCGCACTAGACTTGCATAGTGCGGGTTACCTCTCCTATATTTGCAATTTATTGCATAGAAACAGAGGTTTTATCTTTTGTGCACTTAGAGGATAGCAGCTGCAGATCCCTTGTCATTAAAAAAAAAAGTCTAGAAACCAAATAGAGTTGCATAAATTGCATGCTCTTTGTATAACACACCAAAAAAAATCAAGGATTTAGCGACAATTATATAATAGTCGATATATTATATTTAGCAACAACAATAAATACGAGTATTTATACCCAACACTCTATATGAAATGTTACTAAAGACTTTAGCAACTCTAAATACAATGACATTAAGTCATTAACTCAATTACCGCTAAATGTTTTTGCGGCAATAAATGTTACCACTAAAAGGAACATGATTAGCATATCTCAGCAGAAAGCAAACCAAAATTACAAATGGAACACTTCCTACAAAATCTTTGAGTAAAGCAAAATCTATTTCTTTGTCACACCAATCCTCATAAGAGCAACATAAGCCAAGAACCTAAAACCAAAAAGCATAACAGCCAATGCAACAATTGAGATGCCTTTACCTCCAAGTCCTATAGTTTTTATGGAAGGAGAATCTTCAACTAGACACGTCGCGTTTAGGCCACATGAATACGTTTCCCCCAGACTATATTGAGACCCCAACAAGAGCTTGTACGCGTGTTGAGTTATTGATATGTGCTTTATCCAGGCAATAAACCTCGGGACATGCTGAACATAGTACCCTCCAGCTAAGGTATACGATATCAAGATGACTAAAGCGAGTACAGTAGCTGACTTTTCGTCCATGACCATTGCACCAATAGCAAGTCCAAGGCTTTGGGAGACTAATACATTGTAGAGGAGGCTGAATAAAGTAGAGAAGAACCTCCCCGCAGATGGTTTTAGACCAGCCATCCAGTATGTTATAACAGTGGAAATAGTCGGAAGGACTAGCTCCATCGGAAGGTCACCTACAGTCATAGCCATAAAGTACGCGGAGAGCCTATACATGCCAGATGATCTTTCTTTCTCCAACATCAACCTTTCTTGTGGGAAGGTAAAAATACCTTGGAACACAGAATAAAACTCCCAGAAACTAGTGTAGAAGAACAGAAGGCCTGTCTGCAACAGTTAACAAATGACATTAATTTAACTTCGATGATATGTACCAATTACATCGTAAAAAAGAGTTCTTTACACTATCAGATTACCTAATTATAAGATTACGTGTAGCCGTTAATAACAACCTGGTTATAACAAGTTAAATTACACTGGTTAGCTTAATTCTTTATAGTTCCAATTTTATAATAACAACAACACATATACACCCGGTGTTATCCCACAGGTGGGGTGGAGACGGTAAGAGTAAGAAGACCTTACCTGTACCTCGTGAAGGTAGAGTATATATACCAATTTAATATCAGTTCAACGGCTTAATTCACGTAAAGTTAACAATTACCTGATCTTGAATGTTGTTAGATTTCCACCATAACAATCCACTGAAGAAAGACATCACCAAGACTTCTCCAACCTTGAGGTTAGATAAGGACTCATGTTTTCTTTCTTTCATCCCTCTTCTCAGTAACACTGAGAATTGCTGCCACCATGTATTCGACCATTGACTGAATATCTTGTCAGGTAATTTTTCAGTAGCCAGGTGATCAATAGATTCTTGCAACTGTTCGTTCAAGTTCTCCGCTAGATTGGTTTTGAAAGCAGCTACCAAAGTTTGCTTGATTAATGCTGGATCTTCTCTAGGAGCATCAGATAATACGCGAGGATCATCTGATAGTATACCTAAGAAATTAAGTTACACAAGTCAACGGTATTGTAAATAGCAGAGTGGTTTTGCTGACATGATCCACGGAGATTCAGCCCCTTGTTTATCCGATTCATGAAAGAGCAAAAAGGTCTAACTACATGAAATTACTATCTATAACAAAGAAGGATAGATAAACATACCACTTGATAGATCCAATAAGAAGTCCGATGGATTCATAGCAACTAACGGGGGAAATCCGATGCCTGAAAAATATCCCATTGCATCTTTGCCTCTGCCAAAATACAGGGGATTTCCTTCGGATAACAGCAACACTTTGTCGAACATGTAAAATAGCCTACTAGAAGGCTGATGTATTGTCATTACAACCGTCCTGCCACCGTTTGCTAAATCTTTTAACGTAGACACAATCCTTAAAGCAGTAGTAGAATCAAGCCCCGATGTTGGTTCATCTAAGAACAATAAACTCGGATTGATAAGCATTTCTTGCCCAATACTTACTCGTTTCCTCTCCCCACCAGATATCCCTCTCAAAAGCGAATCTCCAATGATGCTATCCTTGCACTTTGTTAATCCAAGTTGAGGTATAACTGCATCACAATGCGCGGTTTTTTCCTCAACTGAATAAGTTTTAGGTAAACGGAGGAGAGCAGTGAACACAAGCGTTTCGTACACTGTAAGGTGAGGATAAAGAACATCATCTTGAGTAACAAAACCAATGCTACGCTTGATGGAACTAGAAAAGGGGTTATTATTGTACGTTATAACGCCATCTAGATGGCCATTAACGAGCCTGCCTCCGAGTCCTGTTAGCAGAGTTGTTTTTCCACATCCTGAAGGGCCTAATATCGCCAGCATTTCACCCGGAGAAACGATCCCCGAGACATCCTTCAAGATTATTTTCTCTTCCTCTGATTTTGATGAATTCTTCAAACATCCTTCTTTTACAAGCTTAATCTTGTAAGCAACATTCTCAAACTGCAAAAACACCCAATGCATTATCTTTAGCAAATAACTTGATGAGTTTAACTTCTATACATTCAATAATTTTTACACAATCTTATCATCTAAACTATGTACAATCATAAAAAATTGAATCAGTTTGAATGATTCTGATACCATTTGTAACGGCCCATCCCGCTAATGATATTGTTCGTTTTGAGCCTAGATCCGTACGGTTTTAAAATGTGCCACTAGTGTGTTAGGTCTGCTTACTTATATACCAACATCTCTATTGTGTTTTGCTGATGTGAAACTTCTTATCTTTAGTTGAGGTATCATACTCTTGCTTCTAGTAGCTAGTTTATTATACAAATCAATTGTATATTTGTAGTCATGATATAATTATCGATTAGATATACAAATCAATTGTATCTCCCTCCTAGATCTCGTTCGCCTCTCTCTCCCTTCTAACACGTAGCTACGGATTCTTATTACAGAAACATTAGTAAAGAATCCTTATTACGAATTTTGATAAATAAAAGCCTAATTTGGATCGGCTGACTCTTGTTGTCCATACGGTACATATGTAAGACCTCTTTAGTCCTATTTGGGATACACAAGAGAATCAAATCACCAGCCATATAGAGTGTAAAGTGAGAGAGTGCACATTTCCACACATAATTTTCACCCTAGGAGCCAACTTCAAATTGTGATTCCCGTTTCGTTCCTTATCTGATTGAGCTAATTTATCGTCTTGTCTACGAAAAAAACCTAATTAGGAACTTTTAGAGTAACACCAAGAAAAAAAATAAAACAAAAAAATATATGAAATATCTAAAGAATTACCTTAAGAGTGATGGGACGATTAGTGTTGTCAAAGATAACTTCACTTTTAGAATGATCAACGTGTTGAGGACTCTCTATATTCTCCATCTCTTGTTCCATGTTTAGAATTATAAAAATAATAATAATACTGATATATTTCAAAATCAAGAAGCAATTATGAATTTGATGAATTTCATTTTTCTATAATGAATTCTTGGGAATATATATGGACTAATGTATAGAATATAGATTCAATAGAAAGTAATTAATAGGTCTAAGAGGAGTAAGACTCTACAAAAGTTACAAGGAAATAAAAATTAAAGAGTCATGGTCAAAGATTCATTGTATTTGAATTTTCAAATCTAAGTTATGTATTCCTTTAGTTTCTTTTTAGTTATCTTTTTGAGAGTCAGTTTGACTATTTTTTTAAAAGTAAATTAGATTATATTAATTTGATATTTTAAAATAAAAAATTAGATATTTAAAAACTATATAAAAAGTAATACTATAAATTGTAATTTTATATTACAATATTATAAAAGTACGAATAATAATGTTCGTAGACCAAAATATTCAACTATTAATTATATGCTTTTTAGTCTAATTCTATCATATTTTGGTTGGTAATTTGGAAAACTAAAAAATATCACATAATGAAAATAGTGTAACAAATATTACTTCCAAACGAGCACATACATATATAAAGGTAAAAAAAAAAGAAAAAAAGAAAAAAAAAAGACAATGATGGACACATAAATTTATTTCAACAATTTCTGATGTGTTTGAATGTTAGAAATTGTTGGAATTATGACCTCCTTAATTCAGTCAAAGGAACACGTATTTGTTACCTATTCATTAACGTTTGATAATTGTGATAAACAATCTTGTAAATAATAATCAATTCACAACTTCGAATTAATTATCACAACTTCAAACTACACAACGATTACACACCTACGTAATTTAAGGAATTATAAACTCTAATCCCTTACTATCCAAGACAAAAAACCACCGGTTCAAGTCTTCTAAAAAGTCTTCCAAGTTGCTCCAACTTGTTAGACTCTTCCTACACTCAACACTCAATTGTAGTCGATAACAATTAACTATAATCTTACAAACTTTTTCTCACAAAACTCGCAGCACACCAAGTGTTATACAAAACCCTCTCAAAAACTCTTTGATAGCGTTTTGATGAACTCTCTATGTAAGTAAGCAAACTTCCTTGAATAAGTTATTGCCCTATTTATAGATTTGGACTTGAATCCAAAACCTATTTCAACTCGAACTCCTATTTGCACTCGACTTCCTCTTCCGCTTAGAACTTGTTAGCTCACGTGTTATGTTCTACTTCCTACTTCGTGTAGTCTTTCTATTTGATTGCGAAATCCTTCTCCCAATCGGATTAGATGAATTGATGAACTTGTATCACGTTGGCACAACCTGTTCTATGCTACTTTGTCATTCTTCAAAACACTTAGCTTATTTCCACCTAACAGAAATCAAGGAGGACTCAAATTTACCATTTTTTAAAATGGCAAAGACTAAAATTTACCCTTTTTTTAAAATGGCAAAGACTAAAAGTAGTATTATGTGTTTGACTATCAATTTGAGAAATTTTTTTCTGATACTAAAATAATAATTTGTATTTGACCAACATTCCAAAAATACTTTCAAGCAAAGCTATTTTTTGAGAAAATGATCAAATACCTCCTTAACCTATAGTTGAATTCTCAACTACACACTTATATTTTATGAGTGTCCTATTATCTCCTTAAACTATTTTAAAACGGAATAAATGCACCTTAAATGCTGACATGGCGCAGAGAACGTGTTCACTCTCTTAAAGGCATTTGAGAGATAAAGAACTGATCAAAAAAATATTTCAAAAATATTTTAACTTTTTGTTAAATACATATTCCAACTTTTACCTTTAATATTATTTTCTTTACTTTTTTCATTTCTTTTTCCTTTATCATTTTTCGTCCTCTCTCTCTCTCTCTCTCTCATCACTCAACACCCTCCCTACCATTATTGAACCACTATGACAGCCCCATCTCCTCACCCATCTTCTAATACATTTTCATAATTTGTCTCACAATTACTCACAACTCGATTTATAGATTTCAAGCTTCAAATCTTATTTTTTGTCTTTATAGATTTAAGTTTCCTTGTTGTTTTTGTTTTATTTTTTCTTTTTACCTTTTTTTTCTCCTTTTGTTTTCTCTTCACCGAAGCAACACCGGCAGCCTCAACTCCACCACCAGGTCGCCGCTCGTGCCGTCAATCGCCATCTACCTCCATCGTGAATCGCCACGTTCATTTTTAAAGTTGCTAAGCTCTCAATAATTTCAACCGAAATCCAAAACCAACTTTGAAAAATCAAATTTTGAAAGTCTCCAAATATTGAACACTATCACTCTTTTTGTGTTCATCACTAATTTTCCATTCAACCCAAGGATGAATTTTCAGATGTTAAAAAGGTTTATGAAGAAAATTTCACTCAATGACTTCTAAATTTAAGCTGGCTTTGTTAGTTTGAAAAATAATTTGGTCGAAGTAAAGAAAAAATGGAGTAAGAAAGGAAAGAGAAGAGAAAAAGAAGGATATTATAAAAGGAAAATTAGAATAAAGGAAAAATTAATATTTTTTTAATTTTTGAAAAGGTAAATAATGTGGCAAGTGCGTGTCATTTACTTTTTGATATAAATTTGAGTGTGAGCTTTTAAGGGGGTATATATTAGACTTTTAATATGTTCAGGTGTGTATAAAATAGAGAAATATAAAGTTCAGGTGGATAATAAGACACCCGTAAAGTTGAAGTGTGTAGTTGAAATTTCGAGTATAGATTGGGAGGGTTTTAGACCATTTTCTCCTATTTTTTCAACTTCTCAAAATTAAAGTAATTACTAACCCCAAAATATTTTTCTTTTTCCCAAGAGCCACCACAATTCTCTAAACTAATAATATTTAAATAATATGTATTTTTAAATTTTTCAAAACCTTGACCAAAAAGACTATCATTTCCCATTCTTGGATTTTCAGGCAAAAAAAAAAAAAGGATAAATTAAATTAAATGCAATATATTTGTTAGTTTCAAGGTGTAAAATTTAGTATTGCCTCTATTGTCATGACCTATAGAAAGACAACTGACCATATCCTGACTATCATCTCCACTCTTTTTGATGCAAACTTAAAGATTTTCTTTTCCAATAAACATATCCTGACTTCTAACTTATAAACAACATATTCTACCAAAACTTCTTCTCGGAAACACGCAATAAAATCATAGACAGTCAAGTAAATTTAATTAATAAAAACTCAGATACAATAATTATATCAAAATCAAAGCACGATTAAATATTATATCAGAAGTAATTTAAAATCAAAATCTTTTATCACAATATAAAAAAATTTCAATCTTAAAATCATGGCACGATCAAATTATCATATCAAAATCAAAATTTTTGATATTGCGATATTAGTTTACAAAATAGAAAATTGGAAAAGGTGAATGGTGGACCAAATAAATGCATTATTTTTATTCTATGAATCTTATTCTATTCTTTTTCCTATCGTTATCTTCATAATAACAACGACACCAACCGTTAGACAAAAAAAACTACGTGTTGGGTTTAACTTAGAGTATAAGGAATTAATATGATTTCTTTTTTCTTTTTTCTATTTACAAAATTATTCTTCATTTTAATTTGGTATCGAATTTAAGAAGACTAAGATTTTTTAATTTTGTGGTCTTAAATTAAAGATACGTAGAATATACTAAATATCTTTTAATATTATGGTCTTAAATATGTTATATGACAAGTTAGATTGTAAAAAAATAAAAAAATATTTTTCTTTGAAACTAACTGGAAAAGAAAAGTAAGACCAATAAATTGAAATCGAAGAAGTATATACTATTAGTGGGTAGAATTTAAACTCGTTAGGTTTCATATCAACAGCTCAATTTAACCCCCACCAAATCCTTTTTTTTTTTTTTGCTTTGTTAGGCAATTTTCCTTTGGGATTTTAGTTACCATATTCCTTTTCTTTTTTGTTCTTAAAGAGTATTTTGTTATTAAGAGCATTTATTAATTGGATTATTTCAAGCAATCAAGGATTTTAAAAAAAGGCAGTTTGATGCGCTAAAACTTTCGTTATGTGTGGGGTTTAGAGAAGAGTCAGACCACAAGGATCTATTATACACAGAGTTCTCTTACATTTTTGTAAGAGGTTGTCTCCGCGGATTAAGCTTCAAAATGTTATTGAAGCTAAATGGTTAGATTCAACTAATTCCTAATTAAGGTCCTTGTGTCCATTTATGTAATTATATTAGTGCTAATAAATACATAGTTAACACTTTGGGATGGTTTCATTCGCTAGCTTTTGGATAATTAAGGGTAGTATATATCCTTTAATGAGTGTTTAAACTAATTTATGCAAAATGTTTCTATTTATTTAGATTTTGTTCCTATTTTTTTTTAAAAAATTCCAAATATAACCTTTGTAAAAGTACTCTTCCAGACGACATTAAACTGAGGTCTAATGTTTGCTCATATATTATTCTACCTTACAAAGAAATATTGAATTATCACTTAACGTTTGCAATTAGTATTTATAGTATTTCAAATCATGATTTCACATTTTTTCATAAGATTTTTCAATTTACTTAAAAAGAAACACTTAACTGTGATCTAAATTGTTCATAAGTTACACGAGAAATAAAAAGAGGATCATCTAAATATGAAATATCTATCAATAACATATTAAATTTCAATAATATTAGGTAGTTAACATCTAAGTTGCTCAGATTCTTCAAAATTGTTTCCGCACTTGTGTCGGATTCTCCAAAAATACACTACTTATGAAATACCTGACACGTACCCCAGTAACATTTTTTAAAAATTTGAGCAACATAAATTACCAGAATATGGAAGGTTAGAGTAGTAACATCAACTTTAGGTATATATATTGTGTGGTGAAAGTTCAGATGTCGTTACATTTTGTTGGTGTGTCCTTTCACTTTTAATTTTTTCGAATAAATAATATACTTCTTCTTTATTGTTACTTACTCTTCTTCTTCATTACTCAAAAAAAGACTTTTATTACATTGTATATAGACACACATTGAAACTGAAACAAGAAAAAAAAATTGTGTGTAAAAAAAGTGTTTCAATTTCATTATCAATGGCTTCGAAATTGTTAATGATCAGTGTCTTTGTTTTCGATCTAATTGCTTTTGCTTTGGCTATTGCTGCTGAACAGAGACGGAGCACTGTATGTATCTATTAATTTTTTGTTATGTTATGTTCATTTTTATATTATCCATATTTTTGTCTGTTTTAATTCAGAGAGGCAGCGTCAGAATTTGAAATTTATAAGTTCGATAGAACCTGTAACTTGATCTCTGGCTCCGCTCCTTGTATTGATCCATTAAGATCAGATAACATAAAATTACTTGTGGTTTTGGTCTTTTATCTGTTAAATTCTTGAAAAATTGATCTTTATAAGTATGTGATGTAGAATCAGAATTTGAAATTTATGAGTTTGGAACTAGTGATTGAAAATTCATAGCTTATTTTAGTTACTGAATTCACAATTACATATTTGATGAAAAATTTAATATATGATCTAAGCAAAGTTTTATTAACTTGGTCCACGTTGTATACAGTACTATAGTCTATAGTTCCGCCTCTGTTTATAACTACAAAAATATCTATTACGAATAAATCAGCCTCTATCATATTGTTATTTCGAAAGTTATATTTCACACACTTTTCGTTTATATTCAAATTTTAGTAGTATATGTACTTCATTTTGATCTAACAACTCGTCATTTCATTGATTGATAGGCCACAATTCAAACAGATAATGAACAAGTGTATACTTATTGTGTCTATGACTCCGATATTTCAACTGGATTTGGCGTTGGCGCCTTCTTATTTCTCATGGCTGGACAAATCCTTATAATGGTGGCAAGTCGTTGCTTCTGTTTTGGAAAGCCTTTGAGCCCCGGTGGTTCAAGGGGTTGTGCTCTTCTTTTATTCGTCATGTGTTGGTATATGACTCACCACAATATATTTTTTCAGACTCGATATAATGTGATAATAATTAAGTTATTAACCTATGTTTCAGGGTTACATTTTTCATCGCGGAGGTGTGTTTGTTGGCTGGTTCAGTTAGGAACGCGTACCATACAAAGTATAGATCATCGCTCTTGTTTAATGATCGACCTGTCTCTTGTGAGACTGTGAGAAAAGGTGTTTTTGCTGCTGGAGCTGCGTTTATTTTCTTCACTAGCATAATCAATAAGTTTTACTTTATCAGTTACTCCAACGCTAAGGGTGGAGCAGGACCATATGGTGGAGAAGCTGGTGTGGGAATGGCAACCTACAAATGAATGTGATCAATCATGAAGTTCTATATGTATACAATTTTTTCCAGTTTTTAGTTGTACTTGACTTCATATTTTGGTACTCTTTTTTTTTTGGACAATGTTTAGGTGTTCAAAAGGTGCTTGATCCTTTTTTGTTTTTTTTTTTGGTATTGGTGTTTATAAGATGGTATTTTTGAAGACATAAAACCATTAAGTTTACAATAAGTATCTAATTGTGATGTCTTTTTGTTAAAGAGAGTCCTTAGCGCAAATTGTTTTTGTGAAAAAGTTAAAGTTGATTTTTTGGAATATGATATGTTGTTCTAGTAATGTTTCTAGAATATTCTAGGATAGTATCTGGGATAATTATCTTACAGAAATATCTAGATATCTAGAAGATAAAGTTCACCAGATTTTTCTTGTAGATGTTTTGAGGAATTAGATATTTGTAGAGAATCATGAAATAGTCTAGATTTTGTAATATCTAGAACCATCCATAGATAAATATAAATAGGGGATGATATTGTACATTTGTAACCAACCAAAACTAAAGACAATTCAAGAGTCTTCTCCATAAACAACTTCTCCTTTCTAGCTTCCTCTTCTTTGATTGAATCTTTCGGTCTTAGTTAACGATTTTGGGCTAGCAGAAAGTTCCTGAATTATACTTTTCTTCTGCTATTCTATACAGTTTTGAATAAGCAAATTTAAGCAAGAAGGAGAGTAGTAACATCTTATTATCCACATGAAGTAGTAGTAGGCCTCCTACTCTATCTCTATAAAAAAGCCTACAAGGATCGGAAATCCTTTTTTTAGAGAGTCAATGCACTCGGATAGACTCTAATAGCAGCTGTAACCTACTTCACGTCAACAAATGTGAGAAAGAGTACCTTTATTTTACTTGAAAGAATTGCTACCATAGGATTTATGACAAGATTTGATGGATCAAATCATTCTAAAAAAAACAACTTTCACATATAGCAAACATAAAAATCATATTTGTATGTTATAACTACAGTTTGCATAATTGTGCTCCATAACAAATTTTATATTTGCTATGGAGCTTTAGATTAGTATAATTCTCTAGATACATCCAATTTTATACAAATTGTTCAATTTTGTATAAATTCATTTATACATTGTAATTTGTATAATAAAATCTGTATTTGTATAATTATAAGTATATAGGACAAAAGTATATGTATTTGTATTTGTATATACACTTTTCTCTCGCTTTATACAAACACAAACGCATTTTATACATTTGTATACCGAATGGGTAATTGTATAACGAAAATGACAAATTGTATACCAAATTAGATGACAAAAATATGGGATGTTTATTGCGAATTACAAATAAAATAAACTATGGCTATAACATTTAATTTAAATTAATAATTTACTATTTCATACAATTTTTCCTTCTAAAAAAGTGAGACTCCATCCAAATCTTTTATTCCTTGGGTGAGACATTCTGTTCTATGAACACCCCAACTACAGAATGATTCACTTTCAAGAAATTAGATATTCTTTTTGAAAAAGTAAATAAATAATGTATAAGATAAATAAATTAAAATAGAAAGCGTGATTAATTCCTGACCAATGGTGTTGCTTGTAGTAATGTAGACGTTATTCAAATGGATTTTGTCAATTTGTAAATTCACATTAATCTATATAATAATTTATAATGTCAATTGACAATTGACATAGTACTCACTTGAAGGGTTAAAACTCTGGCGTCATTTGGAAAGAAAAACTGCATTACTATTCTGCACGCTTCGATACATTTGTTTCGCTATAAAATTTATCTATCGTTAATTACATATATATATAATCTTAAAAAGCACTATAGATATGTGGGATGGGATCAGGAGCAGTGGTGGAGCGTGGAGGGCATTGGGGGTGCGATCGTACAGAAGATATAATGAGCTTAAAATGTCACGTGTAACACTTATTTATTTTTTTATTTCTTAAGAAATTTGATTTCTTAATTATAAAAAAAATATAATTTTTAAATTTTCGATCAACTGACCATATGATTTTTTAAAATAAAAAACATGTTTCGTCCCTACTAAACACTCTTCTTGGTGGAGAAACCCAATCAAGAATCAACAAAGCTATAAAAAGCACGCTTGTTCGTGTCTGACTTCACCATTTTAGTTCTTTTGACTTTTGACTTCTTACTAATTTATATATATATACTTAGTATAAAATATGGAAAAAGGACACATATATCTCGAACTATCGTAAATGGTATGTAGATATCCTTCGCCATATTTTTGGGACATTAGTGCCCCTGCCATCCAAAAACTAGAGTATATATAACCTTTATACTAATGGACATACACGTGTCATAATATTATTCACCGGCCCCACATTTATTAAATATCAGATCAACGGATAAGATTGCGTCACGTGTCCCTATTTAGTCTTCCGTTAGAGTGAAGATCATATATGCTTTAGTTTTTGGACGGCAGGGACACCAATGTTCCAAAAGTATGACGGAGGATATCTACGTACCATTTATGATAACTCGGAGTATATTTGTCCTTTTTCCCTTTTTTTTTATATATATATTTTGTAAATTCGTAAGGCGAAGTGTTTAGGGCCGTAAATATCCTTTATTATTTTCATTTTTGAAATAAAACTTCTAGAGTAATGTATTTGACCTTTGAAATAAAAAATAATAATTCATTACTAATCACAAAAGCAAGTAGTGAGGTAAAACAAATCTATCTCTTAACCTACAAGCAATATTGGGTTGGCTTCTACTAAATTGCAAGAGGCATGCCTTTCTATGCTAATGAAAACATGCAGTCACAAATTACTTTTTTCCTGTCTTTTTGGTGTACATATGTGAAAAGAATATATTCTCTTTCAACTTATTTATCTTACTTTCCTGTCGTTATTAATTTACGACTCTTTAATTTTGACATCTCATATGATATGTTTAAAGGACACAATTAAAAAACAGTTACATTATACGTATTTTTACTTTAATATTATAAGATTCGCTTTTTTTTTTAACTTTCTTAAACTTCACGCTAAGTTAGCAAATAAGCAGAGGAAGTAGTTGATGAAGAAGGCTTCAATAAAATGTCAACATCCATATTTTCTTGTCATCTTTATCAAATATTACCTAAGCTCACTCGTCATCATACTTCTATCATATTGCTTCAACACCCTTTTCTTCCCTCCTCATGTTGATGTTTTTTCAATTTTTCATTCATACATACTTCAAGAAAATCACCTCGTACGAGCACACGAAAAATGGAAAATATCGAATCGATTGATAGTGTTCAATCCATTATGTCAATGTATAGACCTTTGAAAAAGCTCAAAATTAGCCCATCATCTCAACAGAATTGCCTTAGATCAAGTGAAGACGAGGTGGAGCCTGTAGCTCAGAGGATAAGAGCACGTGGCTACGAACCACAGTTTCGTTTTCCTTTTGCTCTAGATGATCCTCCATCAAGTAATTGTCACATTAATTGGCAATCACTTACTCAAAATCAAACTATGATTTCTTTTGCACCTCAAAGTTGCTTTAATCAGTGTCGAATCACTGACAATGTTACGAGAACAACCACAATGGCGAATGTTTATGGCACTGTCTCCTCCCCTGTACCGCTTAGGTACAGGGGAGTGAGACAACGCCACTGGGGGAAATGGGTAGCAGAGATTCGCCTTCCTCGTAAGAGAACTAGACTTTGGTTAGGCACGTTTGAAAGTGCTGAAGAAGCTGCTTTTGCTTATGATGTCGAGGCCTTTAGGCTCAGAGGAACAGATGCGCGTCTTAATTTCCCACATCTGTTCCTCGGAGACCTGGCCACGTCTGATAATAACATAGACGTGACTAACTCAGCATTGTCAAGCACTACTTCATTCGCGAAAAATCCTTCTCAAACCCAACACAATAAAGGGAGCATCAGACAATGTCGGAACAAAAACAGGGTACCCTCAGCTGTGGAACAGAGTACCTTTGTTTTAGACAGAGAAATAAGTATGCAGGATAAGGCCGCGTACAATAAACCCTTGTGGTATGACCCTTCCCAGGACTCTGTGCATAACGAGAGCTTAGTGCACCAGATTTCCCAAATAAAGATGTTTGATGGGAGCGATTTTTATGAATCGACACCAAAATATACTAATAATATACAACAAGAAAATAGTGATATGTGGAAGAATGTACTTCAATCTAGTTCATTTGGGAATTACAGTATTTGCACTGATGATAATTTGCAGCAACAGCAGCAGCAGTGTGATTTCACTATTACTGATCCATGCTTACTTCCCTCCAAACTCCTAGAATAGGTGGCTATTTCCAGGGATCATGGGCAGAGCTACTGTGGTTCTTGAGTGATCAGCTGAACACTCTTCGTTGGAAAATTACACTGTATAAGTCAAATCTTACTTTATATTGGTATATAATAGCATTTTGGGACGATCTTTTCAACTTTTCCTCCATAGCCGTGGAATAGGTGGTTACTTCCAGAAGTGGATTCAGGACTAGTTCTGAGTAGAAGTGAACCTATTGTTTTCAACTTACAACTCTATATACATATACTTTGGGTCGAATTTAGAATTTAAACTGAACTAATTGTACTTTTTAATTATGGACATAGAATCTCTTTTTATTTTTGTTCTTTAACTTCTACATATATGTCATGTGACAAAAATATTGGATTTGATTGAACCATAGTTGAATTATTACATCTGCCTCTACGCATAATAAGATCACACTTATTTTAAATTTGCCTATTCTAAGTTTAAATTCGTCTCTAGTGATGGTTGTCACTCTATATGAAACATGAAATTTGTCAATTGAGCATAAAATAAACAACAAAGATCCCAAATATGACACCAAAAAATAAGTAATAAATCCATTTTTTCACACCAAAAAAGAATAACAAATCCACTTATTTTTTAAGGATATATCTTCCAAAAAAAAAAATTAGTTTTCCCCCCTAAATTCCTTTTCTCCACTTCTCAAACAATGGAACTAAAGTCCCCATATTCTAATCAAGTATATAACTTGAGTTTTTGTAAATTATAGGACACTACAATTTTATTTTATTTTAATTTCATGATTTTTTACTAGAGTTCTTAATTTTTAGACATAATAAATTTAAAAGTGTCATTTTTTTTCTATTCATTTTATAAGTGGCAAGAAGGTCTTAATTTGAATAACCCCAAATAATGTTATGCCTCTCTTTTAACTTTTTTTTTAAAAAATATTTTATTTTGGCTCAATTCCTTGCAATAAATAAGATTAAAATACACACATAACACATCCACATAGAAATTAAAATTTATGAAAGAGTTCTTCATATATTTGCATTAAATATTCAAGTATATTACAATCAAATACCATGAGTACACGTTTCAATATTATTTCATCACCAAATCTAGTAGTGTACAAACCTTAAAAAAAACTAACCAATTAATGTTTCCATATTTTTCTTCTTCTTTTCTCCCCATACAATTTTTTCAACAGAACTCTGTTTCTATCTTAACCAAATAACTGCCTTCAAAATATATATTTTTTCATCAAATCTCAATATCCAATTATATCCACTAGGAAATTTTCTTAGTTTTTGCAAGTTTTGCTATTTTTAGTAAATTTCCTTATCTTCAACACACTATAAAAGGTGACATCTAACATATCAAACATATATCTTCTATAATTCATTATACAAAATGTCTTATACAAAAAGAAGTTGTATTTCTGGGCTCTTTCTCTTGTTCTTAGCTCTTGCTTGTGAAGCGAATTCGGGGTTTATAGGAGTTAAAGATTCTCGTTTTGAACTGAATGGATCCCCTTTTCTATTCAATGGTTTCAACTCATATTGGTTGATGCATGTTGCTGCTGACCCTACTGAGAGGTATAAAGTGAGTGAGGTTCTTAAAGATGCTTCTGTTGCCGGTCTTTCTGTTTGTCGTACTTGGGCTTTTAGTGATGGAGGTGATAGAGCATTACAAATATCACCTGGTGTTTATGATGAACGTGTTTTTCAGGTAAATGTTTGTTATTATAGTTTTGATAAGTTTTACATCATCGCGTTGTAATGCATGTGAGTCCCTTAATCAGATATACTTGTTCTAAATTTAGGGCTTGGATTTTGTGATTGCGGAAGCTAAGAAATATGGTGTTCGTTTAATCTTGAGCTTTGTAAACCAATGGAACGACTTTGGAGGAAAAGCTCAATATGTTTGGTGGGCGCGGAATGCAGGAGCTCAGATTAGTAATGACGATGAATTCTATACTCATCCTATGCTCAAAAAATACTTGAAGAACCACATTGAGGTATATATGGGGTAATTATTATTAAACAACTTTTTTTTATTAATAATATTATGAAATTGTTACAGAAAGTGGTTACAAGGTTGAATAGTATTACTAAAGTTGCTTACAAAGATGATCCAACAATTATGGCATGGGAACTTATGAATGAACCACGCGATCAAGCTGACTATTCAGGAAAAACTGTTTATGTAAGCCTCAATTCAAGTTCAAATTAATTGAATTTTAGAAATATCAAATCACGTTTTTGACTAATATTAATGTTATAGGGTTGGGTTCAAGAAATGGCGAGTTTTGTGAAGTCATTAGACAACAAACACTTGTTAGAGGTTGGAATGGAGGGATTTTATGGTGATTCAATTCCTCAAAGGAAATCAGTTAATCCTGGTTATCAAGTTGGAACAGATTTCATTAGTAACCATCTTATCAATGAGATTGATTTTGCTACTATCCATGCATACACTGACCAATGGTAGTGTTTACATTTTTTCTCTACGTACAATTTCATTATATAGGTCTAAATATTTCTTTATATCGATCGTTATAGGGTGTCTGGACAAAGCGATGAAGCACAATTGGTGTGGATGGAAAAGTGGATAACAAGTCATTGGGAAGATGCAAGAAATATATTAAAGAAACCTTTAGTGCTTGCTGAATTTGGCAAGTCTAGTAGAGGTCAAGGATCAAGAGACATATTCATGAGTAGTGTATATAGAAATGTGTACAATTTGGCAAAAGAAGGTGGAACAATGGCAGGAAGTTTAGTATGGCAACTAATGGCACATGGAATGGAGAATTATGATGATGGTTATTGTATTGTTTTGGGACATAATCCTTCAACTACTCAAATTATTTCAGATCAAGCTCATGTCATGACAGCTTTGGCTCATTCTTTCAATTGAGTGAAAAGGCATCAAGATCATTATTATACAATAATCAATTTATAAGTGGATTTGAGTTTGAGTAATCTTAAATCCATCATTAAGTATTTTTAATTTGAGATGACATTACCAAACATGTTGAAGTTGATTAATCAAACTCAAGAATGTAATTGAATAAATAGTTTTAGTAAAAGGGAAAGTTATGTTTTATGTCCTCTTGTTTTTATTTTGAGTTTAATTTTTTAGTTTGAAAGCAAAGATCAAGAACACTAATTTTAATCCAGTGGAAATTCACAAAATAACACATGCAATTATATTGCTATCAAACATATACAAACAACAAAAAGAAAATTAAAAAACTGAGAAGTCCACTCTCGCAATCTTCTATTAAGTCCGTCGTCTCTGAGCTCTCTTCATTGACCTTCTCATTTTCTTGGGATAAATGCCTTCAAAAAATTCGACAAACCATTCTGGCTTACGATATTTAAACATGAAGCTCCACACAACAGTTCCAACAACTAGTCCACAGCTGTAGCCAATGACTACTGATTCCCACATAAATCCACTAAAAAAATATGACTCGTCTTCAGACTCCAATGGTTGAGGAGCATGGGATGGATCACTTGTTCCACATTGCTTTGATAAAGGAGGACCACATAAATCAAGGTTTCCGCCATACGAGTCATTTTCAAATGTGTTGAATTGTGGACCGTGAGGAATTGGTCCAACAAGAACATTCTGAGAAAGGTTTAACTTTTCCAGAAATGTTTGCCTTGTCAATTCCTGCGGAATCTTTCCAGTGAGCCGATTCCAAGAGAGATCTAACGCTTCAAGTGTATTCAATTGCCCCAATTCCATTGGAATATGACCTATGAGATTGTTATGGGATAAATTGAGTAGCCAAAGTGAGCTGAGATCCTTTAATGTTTTCGGAATGACACCTTCAAAATGGTTGCTTGAGAGGTCTATGGTTGTCATAATTGTGCTGATTCTTTCTAGTTCAATATCCTGGCCTTTGATCACCAAACTCACAGAATCCTCATAAGATGCGTACAGTGACCTCAAAAATGGTTTCATGTACTTGATCTCTCCTGTGTCTTTACCATCTAATTTAATCAATGCCTTGAAGTTTCCAAAAATTTTTGCTGGAAGTGAGCCACTGAATTCATTACGAGAAAGATCAAAAATTCGCAACTTGGGAAAGCAAAACGTACTCTGACAAGTACTTATTGGTCCATGGAACACGTTGGACTTCAATATTAGGACCTGCAGTTGTTGAAGTGTTCCTAGCCAAGCTGGAAATGTATCATTTATAGCGTTAATCCCCATATCAAGAACTTCTAAACCACTACAGTTGAGCAACGACACAGGGAGAGTTCCTTCAAAGTGATTGTCATTCAAGACAATGGTACTCAATGAAGTGCTCTTCACACATAACGGGGGAAGACTCCCAGTGAAATTGTTCCTTCTTAAGTTCAACACTATTAGACTAGTCATGCTTCCCAAGCAACTTGGAATCGAGTTATTGAAGTTGTTGCGTGATAAATCTAGAAATGTAAGATTGTTCATGTTACAAATGGTTGCAGGTAGTGGACCCTGAAGGGAGTTAAATTTAAGATCAAGATACCGTAGATTATAGAAATGAAATTGCGGTAGGTGGCCTGTTAAAGAATTATGTGAAAGGTTCAGGTAGGACAAGTTGTCCCACCTTATGCCGCTAAACCAGTTTGGGATTTGGCCACGAATCTTATTGTTAGAAATATCCAAGACCAGAAGTTTCTTTACATTTGTCAAGAAGTATGGAAAATCCTTCAGTTCACAAGATGATAACAGCACACTTCGTAGGCTAGGAAAAGTGATTTGTATTCCCTCATCGACGGTGGTGTTATTTGATGAAGGGTCGAGGGTAGAAAGGTTTGTGAGACTCGCAAGTGATTGAGGAAAAGAACCACTGAGGTGATTATGGCTTAAATCTAGGTATTCTAATGTTGGGTTTGTTTTGAACTCATTGGCTAGTCCACTAAATTTATTATGATGGAGCACCAATGTAGATAGCAAAGGGAGGCTAAACACCGAAGATGGTATGGTACCGTTCAGTGAGTTGTACGACAAGTCTAAGCTTTGAAGTTGTGTCAAGCTTACAATTGTAGAAGGAAGCGAACCGATGAAGCTGTTGCTATCAAGATATAAATAATGTAGCTCTTGGAGGTTAGAAAAAATGTCGGGAATTTCACCTGAAAAGGAGTTGGACGAAAGACCTAGAAATGTGAGCTGCTTCAATTTAGAGATTGTGGAAGGAATATGGCCGGTGAAATGATTATTACTGAAATCCAAATACCTGATTTGTGTAAGATTGCCAACGGAATCAGGAACGCGACCGGATAGTTGACATCCATACATGTTCAAGATATTCAAGGAACTGAAGGTGCCAACTGAATCAGGCAGCTCACCGGAGATCCCTGTGGAAGAAATATCCAACTCCAACAGAGTGTTGCTCGGGTGGATATTTGGTAAAACTCCTTTGAGAAGAGCATTGAAACCCAATTTGAGCCTTTCCAAGTTTGGCAGAAGGAAAAAGCTCTCTGTGAGAACACCTCGCAGATTAGTACTTCCAAGATCTACATACCTTAAGGAGGAAGAAATATTCACAGGTATCGGAGATGAGATGTTGACACCAAAGAGAGATAGTACCTCTAGATTTGTGAAGTTCTGAAGAATTGTTTCAAATGTTCTCTCATCAAGTTCACATCCAAGACAAAAAAGTTCAAGTGAAACCAAATTGGAAAGGTATGAGATTTCTGTTGGGATTTTCCCTTCTAACAAAGAATCAGAAAGATTGAGATGCCTCAAATTCCTCAATCGGCCAATGTTATGCGGGATTGAAGAAGAATAGAATTCATTGTAAGCAAGGTTTAGTGTACGGAGATGATGGAGTTGGAAGAGGCTGCTATTGGGATGAATGGTTCCATTAAGCAGACTGCAACTAAGGTCCAATCCGATAACATGACCGGTTAACATGTCACAAGTTACCCCGTCCCAACTGCAGCAATCCCTACTCTCATTCCAAGACTTTGTTTTTGGGATATCAACAAATTGAAGTTCAGTCTCATCCGAACATCTAGGTTGGTCAGAGATTTGAAAGGATTGTTTGAAGTGAAGCAAAGCAAAAGCTTCAGTGGGAGAGCAAACATGATGCATCATCACAGAGGAAGAAGAAAAGCTTTCACTAACTATCAACAAAAGACAGACAAGTGAATAAAAGAAAAAGAGAATTCCCATCTTTTTTTTTTTTTTTAATCTTTTGTATTCAACAAATAACAGAATGTTCTGTTCTTACAAATTAATCATCATTATCCACATATATATACTAGTTTATGAGTTACACTTGTGTAGTTTTTGTGAAAATATGCCTCTAATGAGTAATAAAATGCAATAACTATATAAAAAAAAAAATTAAAAGTACTGTGACAAGAAACATTAAATGAGGGTAGTATTTTATTGTTAAAAAATTAATTCCTTTCATGCTAGTAACGGTAAATTTTAAATTTTAGTTAGTAGTTAGCAAAATTTCAATCAAGTCACCAATTAAAAATACATATTTACTACATTCAGAAATTCATATAAAATCGAATTAAAGTAGTCCAATAGAAAGAAAAACAAACAATAAAAAAAATAGAGAAGAAAAAAATACAACATACACATTCTTGTTAGGACTTTAATCATAACAATATAGATGGAAAACAATATACAATATCAGTACATAATTTTTAGAGTTTTTTTCCACGCCTTCTCCGATAATCAATCAAAATTCAAGAATCTTCTTCACCAAGTCAAACTAAAACATGAATAAAGTAGTATATATTATTAACATTAAGCTAAGAGGTGGAAGGTGCTACCACCTAAGCAACCCCCTCTTGTCCATACTATTTGCAATTGTGTATTATACATGTCCAGGATACTAACTTCATGATTCGAACTCAAAATTCTATCACTTCCCATAGAATTTGTGGAGATTGACTTGTCTATTGTGTATTATATTCGCAGTTTTATTTTCCCGGATATCACACGTGTATCTTGTGCTTCGAATACCGCTTTATTTTGTTTTCATCTGTATGCTATACTACTCTTCTTTTCATATTATTTTATTGTTGTTATTACTCTAATTTTCGCAATCCCTTTTTCAAAATGTTTGGCCATGCTTTATTTTGAGTAGAGAGCCTATCAAAAGCAACCTCTCATAGAGATAAGGTCTGTGCACATTCTACTTTTTTCTAGACCCCACTTCTGAGATTATACTGAATATGCTATAGTTGTTATTGACTTGTCTATCGAACTGTGAAGTAAAACATCCAGACAAATAAATGGGGTACTTGCCTCCCATCTACCACAAACTAATTAGTGGTTGCAAAAAAAATTGTCCCAAATGTTAAGTCAATTTCCATAAAGACTCCAGTCTTTAATTCTTGGTTGCTAGTATTCCATATTTGTTTTCTCTAAATGTTGTTTTCATTTCGAGGTCATCCACTATCTTTGTAGCGTGTGTTACACAAAACAATGTGAATTGGTCCCGTTAAGCAACACACACAGTAGAAAAATTTGGTGCAGAACTTGTAACAAATTTCCAATGAGAGATACTATTGCTTGACCAAGTCAAGTGAGAAAAACAAAAAGAACAATAATTGAAGACATGATTTAACTCCTGTGTTTACTTAGAGTATGTATGTAACATTAATGATACCGTGTGGAATTTTTCCCACTTGTGAGTCACATTATATAATTTTCCACAAGACTTTTCACATTAAGTTAATGAGAGACATGTAGTTGTAGTAGAAATAGATGTTTAAACAACTTCTAAGTCTTTAAAGCCAATTTCCACAAAGACTACAAGGGAAAAAAAGCACACATATGATACAGTTCAAACATGAAGAGATGGAAAATAACTAAACCCCAGTAGTCGAAGCAATGCTAAAAATAACAAAGAGAAAACTCAGACGAAGTAAAAGAAAAAAAACAACAAGGTTCTTACATAGACCACAAAAAAATCAAAGCATAATATTCATGAGATTATTCCAACATTACTTATTATACATGATATATATTGTAACTCTATTGTTTTGATGATCCTAACAAACAATGGGACCGGGTCCTATGTGTTGTGCATGTTCTCTGATCAAAGCTTGTGACTTGTGCGTTTAACTGGTAAGATATGTTTCTAATCTATAAAGGAACGGATCATGTCTTTATCATTTCTGGTAATAATGAGCATAGTTAGAGTTAACTGTGCAATATGTGATTGAAGTTTGTAGTAACTAGAATTAGTTGACATAGTGGGCAATAAAGTTATTGCTTTGGCTCTTTTCATAATAGGGGTGTTACAAGTTACGAGATTAAGAGTTTAATCCTTGTATTATTGTTGGAGTTTGTATTCACCTGTTACTTGAAGATAGTGAAAAATAGTTGGAAAATCCCATTGGACAGGTCGTGGTTTTTCCTCCCTTGAGCAAGGAGGTTTCCAAGTAAAACTCCTTGTTGTTCTTATTTGTTCTTTAGTTTTTACTGCACTAAAGTGTGACAAGGACCTGGTCCTGTAGCACGTGGTGGACTCTTATAAGTTAACATATATTACGTCTCCTGTAGTTGAATTATGTGAAAGGTTAAGGTGCGACAATGAATACCATCTCATGTTGCTAAATCAGTTAAGGATTGAGCCATGAATCCTATTATTAGAAAGATCTAACACCCGAATAGTGGAAAATCCTTCAGTTCACAAGATGAAAACAACAAAACTTCTTGGCTAGGAAGAGTGAATTTGCTACCTTTAACGAAAGATGTTTGTAGAGATGAATATAATCAAGACTTTGCATGGTTGTAAGGACTTCTATTCCTATATCATCAGTCAAGTGTTGGCTAGGTTTATGAGATTTGCAAGTGATCGGAACAGGACCACTGAGCTGATTATGAGTTAAATTCAAATCCTTTAAGCCAGGGTTCGTTTTGAGCTTATCATCCACTTCTACTGAATCAATGATGATGGAGTTTGTAACGACTGGTTTGCACCTTATTTTTTAGGTTTAATTTGTCACTGAATAACGCGATGTCTTTAGGTATTCAATATACATCTTAGTTAACTGTTGTATCGTATGAATCCACCAGGAGTGTGTAAAGATATGACACCTGGACTTAACTCAAACCCAAAAGTTAGCTAGTTCGTGAGGGGAAGTTTGTCCAAGTTCATATAAGGAGACCAAATTCACATCCCTCTACTGATGTGGGACTTCTTAACAGAGTCAAGGGACCACGTCCTTGACTAAGAAGAAACAATACAGCAGAAATTAAAGCACACACAATATCTCTATATTACTAATTGTGGATCTGTTTCTCTATACAGGCAAATTCAGAAGCAAATATTTGTTTCTAAACATTTGAGAATCGCCTCCATATCTCTAAAAGTCACAGGTTAACGGGTGGCTCATTCTACTAAAATGAGTAACTTGTTACTCATATTTTGTAGTATTCCACAAGACTTTTTAGAGGACGAAGAAGACTTAACCAAATAATACTCACTATGTCCTAATTTTCTCTAAATATTGTTTTCATTTCAAGGTCATTGACTATCTCTGCAGTGTGTGTTACGCAATGGTCCCGTTACGTAACACACAGTACTGTACAGAAATTTTCTGCAGACTTCTAACAAATTTCCAATGAGAGAAACTGTTGCTTGACTAAGTCAAGGGATAAGTCAAAAAAAAAAAAAGAACAATAATTAAAGACATGATTTGACTTCTGCATTTCCTCCAACATCTACTTAAGATACTAGTCTTTTTTTACTTTCTTAAACATCGTATCAAGTCAAAACCAGACAAACAAGTTGAACCAGAGGGAGTAGTATCTAATTGTGAAATGATCTCAGATAAGAAAACACTCATCCTATACTTCAGATTTACCTTTAGCTCTGTTTTTCCATGATAATAATAATAAAATGCAGCTGTTATCATATTTGCTTCTAAACAACTGATGTTGTTGGATATCTTTGATGTAGGACACAATTGGTTGCTCACATTTGTATTTTATTACTGCAAAATAAGGATCCGATTCAGTCTTACAATTCTTAAACACAACTAACCAGAACATTATGCTAGATAGATAGTAAACAAAGTCCGTAAAGGATATTCATAGCTTCTAAAGGATCCAAATGAGCTACTAAGAAACAGTTAATCTTCCGCAGTCGAAGTTAGCTATTCTTAGTGTAACTGATATAGTAACTCCAGCCAAAAATTGTTGTCTTAAGAAACTGATTATCTTGTTATCACTCTCTTGTATGAAACCAGATAAATAAGCAGCACTGATAAATGTAAAACTTCTCCATCTTCTCTCTTTAGCATACTTCTCGAGTCCTTTTCTAATCTTCGTAGATTCATCATCTTCTTGTTCTGTTATCGGTTTTATCAAGGCTTCTCCGAGGCACTTTGCGATAACAACACTGTCCTCTAAAGCAGAACATCCACCTTGACCAAGATCAGGAGTCATGGGATGAAGTGCATCACCTACCACGCAAACGTTATTTTTCAAAATATTCCCAACCAGAACATTCCATGGTAATCTCAATTTCAGCTGAGCCATAGATATACAGTCGAGCGTAGTTCTGTCTATAATGGTGGAGAGTTCTTTAGACACATTACTAGCCTTGTTCAACACGAATTGCTTCAATTTCATTGGATCTTGTTCTGCATTTCCATCAACTGCATAAAATTCCAATTAAAATGAACGACTAAACATGACTAGTTTATGAGATGTATGCTATCAGGGCAGCTCGGTGCACTAAGCTCCTGCTATGCACAGGGTTCGGGGAAGGCTTGGACCAGGTCTATTGTACGCAGTCTTACCCTGCATTTCTGCAAGAGGCTGTTTCCACAGCTCAAATCCGTAACCTCTAGGTCACATGACAATAACTTTACCAATTACGTCAAGGCTCCCCCTTTAGAGAGGTAAGCTCTATAGCCAACAAAAATATCCTTCAAAATGTAAAATTTCAAAACAAACGGTATGTAGGAGCTGGCTTACAATGAACAACAGATGGTGTGAATGTGCAAAACCAGTACAAACTCTTCCCATCACTAGGAAGAAATCCAAACCGAACTCCACCTCCAAAATACGCGTGGAACTTAGGCTGATAACCATGTTTTTCCGGATACTCAACAAAGCCTCTAATTGCAGAGCGCCCAGAATAGACGGGTTTCTGAAGTCCAAGCCAGTTTGCCACCACAGAATTGACTCCGTCACACCCAATTAAGGCCTTAATTGAAGCTTATCAAAGTTAGTCACGTACTAGAGTAACGAAAGGTATTGAGATAATGGTCAAAAACACGTTTAAATTATCACGGTTGAAGTTTCCAATAATAGGGATCCCAAGTTAAGGATTTCAGAGAAAGATTTACCTTGGTTCTAATAGTGGAACCATCTGCAAGATGTACCAATTTCAATGGTCCAGATTCTTCAATGGAATCGACCTTTGAAGAATATCTAATCGCGCCTTGAGGCAGCTCATTAGCTAATGTCTCCAACAGATCTTTTCTCCTCACACAGCGACTTTCATACTCCACACTGCAACGTAATATAACTGATCTTAGATGACTTATGACTTCAAAAATAGAAAATATTGGCTGATGAAATGATCAGTCCATCCAAAAGTCCGACGGAAGACATACTCAACCACGTTATTCAAAATGAACTTAAGTCCTTCGTAAACATGCTATTTATACTTAAGTCCTTCGTAAACAGATGTGATTGTTCTCTACAAAGATCGATGCTGTGAGAACCAGAAGTTAAATACATTAGTTGTTCTTACTGTAATTGCATTACTTCGACGTTTGTGAGGAGTCTTTATATGATGGTTAGTGATTTATACGTCTCTATATAGATTGCGATACTCAAAGAATTATCAAATGTTTAGAACAAAATGAACATACATAAACATAAATAGATAAAAGGACTTATATAACCAACCCCAACTAATATGAAAATCGATATAATGCTAACCTGTTATTCCCCACAAATGATACCTCCTTGATAGGTGCACCTGAATCCGCTGAGAAACTTTTTAACCTGCACATCAACTCGAATGCATTTGACCACAAAATCTCATAAAAATCCGAAATTGAACTTCAAGTTGTTAGTAATCCTAAATCCTAACTAATAGCTCACCCAGTAATCGATAAGGAACGTTGTCTAAGAGAGTCCCCAATGCCCAATGCATCCAAAGCTCTCCAGGCATTAGTCCACAACGCCAATGCAAATCCAGTAGCTCGCAATGAATCTGCCGATTCCAACACAACACTCCGCAGCCCCAACCTACATATTACATACAAGACACGCCTTCCATCGAGTTATTTCTCAAATCGTCACTCAACTAATAGCGCTATTATATCATAAATATCATATTCTAGAGAGGCATAAGTTATAAATGTATTATCTAACTTGGTCCCACTTCTATGTCCTCCAACTTTGGATCAGTACAAGTAGATACTTAAATTATTTAAAAGTTAAACATGTAAACACACACATCCTATATAACATCCTACGTGACAGTTCTGCATCCTACTTGACATCCTACGTGTATTACTACTTATGCACATCTAAAGGTGGAGGGCATAAATGGTTGTTGAGATCAAGATAATAGGCATATGCCCTTCTAAATCAAACTTTTGGAAGTAGATGATGTAATTATTGAACACGCATTTTAGAATAGCAATTATTACCTGTGAAGGGCCAAAGAAGTAGCAAGACCAGCTATGCCAGCACCAACAATTACAATGTTTTCTTCAGTCTGCATTATTTCTCTGTTTCTCCCAATTTTATTTAATTAATTGATGCAAAAATCCTCAATATATATATATTAGTGCAGCCAATCATTATTCATTAAACAAATGGGTCCAAAGAATATAAATGACGCAAGCTCCTACGTTAGCATTTTCAACATTAGTCAATCTTGACGTTAGCCGCCATTGACGGACGTTTTAACTTAAACAGACTAGTACTACATTATTATATATATCATATATCATATATCAACGTTAACGTGGTAGGACTGTTTCACCCGTTAATCAGAGATTTCGAGTTTGAGCATAGGATATGGAATTTTATAGAGTGTCATCCTTAAAAGGGCCCTGTAATGCGTGAATAGTGAACAAGTTAAGATGAGCAAAGTATTTTTTTTTCAAATATGTTTCTATATTCTGTGTATATTTTTTCCAACTTATTTTTATAGGCATTGATATGGACAAAGAGTAAACTAGCAAAATTAATTAATTTATTAATGATTTCTTAATTACCGTGTAATACAGAAGGTGTCCATGCAATAGAGAAGGTGTCCATGTAATAGAGAAGGTGTCCATTTAACATTAGATGGGAGGGAGTAATGTTAAATTTAAAAGACACATTATATAAATATGTCATTCAATTTTGTTTCAGCTGACATTATGCCATCTAATTACTTTGAATGTACACAATTATATATTTTAACTAGTATAAAATTGATAAATAAAATATATGCATCCTACATGATATAATACATATAGGACATTACGTAAGATGTGAATTGTCATATTCTATCTGTGAGTACACAAATATAAATATATATTTATGTACATTTAAAATTAAAGAACATAGATATCAATTGAGGAAAAAAAAATAATAATAGATCCAACCAACAATAAAATAAACAAACAAGACTTCATCTATGATGACACAGCCAACAAAAATGACGCGTGGCATTAAAGAGTAAAACCGTAGAATAAATTTTTGATTAAATAAATATTTTGGCAACCAACAAACTAGATATACTCATAAAGGTTTTAAAAGAGTTAAATAATGTAATAATATCGATTGGGTTCCAACCCCAAAATCAACAAAATTTCTATTCAATTATGATTTTTCGCGGGAATTCTAGTAACTCAGTTGATTGATTACTTGAACTCTCACTTTGTTGATTAGGGTTCAATATCCATCCCCAATTTAAATTTTGCTTAGCAAAAGTAGGAATCCAAGCAATGCTATATAACATGACTTCTTACGTTGAATAGAATATGAATATTAAAATAGAATTGATTCAATTAAACTTTAAAAAAACAATTTGAAAATATTGCATAAATTAGAACAAAAATGAGTAATAGGCTTTTGCAAATAGTGAGAGATTATGATTATTGCCACTAAAGATCCAGTTTTTATAAGTAAATTCTAGTTCGCAATACTTAGGTTGGAGAATTAGTCCACGTGATTTTGCCACATCACTAATGGCGAAAATATTTTTTATTTCAATATATAACAAAAAATTATAAGTGACCTATTTTATATAATTCATGAGCAATTTAAACCTTTTTCTGTAAATTCAACAATTTAATGTCAATAAATTAATATTATTTTTCGATTCACTTTATTAATTAAATTGATTTTTGCACGATCCTAATACCATCAAATAAATTGTTATAATCACCCACAGATTTGTTAAAGCTTGTTGGCCCAATATCAAGTGGTAAAAAGCACAATTTATTTCTTCTTTTATCATTTAATAGAAAAAACAATTCGGCTGGCTGACATAAAGCTTAACAAAAAGAAAAATATATTCAGAAAGAAAATATTTGGAGGAATAAATAGAAAAATAACTAATGGATAAGGATATGACTATGTACATTAATTTAAAAAAATGTGAATTTCTAAACAACATATTAATCGTCAAAATTAAAAAATAACTTTTTTAAAATTTGTGATTTAAATTTATATTGCAATTTATAGTTTTTTAAACAAAATTTGTAAATATATAAATGTCTTTACTCCATTATCTCAATTTATGTGACACAAATAAAATTGAAAAATTAATCGTAAGTTTTTGATAAATTATTGATTATTGTAATTAATATTATATACATAGACACACACACCATAATATAAGAATAGAGCATTTTTGGATAAGCTATTAATGATACTGATAGTTTAAATCAAACTATGATAAAAGAGAGATATTTTTAGATTAAATTAATTATTTTTTCAGTTTAATATAGTTTAAATTTAATTTGTTTGGTAAAAATAATATAGTAAAATCTAAATGGATAAAGACATCATAGAAATACGAGAAACCTTATCATCCTCATCATTGTCACGTCACACTCTATCACTACAAGATAAAATTGACTTATGTCATCTTTAGCATCCTTTATTATTACTATATACTATAAAAATAAAAATAAAAACATTAATGTAAAAAGTTTATTATATATATTTCCTTAGTAACCATTTTTTTTATATTGTTGTTAGATATTCATCGTGAAGCTAAAAAAAGATAGAATGTTGGCTATATTTCACAAGGCATTTGCTCATCCTCCTGAAGAATTAAATAGTCCTGCATCAAAAAAATGTTTACTTCCTCAACAAACACTTCAAAAATTCATCTCGACTCGTCCATTTGACACCTCTTATGTTACCTTTGGAGATGCTGCTGCTCTTGCTTTTGTTCGTCCTAATTGCACTTCTTTGCTCAATCACACACAAAGGTAAAATAATTATTACAAATTTTAGTACTTTCTTCGTTTTTATTTTATGTGATACTGTTTGATTTGATATACGATAAAATTGTGGTATGAATATCCTTGTATTAGGGTAGGTGGCTTAGATCGCACCCCTTAGGAGTTGCAGTGAGTCATTTTTGTCAAATTCGGTGTGAACTCGAAATGCTTAGTGAATTATATATGCTGCCTAATTAGTATATTATATATTTTGTTAGAGATTTATACACGAAGATATAGAGTATTGCAAGTACTTATATTATTAAAAACTAAGATAAGCTTAAATGGACTGATATGAACACTAATGGTGACCCCAAATTAGCTACAAATTTGGTCGCTTGTTCATTTTTAAATATTTTTCAATTTAATGAATAAAGAAAAAATGTATTCTTTTGTTCGATTTTATGTGAAACTGTTTGACTTGAAATGATATTTAAGAAAAAAAGGAGGACTATTGAAATTTGTGGTCTAAAATAATTTTTAGATATATGTGTTGTTGAAAATAATTTCATTAAAGGGTAAAGATGGTATTTTAAAGTTAAATTGTTTCCAATAAAGTGATTATTTTGGGGACGGACTAAAAAGAAAAGTATCCCACATGGAACGGAATTTCGCCCTTGGCATTAGTTATTTTTGAATTTAGAGAAGAGAAATAAATAAAGACTAAAAAAATTAATAAGATACATATTAGTCAAATTACACCCCTAACTAATTTTTTCCTTAAGAATTGTGTAAAACAATAGCCTAACAAGACAACTAAATAGGAACGGACGGAGTAGCTCGTAGCTAACTGTTTTTTTTTTGAGAACACATTGCTGAATACGAATTTTGTTGTTTAGCTAAAAAAAAAACGTCTTTAGCGTTGAATTTCTTGAAATTGAAGCGAGATTATTATTGTTGTAGGTATTTTTGTGGTTATGATGATATTTACTGTTTGTTCATGGGGAGTTTGAACAACTTATGTGCACAAATCAAACAATATGGGCTATCACCTAAAGGTACAAATGAAGCCATGCTAGTTATTGAAGCCTACAGGACACTTAGAGACAGGGGACCTTATCCAGCTGATCAAGTTATTAAGGATTTTGAAGGAAGTTTTGCTTTTGTTATCTATGATAGTAAGACTGGAACTGTATTTGTTGCTTTGGTAAGTATTTGTATTACTCCCTCCATCCTGTTTTATACGAGTTAGTTTGATTCGACACGAAGTTTCAGAAAGAAAGACAGACTTTTGAAACTTGTAGTTTAGAATAAGTGATATATGTTTGTGTGACTATAAATCATTTTATGTGGGACAGAGGGAGTATTATTTGATTGTTCATTTACTCAAAACTCTGTTTCAATATGTTTGTCTGATTTTGACTTGATATGGAGTTTAAGAAAATAGAACAGACTTTTGAGTCTTGTTGCGTTGAAGTAAAGACATTTTGAATGTATCAAAATGTCATTTAATCTGTTGTCATATAAGTGCAGGGTTCAGATGGTGGGGTGAAGTTATTCTGGGGTATTGCTGCTGATGGATCTGTGGTGATTTCTGATGATGTAGAGGTTATTAAAGCTGGCTGTGCTAAGTCATTTGCACCCTTTCCCACAGGTAACATCTACAAGGAGTTTCATGTTTAGTAGATGAAATAGTTTGGTGAAGTAATGTCGTTTGTCGAAGGGGGGAAATAGTTGAGCCGCGTTATCAAAGTAAGAGCAATAGTTATGAACCCTGCAGACCAGTCCAGGATGGTGAAGGAAGAAATGGCATCCCCTTGGGGTTATATTGCACTTGGAAGAAGTAGAAGAAAGAATAAATATAGTGGTATTCTTCCTCTCGCAGTGAATAGGAGAGGAATTTGAATTTAGTTCTTCGATTTTACAAAATTTGATTCACTGCCTTGATTGACTTGGCTACATCCGCCCCCTCGTCTACTTACGTTACAATTTAACATGATAACTTTTCCTTGAAATGCACAGGTTGTATGTTCCACAGTGAGAAAGGACTAGTGAATTTCGAGCACCCGATGAACAAGATGAGGGCCATGCCAAGAGTAGATAGTGAAGGGGTAATGTGTGGAGCTAACTTCAAAGTGGATATGTATTCCAGAGTTAACAGCATCCCTAGAGTTGGCAGTGAAGCTAACTGGTCTGATTGGAACACTTCTTACTAAGTCGATTCTCTGCGATTTTCAAACTTCCTTTAGTGTTCCTTCTGTTTTCGTTCAATTTTTGAGTTTGTTTTAGGTTTGGTATCTTCCTTGTACGTGCTTTGCACCTGTGTATGACTCTTGAAAAATAAATGAAGCATCAGAAATGATTCAGCTTTGGAAATTTCCTATTCGGGCATTCGACCTTAGCTATTCAAACAACAAGGTTAAGATAAATCTATTGATCAATGTGAATCTCGAGAGTGGAATCCATGACACTCAGGATTCAGGAACCACAAAATTTACTGAATGGAAATGTCTGAAGTTGGTGTCTTGGCACATTGAATAATCCTTTTGTAGAGAACCTTACCTAAATATGCCATCAAGCTATCAGAAGTGATGTGGACCTTCAATTAGAGGCCACAGGTATTTTGAAACCGGCTATTTGAGCTGTTAGTGAAGAGTGGCATGAATGTGCATGTAGTGTTACAGTGATTGCATAAGAATAAGCTCAACTTTAACGGATGATATGTATGAGTCATTTCTGATAATTTGACGACATATTTGAGCTTTTTCCCGTACTAAAATTAGCCTGGTTTTGGGATAGTGGAAATAATACAAGTACCCCTACTACATTAAATTTCCTATGCAGTTTGATTGTTATTAGAGCTTTTTAGGGAAATTCCTCTCTGCTTATGCAATTAGCTCAACTTCACGTATAGCTTTTAAATAGAACTAGCAATATATTTTTGTTTAACAACAGAAGTTGTCCGTTGCTAATTTTTGTTTTTATGTAGTGAATAAGGAATCAAAATCATACTGGAAATAAATTGGTAACACCTTTGGTTCAGAAGAAAACAGGATGAGTGATATTTATTCCTAACTCAAAAATTTTACAAAGTGACAACTTTTAACTAACAACAAAACAGACTCTTGATTCAAATTCTCCCTCATCAACTCCCTTTTCTTGTTCGTCTTGGCGATGGTTAAACTCAATCCACAAAATTTAAGCCAACCCCACGAGTTTCTCACTGACTTCCCACACTTTACGCGCTTTCTCAACGTCACTGGCTTCTTCTGACAACTGGTTTTCAAAAGAGGAAGAGTTCTTGTTCCAGCTCCAGTACACACCTGATTTTGTAAGACTTGGATCGCTTACAACCTGTACAATACAAACAAACAACATCTTATGTTTAGTAACTTTAGTGTGACAAAAATTAGTTTCTTGATTAGGCCTAAGATCATCTTTACATGACATCAGAGCTAGGTCCATCTTCGTTTGGGCTCCCAGTCTATGCTCCAGTTGGGCCTGGGCGTGAAAGGGGTGTTAGAGTGGGTAAAAGTCCCACACTGGTGGTCTCCTTATATGGACTTGGTCAATTCTCCTCTCATGAGCTAGCTTTTGGGGTTAAGTTAGGCCTAGGTATCATATCTTTACAGACTTCACTGTTATAGTGGATAAAGTTCAGTGATGACACTGATTATTATTACCTGTGCAAGTCTCTTTCCAGATTCTGCCTCGGAGACGAATCCCTTGGTAATAAACTTCTGGAATGGAGGGAAAAGTAGCCTAAACAAGGGGATATGCTCCCTGAATAGCCCTGTTGTCGCGATGCAGCCAGGGTATAGAGAGGCAAATGTGATGCCAGTCTCCTCGTGGTATCGTCTATGGAATTCCTGCATAGTGAGCATATTGCAAACCTTGCTGTCTTTGTATGCTTTGGCACCATCAAAGTCACCACCATCAATCATGGCTGAGCTGTTAAGTCCATCGAGCCCCTTTGCCAAACCCCTCAAGTCCCCGAGGTTGGCCTTTGGAGGTACATTTCCAGCCAAAGTGTTAGTGTTTCCTGACAAGTGATTTCAATAACTACGGTTAATCCAATTGACTTAACGACTAGCAAATTTCGAGAATTTAGACATGGTCTACACTTGTTTTTTGCACGTATATATAGAATTCAACAACGAAACACTAGGTTCTACCAAACTATTGAACCCATAGTTGGATACGCAATTGATTGCTCTAATTACAGTCAGACCTCTCTATAACAATATGTCACTGGAACACCCAAGTTTTTCTCGGGACTATTTTTCATGTTATGTTATATTATATCTTCACTATAACACTATGTTGCTAAAACAATCAAAAACTATCCAGACAACGATGTTGTTATAAAGAGGTTTGATTGTTACCTGTAATCGAACCGACAATGATGAGTCTCTTTGAAGGGTAATCAGACTGCTTCAAGTCATCAATCAACAATCTTGAAAGAAGGAAATGACCAAGATGGTTAGTCCCAACACTAAGCTCAAATCCTTCAGCTGTGAATGAAGGCTCTTTCGCGGTAGGCTGATAAACAGCTGCATTGCAAACCAATACATCAAGAGGATTGCCTGATCTCCTAAAGTTATTGACAAACTGTCTGACGCTGTCAAGCGATGCAAGGTCTAAATGCATTATAGTGTAATTCTCTTTAGGCATCCCTGTTGATTTTGCTGCTCTTTCAGCTTTAAGAAAGTCCCTACATGCCATAATCACATGCCATTTCCCTGTCTCAGCCAGAGCTTTTGCTGTTGCTAGTCCTAGTCCTGAAGAGGCTCCAGTGATTACTACACAACCTTTTCTTAAGGTTTTCTTTCCTGTCACAGGGGAATTCGTAACACCAGGAGATGCAACCATCGTTTCAGCTCTAATAGCTCTGAGTGATGACTTTCTTCTGCTCTGTAACGAAATTCCAACAGGTTAATTTCACGTATGGCCACTGAATGTACTAGTATAGCTTGTAAAGTTCAGTTACTTCAAATGTGACAAAAGAAATGTGTGTTGTGAGTTGTGACATCCCTAAGGCTCTAATAGCTCTTAGGGATGACTTTCTTCTGTAACGAAATTCCAACGGATTAATTTCACGTATGGTCACTGAATGTACTAGTATAGCTTGGAAAGTTCAGTTACTTTATATTGTGACAAAAGAAATGTGTGTTGTGAGTTGTAACATCTTCTCGGCTCTAATAGCTCTGAGTGATGACTTTCTTCTGTAACGAAATTCTAACAGGTTAATTTCACGTATGGTTACTGAATGTACTAGTATAGCTTGTAAAGTTCAGTTACTTTATAATGTGACAAAAAAAATGTTTTGTGACTTTACTGTTATATAGTAGGTAAAATTCGGTGACCATTTCTTCGCGTTGCATCGAATTAAACCACATGAAAGCTAAAATTGTACCTTGATTTTGAATGAAGAGCCAAAATCAGATTTAACATGGTCAGAGAGAGAAATTCCAAAGAGACTAGAATCCTTCAAAGTTACACTAGTTTTCCCCTGCAACATAACAGAAATGAGTAAAAAGAATATGTTCTGCTTTTCGAGAGTCAATTTAACTCATATTTGAAGCTAAATTTGATTAGAGCAACTTAACATTATTGATCAAGAGTCAATTTACGCGATAGACTTTCATTTTTAGCCAATACAAAAAAAAATGACACACTTTTATATTTAGTAGCAATTTAATTATAAAATATTCATTTTACTTTTACTGAAATGATTTATAGTTACACCAACATAGATTGAGATGAAGAATTTCAAATTTCAAAAAATGAAAAATGTCACGTAAATTGATACGGAGAGAGTATGTAATACAAACCTCCTTGGGAATAGAGAAAGTAGAAGGAAGCAATGCAGCAGCCTGAAGAGCCATGAATATATTTTAAGATGAAGATTTTAAAAAATGATTCTTGGACTAATAGTGTGAGAATAGTAAGGATTTGGGGCACTTATATATACAGTGAGATATTATGGGGTGTTACAGTGATATTTTAGACAAAACAAAATAGTGTTATTTGGATAAGATAAATATTTCAGACTAGTATGAGTTGTGTCAATTGTAAACCACCAATGAGGCTTCAATGTTTAGATTTCCTTTTGATATTTCTACAATAAATAAACATATTCTAATGCTCAATCTTTAGTACTCCCTCCGTTCTATTTTATGTAACATTTTTTTTTTTTTAGTTAGTTTCAAAAAAATGTCACATTACTATTTCAAAAAACCACTTTTTCTGGAGTTGAATTCTAAAAACGCCGTTTAGCCATAAAATTTTGAAATGAAATTCTAAAATTTTCAAGAACTTGCTCACAAAAAAGTATAAGTTAATGTCCAATTTGTATTTATGACAAAACACAATTTCAATTTTCAAATGATATTTTTCACTTTGAAAATATATTTTTTAAAATTTCATAATGAAATATGATTAAAAGCCACCTACATAGTCCAAAAAGATAAATGATATATATTTGGCTCTTTACCCAAGGCAATCCACTTACAATAGTCATGGGCTTCATCATGGGAAATCTAATAAGTGACAAAGACGGGATAAAGGGCAGTTGAATTAAACTCCATTGCCACATGGAGTAGTACTAAAAGTAATTGTAATTACCTTATAAGTAGCTTAAATTGTGATAGTATTTTATATATCGATGATGATATATAGAACTTAAACTTTTATTAAATTCTGAGGTTTAACTTATATACTTTAGAGTTTACTTGTCCCAAGCAATGCTATAATAATTTGTTGTCTCAATCTTTTAGTTTCCACAATTGACACTACACATACTTCTCTCAAAAGTTTCATAACATGGTAGATCTTTGATATACACAATATTTTCACTAGGATGTGTCAGAAAAATATAATTATGTCTTTAGTTAGGATTTAACACACAACTTTAAGAAATTATAAAGCTTTTTGACATCTTAATCAATACACTGAACCTTTAACTTGAGTCAAGAGTTATCAACATCGATAAATCATACTATATATATATATATATATATATATATATATATATATACCTACAAAACTAAAATTTGACCTATCGATACAATATAATTTTATGATGGAGCGTCTAGACACCCCTCGGTCAAGGGTACCTCCGTCCGAGATCCTATGTGTGTTGCATGTCTCCAATCAATAATTCCTTTTGTAAAAAAATTTAAACTCAAAATAAAAACAAGAGGACATAAAACATAACTTTCCTTTTTACTAAAACAATTTATTCAATTACATTCTTGAGTTTAATCAACTTCAACATGTTTGGTAATATCATCTCAAATAGTTAATATTAAAAATGATGGATTTAAGATTACTCAAATCCACTTATAAATTGATTATTGTATAATAATGATCTTGCTGCCTTTTCATTCAATTGAAAGAATGAGCCAAAGCTGTCATGACATGAGCTTGATCTGAAATAATTTGTTGAGTTGAAGGATTTTTTCCCAAAACAATACAATAACAATCATCATAATTCTCCATTCCATGTGCCATTAGTTGCCATACTAAACTTCCTGCCATTGTTCCACCTTCTTTTGCCAAATTATACACATTTCTATATACACTACTCATAAATATATCTCTTGATCCTTGACCTCTACTAGACTTTCCAAATTCAGCAAGTACTAAAGGTTTCTTCAATATATTTCTTGCATCTTCCCAATGACTTGTTATCCACTTTTCCATCCACACCAATTGTGCATCATCACTTTGTCCAGACACCCTATAAAAAAATATTTAGACTTATAATGAAAACATGTGAAATTGTGAGTAGAGATAAAAATTACCATTGGTCAGTGTATGCATGGATAGTAGCAAAATCAATTTCATTGATAAGATGGTTACTAATGAAATCTGTTCCAACTTGATAACCAGGATTAACTAACTTCCTTTCAGGAATTGAATCACCATAAAATCCCTCCATTCCAACCTCTAACAAGTGCTTGTTGTCTAATGACTTCACAAAACTTGCCATTTCTTGAACCCAACCCTATAACAATATTAGTCAAAAACGTTAATTATAGATCGATATTTCTAAAACTCAATCTATTTAAGAAAAAAAGGGCAAATATATCCCTGAACTATTGTAAATGATATACAAATACCTTCCGTCGTACTTTTGGGACATTGGCCTTCACTCTAACGGAAGACTAAATAGGGACACGTGGCGCAATCTTATTAGTCAATCTGATATTTAATAAATCTCGGATCGGTGAATAAGATTATAACACGTATGTTAGTATAAAGGGTATATATATATGCTCTAGTTTTTGGACAACAGGAGCATCAATGTCCCAAAAGTATGACGGAGGATATATTTGTCCTTTTCCCTTTATTTAAACTTGAATTGGGACTTACATTAACAGTTTTTCCTGAATAGTCAGCTTGATCACGTGGCTCATTCATAAGTTCCCATAACAGAATAAGAAGATGATGAATCTATGAAGATTAGAAAATGACTTGAGAAGTATGCTAAAGAGAGAAGATGGAGAAGTTTTAGATTTATCAGTGCTGCTTATTTATCTGGTTTCATACAAGAGAGTGATAACAAGATAACCAGTCGTTACAAACTCCATCATCATTGATTCAGTAGAAGTGGCTGATAAGCTCAAAACGAACCCTGCCTTAAAGGATTTGAATTAAGTCATAATCAGCTCAGCGGTCCTGTTCCGATCACTTGCAAATCTCATAAACCTAGCCAACACTTGACTGATGATATAGGAATAGAAGTCCTTACAACCATGCAAAATCTTGATTATATTCATCTCTACAAACATCTTTCGTTAAAGGTAGCAAATTCACCCTTCCTAGCCAAGAAGTTTTGTTGTTTTCATCTTGTGAATTGAAGGATTTTCCACAATTCGGGTGTTAGATCTTTCTAATAATAGGATTCATGGCTCAATCCTTAACTGATTTAGGAACATGAGATGGTATTCATTGTCGCACCTTAACCTTTCACATAATTCAACTACAGGAGACGTAATATATGTTAACTTATACGAGTCCACTACGTGCTACAGGACCAGGTCCTTGTCACACTTTAGTGCAGTAAAAACTAAAGAACAAATAAGAACAACAAGGAGTTTTACGTGGAAACCTCCTTGCTCAAGGGAGGAAAAACCACGACCTGTCCAATAGGATTTTCTAACTGCTTTAATTTTCACTATCTTCAAGCAACAAGTGAATACAAACTCCAACAATAATACAAGGATTAAACTCTTAATCTCGTAACTTGTTACACCCCTATTATGAAAAGAGCCAAAGCAATAACTTTATTACCCACTATATCAACTAATTCTAGTTATACAAACTTCAATCACATATTACACAGTTAACTCTAACTATGCTCATTATTACCAGAAATGATAAAGACACGATCCGTTCCTTTATAGATTAGAAACGTATCTTACCAGTTAAAGGCACAAGTCACAAGCTTTGATCAGAGAACATGCACAACACATAGGTGATAGGACCCGGTCCCATTGTTTGTTAGAATCATCAAAACAATAGAGTTACAATATATATCATGTATAACAAGTAATGTTGGAATAATCTCATGAATATTATGCTTTGATTTTTTTGTGGTCTATGTAAGAACCTTGTTGTTGTTTTTTTTCTTTTACTTCGTCTGAATTTTCTCTTTGTTATTTTTAGCATTTGCTTCGACTACTGGTTTAGCTATTTTCCATCTCTTCATGTTTGAACTGTATCATATGTGTCCTTTTTTTCCCTTGTAGTCTTTGTGGAAATTGGCTTATAAAGACTTGGAAGTCGTTTAAACATCTATTTCTACTACAACTACACAGAGTTTCTCTCATTAACTTAATGTAAAAAGTCTTGTGGAAAATTATAGAATGTGACTCACAAGTGGGAAAAATTCCACACGGTATCATTAATGTTACATACATAGGAGTCAAATCATGTCTTCAATTATTGTTCTTTTTATTTTTCTCACTTGACTTGGTCAAGCAATAGTATCTCTCATTGGAAATTTGTTACAAGTTCTGCACCAAATTTTTCTACAGTGTGTGTTGCGTAACGGGACCAATTCACATTGTTTTGTGTAGCAGACACTGCAAAGATAGTGGATGACCTCGAAATGAAAACAACATTTAGAGAAAACAAATATGGAATACTAGCAACCAAGAATTAAAGACTTGAGTCTTTATGGAAATTGACTTAACATTTGGGACAATTTTTTTTGCAACAACAAATTAGTTTGTGGTAGATGGGAGGCAAGTACCCAATTTTATTTGTCTGGATGTTTTACCTCACAGTTCGATAGACAATTCAATAACAACTATAACATATTCAGTGTAATCTCATAAGTGGGTCTAGAGAAAAGTAGAGTGTGTGCCTACCTTATCTCTATGAGAGATTGCTTCCAACAGGCCCTCGATTCAAAATAAAGCATGGCCAAGCATTTTGAAAAAGGGATTACGAAAATTAGAGTAATAACAACAATAAAATGTTATGAAAAGAAGAGTAGTATAACATACAGATGAATGAACAATATGAAAACAAAGCGGTATTTGAAGCACAAGATACACGTGTGATACCGGGAAAATAAAACTACGATATTATACACGATAGACAAGTCAATCTTCACAAATTCTATGGGAAGTGATAGAATTTTGAGTTCAAATCATGAAGCTAGTATCCTAGACATGTATAATACACAATTGCAAATAGTATGGACAAGAGAGGGTTGCTTAGGTGGTAGATAGCACCTTCCACCTCTTAGCTTAATGTTAATTATATATACTACTTTATTCATGTTTTAGTTTGACTTGGTGAAGAAGATTCTTGAATTTTGATTGATTATCGGAGAAGACGTGGAAAAAAAACTCTAAAAATTATGTACTGATATTGTATATCATTTTCCATCTATATTGTTATGATTAAAGTCCTAACAAGAATGCATATGTTGTATTTTTTTTCTTCTCTATTTTTTTTATTGTTTGTTTTTCTTTCTATTAGACTACTTTAATTTGATTTTACATGAATTTTTGAATGTCGTAAATATGTATTTTTAATTGGTGACTTGATTGAAATTTGCTAACTAGTAACTAAAATTTAAAATTTACCGTTACTAGCATGAAAGGAATTAATTATTAACAATAAAATACGACCCTCATTAAATGTTTCTTGTCACAATATTTTTACTTTTATTTTATTTTTTATTTTTTTTTATAGTTATTGCATTTTATTACTCATTAGAGGCATATTTTCACAAAAATTACCCAAGTATAACTCATAAACTAGTATATATATGTGGATAATGATGATTAATTTGTAAGAACAGAACATTCTGTTATTTGTTGAATACAAAAAATAATAAAAAAAAGATGGGAATTCTCTTTTTCTTTTATTCACTTGTCTGTTTTTTGTTGGTAATTAGTGAAAGCTTTTCTTCTTCCTCTGTGATGATGCATCATGTTTGCTCTCCCACTGAAGCTTTTGCTTTGCTTCACTTCAAACAATTCTTTCAAATCTCTGACCAACCTAGATGTTTGGATGAGACTGATATGCAATATGAGAGACATGTTGATATCCCCAAAACGAAGTCTTGGAATGAGAGTAGGGATTGCTGCAGTTGGGACGGGGTAACTTGTGACATGTTAACCGGTCATGTTATCGGATTGGACCTTAGTTGCAGTCTGCTTAATGGAGCCATTCATCCCAATAGCAGCCTCTTCCAACTCCATCATCTCCGTACACTAAACCTTGCTTACAATGAATTATATTCTTCTTCAATCCCGCATAACATTGGCCGATTGAGGAATTTGAGGCATCTCAACCTTTCTCATTCTTTCTTTGAAGGGGAAATCCCAACAGAAATCTCATACCTTTCCAACTTGGTTTCACTTGAACTTTTTTGTTATGGATGTGAACTTGATGAGAGAACATTTGAAACAATTCTTCAGAACTTCACAAATCTAGAGGTACTATCTCTCTATGACGTCAACATCTCATCTCCGATACCTGTGAATATTTCATCCTCCTTAAGGTATGTAGATCTTGGACGTACTTATCTGCGAGGTGTTCTCACAGAGAGCTTTTTCCTTCTGCCAAAATTGGAAAGGCTCTATTTGAGAGACAATGATCTTCTCAAAGGAGTTTTACCAAAGATCCATCCGAGCAACACTCTGTTGGAGTTGGATATTTCTTCCACAGGGATCTCCGGTGAGCTGCCTGATTCAATTGGCACCTTCAGTTCCTTGAATATCTTGGACATGTGGGGATGTCAACTATCTGGTCATATTCCTGATTCCGTTGGCAATCTTACACAAATTAGGTATTTGGATTTCAGTAATAATCATTTCACCGGCCATATTCCTTCCACAATCTCTAAATTGAAGCAGCTCACATTTCTAGGTCTTTCGTCCAACTCCTTTTCAGGTGAAATTCCCGACATTTTTTCTAACCTCCAAGAGCTAAGTTATTTATATCTTCGTAACAGCAGCTTCATCGGTTCGTTTCCTTCTACAATTGTAAGCTTGACACAACTTCAACGCTTAGACTTGTCGTACAACTCACTGAACGGTACCATACCATCTTTGGTGTTTAGCCTCCCTTTGCTATCTTTATTGTGGCTCGAACATAATAAATTTAGTGGACTAGCCAATGAGTTCAAAACAAACTCAACATTAGAACACCTATATTTAAGCCATAATCAACTCAGTGGTTCTTTTCTTCAATCACTTGCGAGTCTCACAAACCTTTCTACCCTCGACCTTTCATCAAATAACATCACCGTTGATGAGGGAATACAAATCACTTTTCCTAGCCTAGAAGTTTTGCTGTTATCATCTTGTGAACTGAAGGATTTTCCACACTTCTTGACAAATGTAAAGAAACTTCAGATCTTGGATATTTCTAACAATAAGATTCGTGGCCAAATCCCAAACTGGTTTAGCGGCATAAGGTGGGACAACTTGTCCTACCTGAACCTTTCACATAATTCTTTAACAGGCCACCTACCGCAATTTCATTTCTATAATCTACGGTATCTTGATCTTAAATTTAACTCCCTTCAGGGTCCACTACCTGCAACCATTTGTAACATGAACAATCTTACATTTCTAGATTTATCACGCAACAACTTCAATAACTCGATTCCAAGTTGCTGGGGAAGCATGACTAGTCTAATAGTGTTGAACTTAAGAAGGAACAATTTCGCTGGGAGTCTTCCCCCGTTATGTGCGAAGAGCACTTCATTGATGAGTACCATTGTCTTGAATGACAATCACTTTGAAGGAACTCTCCCTGTGTCGTTGCTCAACTGTAGTGGTTTAGAAGTTCTTGATATGGGGAATAACGCTATAAATGACACATTTCCAGCTTGGCTAGGAACACTTCAACAACTGCAGGTCCTAATATTGAAGTCCAACGTGTTCCATGGACCAATAAGTACTTGTCAGAGTACGTTTTGCTTTCCCAAGTTGCGAATTTTTGATCTTTCTCGAAATGAATTCAGTGGCTCACTTCCAGCAAAAAATTTTGGAAACTTCAAGGCAATGATTAAATTAGATGGTAAAGACACAGGAGAGATCAAGTACATGGAACCATTTTTGAGGTCACTGTACCCATCGTATGAGGATTCTGTGAGTTTGGTGATCAAAGGCCAGGATATTGAGCTAGAAAGAATCAGCACAATTATGACAACCATAGATCTCTCAAGCAACCACTTTGAAGGTGTCATTCCGAAAACACTAAAGGATCTCAGCTCACTTTGGCTACTCAATTTATCCCATAACAATCTCATAGGTCATATTCCAATGGAATTGGGGCAATTGAATAGGCTTGAAGCGTTAGATCTCTCTTGGAATCGGCTCACTGGAAAGATTCCGCAGGAATTGACAAAGCTAACATTTCTGGAAAAGTTAAACCTTTCTCAGAATGTTCTCGTTGGACCAATTCCTCACGGTCCACAATTCAACACATTTGAAAATGACTCGTATGGCGGTAACCTTGATCTATGTGGTTCTCCTTTATCAAAGCAATGTGGAACGAGTGATCCATCCCATGTTCCTCAACCATTGGAGTCTGAAGACGAGTCATATTTTTTTAGTGGATTTACGTGGGAATCAGTAGTCATTGGCTACAGCTGTGGACTAGTTGTTGGAACTGTTGTGTGGAGCTTCATGTTTAAATATCGTAAGCCAGAATGGTTTGTCGAATTTTTTGAAGGCATTTATCCCAAGAAAATGAGAAGGTCAATGAAGAGAGCTCAGAGACTACGGACTTAATAGAAGATTGCGAGAGTGGACTTCTCAGTTTTTTAATTTTCTTTTTGTTGTTTGTATATGTTTGATAGCAATATAATTGCATGTGTTATTTTGTGAATTTCCACTGGATTAAAATTAGTGTTCTTGATGTTTGCTTTCAAACTAAAAAATTAAACTCAAAATAAAAACAAGAGGACATAAAACATAACTTTCCTTTTTACTAAAACAATTTATTCAATTACATTCTTGAGTTTGATTAATCAACTTCAACATGTTTGGTAATGTCATCTCAAATTAAAAATACTTAATGATGGATTTAAGATTACTCAAATCCACTTATAAATTGATTATTGTATAATAATGATCTTGATGCCTTTTCACTCAATTGAAAGAATGAGCCAAAGCTGTCATGACATGAGCTTGATCTGAAATAATTTGTGTAGTTGAAGGATTTGTTCCCAAAACAATACAATAACCATCATCATAATTCTCCATTCCATTTGCCATTAGTTGCCATACTAAACTTCCTGCCATTGTTCCACCTTCTTTTGCCAAATTGTACACATTTCTATATACACTAGTCATGAATATGTCTCTTGATCCTTGACCTCTACTAGACTTGCCAAATTCAGCAAGCACTAAAGGTTTCTTTAATATATATCTTGCATCTTCCCAATGACTTGTTATCCACTTTTCCATCCACACCAATTGTGCTTCATCGCTTTGTCCAGACACCCTATAACGATCGATATAAAGAAATATTTAGACCTATATAATGAAATTGTACGTAGAGAAAAAATGTAAACACTACCATTGGTCAGTGTATGCATGGATAGTAGCAAAATCAATCTCATTGATAAGATGGTTACTAATGAAATCTGTTCCAACTTGATAACCAGGATTAATTGATTTCCTTTGAGGAATTGAATCACCATAAAATCCCTCCATTCCAACCTCTAACAAGTGTTTGTTGTCTAATGACTTCACAAAACTCACCATGTCTTGAACCCAACCCTATAACATTAATATTAGTCAAAAACGTGATTTGATATTTCTAAAATTCAATTAATTTGAACTTGAATTGAGGCTTACATTAACAGTTTTTCCTGAATAGTCAGCTTGATCGCGTGGTTCATTCATAAGTTCCCATGCCATAATTTTTCTTTTATTCACTTGTCTGTCTTTTGTTGATAGTTAGTGAAAGCTTTTCTTCTTCCTCTGTGATGATGCATCATGTTTGCTCTCCCACTGAAGCTTTTGCTTTGCTTCACTTCAAACAATCCTTTCAAATCTCTGACCAACCTAGCTGTTGGGATTATACTGGTGTGCAATATGTTGATATCCCAAAAACGAAGTCTTGGAATGAGAGTAGGGATTGCTGCAGTTGGGACGGGGTAACTTGTGACATGTTAACCGGTCATGTTATCGGATTGGACCTTAGTTGCAGTCTGCTAAATGGAACCATTCATCCCAATAGCAGCCTCTTCCAACTCCATCATCTCCGTACACTAAATCTTGCTTACAATGAATTCTATTCTTCTTCAATCCCGCATAACATTGGCCGATTGAGGAATTTGAGGCATCTCAACCTTTCTCATTCTTTCTTTGAAGGGGAAATCCCAACAGAAATCTCATACCTTTCCAATTTGGTTTCACTTGGACTTTATTGTTATGGATGTGAACTTGATGAGAGAACATTTGAAACAATTCTTCAGAACTTCACAAATCTAGAGGTACTATCTCTCTATGGTGTCAACATCTCATCTCCGATACCTGTGAATATTTCTTCCTCCTTAAGGTATGTAAATCTTGGACTTACTAATCTGCGAGGTGTTCTCACAGAGAGCTTTTTCCTTCTGCCAGAATTGGAAAATCTCAAATTGGATGGAAATGATCTTCTCAAAGGAGTTTTACCAAATATCCACCCGAGCAACACTCTGTTGGAGTTGGATATTTCTTTCACAGGAATCTCCGGTGAGCTGCCTGATTCAGTTGGCACCTTGAGTTCCTTGAATATCTTGAACATGTGTGCATGTCAATTATCTGGTCGCGTTCCTGATTCCGTTGGCAATCTTACACAAATTAGGTATTTGGATTTCAGTAATAATCATTTCACCGGCCATATTCCTTCCACAATCTCTCAATTGAAGCAGCTCACATATCTAGATCTTTCGTTCAACTCCTTTCCAAGTGAAATTCCCGACATATTTTCTAACCTCCAAGAGCTACATTATTTATATCTTTGTAACAACAGCTTCATCGGTTCGTTTCCTTCTACAATTGTAAGCTTGACACAACTTCAACGCTTAGACTTGTCGTACAACTCACTGAAAGGCACCATACCATCTTCGGTGTTTAGCCTCCCTTTGCTATCTTCATTGTCGCTCCAACATAATCAATTTAGTGGACTAGCTGATGAGCTCAAAACAAACCCAACATTAGCACGCCTGGATTTAAGCCATAATCAACTCAGTGATTCTTTTCCTCAATCACTTGCGAGTCTCACAAACCTTTCTACCCCCGACCTTTCATCAAATAACATCACCGTCGATGAGGGAATACAAATGACTTTTCCTAGCCTAAAAGTTTTGCTGTTATCATCTTGTGAACTGAAGGATTTTCCACACTTCTTGACAAATGTAAAGAAACTTCTGGTCTTGGATATTTCTAACAATAAGATTCATGGCCAAATCCCAAACTGGTTTAGCGGCATGAGGTGGGACAACTTGTACTACCTTAACCTTTCACATAATTCTTTAACAGGCCACCTACCGCAATTTCATTTCCATAATCTAGAGTATCTTGATCTTAAATTTAACTCCCTGCAGGGTCCACTACCTGCAACCATTTGTAACATGAACAATCTTAAATTGCTAGATTTATCACGCAATAACTTCAATAACTCGATTCCAAGTTGCTTGGGAAGCATGGCCAGTCTAACAATGTTGAACTTAAGAAGGAACAATTTCACTGGGAGTCTTCCATCGTTATGTGCGCAGAGCATTTCATTGAGAACCATTGTCTTGAATGGTAATCAATTTAAAGGAACTCTCCCTGTGTCGTTGCTCAACTGTAGTGGTTTAGATGTTCTTGATATGGGGAATAACGCTATAAATGACACATTTCCAGCTTGGCTAGGAACACTTCAACAACTGCAGGTCCTAATATTGAAGTCCAATGTGTTCCATGGACCAATAAGTACTTGTCAGAGTACGTTTTGCTTTCCCAAGTTGCGAATTTTTGATCTTTCTCGTAATGAATTCAGTGGCTCACTTCCAGCAAAATTTTTTGGAAACTTCAAGGCAATGATTAAATTAGATGGTGAAGACACAGGACAGATCAAGTACATCAAACCATATGAGATATTATGGTCCATATCGTATGAGTATTCTGTGAGTTTGGTGATCAAAGGCCAGGATATTGAGCTAGAAAGAATCAGCGCAATTATGACAACCATAGATCTCTCAAGCAACCATTTTGAAGGTGTCATTCCGAAAACACTAAAGGATCTCAGCTCACTTTGGCTACTCAATTTATCCCATAACAATCTCACAGGTGATATTCCAATGGAATTGGGGCAATTGAATACGCTTGAAGCGTTAGATCTCTCTTGGAACCGGCTCACTGGAAAGATTCCGCAGGAATTGACAAGGCTAACATTTCTGGAAAGGTTAAACCTTTCTCAGAATGTCCTTGTTGGACCAATTCCTTGTTAGAAAATGAGATATTTCTAGATGTTTTTTTGTTTAATTGTTATTTTCTTAAATATTATGTTAAGTATGTAAAGGAAAGGTAGTCCTTGTTTTATGGAATATGTTTTTTAAGAAAGTCAATAGTGGTTGGATATGTATGGTCCTCTACTAACTTTGGAAAAGCTTATGTAGATATGTGTGTGTGTATGCTTTAAAAAGAAATATATGAATGAAAGTTTTTGCTGCTGAACATTATTTTTTTTCTTCTCTAAAAGTTTCAAATCCTAACAGTGGTATCAAGAGCCCTTCTTCTTGAGGGATCTGTGAAGGCAAGAAGGCTAAAGTTTTTTTTTCTCCTTCTAAGGTGAGAGTTGAGCAGCAGTAACATGGCATCCAACAGCTTCTTGGGTGCAGGCCCTCCTATGTTTACAGGAGAAAATTATCACATATGGGTGATAAAGATGAAGGCTTATCTCAAAGCTCTTAGTCTATGGGAAACAATTGAAACTGAAGATGATCCTCTTCCACTTGGACCAAATCCAACTGTTGCACAAATGAAGAATCATGAAGATGCAAAGTCAAGGAAACCCAAGGCTCTCACATGTCTTCATTCAGCACTTTCAGATGTGATTTTCACAAGAATAATGGCTTGTGAAACACCTAAAGAAGTATGGGAGAAACTAAAAGAGGAGTTCGATGGAAGTGACAGAGTGAAGGCTGTCAAACTCTTAACTCTCAAAAGAGAATTTGAGATGTTAAGGATGAAAGAAGGTGATACTGTGAAAGAGTATTCTGCCAAACTTATGGAGATTGTAAACAAAGTAAGGTTGTTTGGTGAAACCTTTCCAGATTCAAGGGTGGTGGAGAAGATGATGGTAAGCTTACCAGCAAGGTTTGAGTCCAAGATTTCAGCAATAGAAGAATCTTGTGATTTGAAGACTTTATCTGTGGCAGAACTGATCAGCAAGTTGCAAGCCCAAGAACAAAGATCAAGTATAAGAGATGAAGAAGTAGCAGAAGCGGCGTTTCAAGCACAACATAAAGGCAAACAGCCTATGAAGGACAATAGAAGGATGGAAGGAGATAAATTAGAAAAGGGAAAACCAAGGAAGGAATCTTCAAAGAGAGGGAAGTTTCCACCTTGCAGCCACTGTAAAAGAACCAATCATCAAGAAAAAGACTGTTGGTTCAAAGGAAAGCCACCGATTCAATGTAGATTCTGTAGAAAGATGGGTCATATTGAGAAAAATTGCAGGGCCAGGCAGAATCAACCACAACAAAACCATGTGCAGCAGGCAAATTTTGTTGAAAAATCTGAAAATGAAGAAGAAAGCTTGTTTATGGCTTCTCATGAAGAAAACACAACCAACAAATCCTCATGGTTCATAGATAGTGGATGTACGAGTCATATGTCACACAATGAGCTCATGTTTCATACACTTGACAAGTCAATCAAAACTAAAGTAAGGATGGGAAATGGTGAGACGGTAGATGCACTTGGAAAGGGTTCAGTTGCCTTTCAAACTACACAAGGTACAAAGTTTATACATGATGTGTTGTATGTTCCTTCTTTAGCATGTAACTTGTTAAGTGTGGCTCAAATGATGTCTAAAGGCTATTCCTTATTTTTTAAGGATAAACATTGTTTGATTTTTGACTCCGAAGATAGTTTGATTGTTAAAGTAAGAATGGTGGATAAAACTTTTCCTTTAGATGGGAGGTTTGATAGTGCAAATTTTGCAAGTAAGGATGAGTCATGGTTGTGGCACAAAAGATATGGTCATTTTAACTATGCTACTTTAAAGTCTATGTATGAAAAGGGCTTGACTAAGGATTTACCTGAGATTTCACTGTCTAAAGAAGTTTGTGAGTCATGTCAGATGGGTAAGGTACACAGGAAATCATTTCCTAAAAGTGCTACCTGGAGGGCAACTGAAAAACTTGAACTAGTTCACACTGATGTGTGTGGACCTATGCAGGCATCATCTTTGGGACACAATAAATATTTTGTGCTCTTTATTGATGACTTAACAAGGATGACTTGGGTGTATTTTCTGAGTAACAAGTCTCAAGTATTTTCAGTTTTCAAGAAATTTAGAGCTTTTGCGGAAAGGCAAAGTGGTTGTAAGCTAAGGGCTTTGAGGTCGGACAATGGTGGCGAATACACTTCAAATGAGTTCAACAAGTATTGTGAAGATATGGGGATTGATCACAAGTTGACAGTAAGCTATTCGCCTGAACAAAATGGAGTCTCAGAGAGGAAGAACAGAACAGTAGTTGAAATGGCAAGATGTTTGCTGCTGGAAAAGAAACTGCCACAAAGCTTTTGGGCAGAAGCTGTTCATACTTCAGTGTATTTGTTAAATAGGCTACCAACAAAAGCTGTGGATGAAAAGACTCCTACTGAGGCATGGAGTGGAATACAGCCATCTGCCAAGCATCTAAAAGTTTTTGGTTCGATATGCTATTCTCATGTTCCTTCTGTCAAAAGAAGCAAACTTGAACCAAAAGGTGAATTGGGGATCTTTATTGGTTATTCATCACAAGCCAAGGGTTATAGAGTTTTCAACTTGCAAACAAAAAATATTTCAATCCGAAGAGATGTAGTCGTGGATGAGCATGCTTATTGGAACTGGGATAAGGAGCAAATTGAGAAAGATAATGCAGTTTTTCAGAACTTGAGCCCGCTGCCTGAAATCAAATCATTTGGGTCTGAAACTCTGAAAGAAGACGAAGAATCAGACAGGGAATCCTCACTTGATTCGCCAATTTTGAAGACAAGATCTCTTTCCGAGATATATGAAAGATGTAATGTTGCAATCTTAGAACCAAATAGCTATCAAGAAGCATCAAGACATGAAGTTTGGATTGAAGCCATGAAGGAGGAGATTGGTATGATAGAAAAGAATGATACTTGGAAGTTGGTTGATAAACCCAAAAACAGAAATGTGATCGGGGTGAAGTGGGTTTATAGAACCAAACTTAATCCAGATAGCTCAGTTTATAAATACAAAGCAAGGCTTGTTGTGAAAGGTTATGCGCAAATTGCAGGTCTGGATTATGGGGACACGTTTGCACCTGTTGCACGACATGATACAATAAGGCTGCTATTTGCTTTGGCAGCTCAATCAAATTGGAAGCTGTATCATTTGGATGTGAAATCTGCATTCTTAAATGGACTGTTGCAGGAGGAGATATATGTTGATCAACCAGAAGGCTTTCAAGTTGCAGGAATGGAGGATAAAGTCTACCGACTTCATAAGGCATTGTATGGATTAAAGCAGGCTCCTCGAGCATGGTACAGTAAGATTGATGATCATCTCATTCATTGTGGCTTCAAGAGAAGTGAAAATGAAGTCACTTTATATGTGAAGAAGGCTAAAGGAGGAGATGTGTTTGTGGTGTCACTCTATGTTGATGATCTTCTGGTAACAGGAAGCAATAAAGCAATGGTGAATCAGTTCATGCAAGAAATGGAGACCAAGTTTGAAATGTCAGATTTGGGTGAAATGAGTTACTTTTTGGGAATGGAGATTCATCAAGCTACTGCTGGAACCTTTATTTCTCAGAGAAAATATGCATGGGATATTCTTAAAAGGTTCAAGATGGAGAGATGCAAGTCTGTACCGACTCCACTGCTTCACAATGAAAAAATTTCAAAGTTTGAAGGAGGTGACAGGGCTGATCCAAGAGTTTATAGAAGTCTGATTGGTAGTTTGTTGTATTTGACAGCAACAAGACCCGATCTCATGTTCGCGGCAAGTCTACTGTCGAGGTTTATGCAAGCTCCAAGTCAAGTTCATCTTGGTGTTGCTAAACGAACATTGAGATATATCAAAGGAACTGCTGATTATGGTATTTGGTTTAAAAGGGAAGAGCAAGGGCAACTGATGGGTTATTCAGATAGTGATTGGGCAGGAAGCGTTGATGATATGAAAAGCACTTCTGGATATGCTTTTACACTTGGTTCAGGCATGTTCTCATGGAATTCAAAGAAGCAAGAGGTGGTAGCTCAATCTTCTGCAGAAGCAGAATACATCGCAGCTGCTGGTGCAACTAATCAGGCTTTATGGTTAAGAAAGATTCTACGTGATCTGGAGCAAAATGACATTGAAGCTACTGTCATTAAGGTTGACAACAAGTCAGCAATATCTATGGCCAAAAATCCAGTGCAACATGGTCGTAGCAAGCATATAAATGTGAAGTTTCACGCTATCAGGCAAGCAGAGAAGGATGGCGAAGTTCAGCTTGTTCATTGCAGCTCAAATCAGCAGATTGCAGACATCATGACCAAGGCTCTTCCTAAGGGGAAATTTGAAGTTCTAAGGGCTAAGTTGGGAGTATCCAAGAAAAATCTCAAGGAGGAGTGTTAGAAAATGAGATATTTCTAGATGTTTTTTTGTTTAATTGTTATTTTCTTAAATATTATGTTAAGTATGTAAAGGAAAGGTAGTCCTTGTTTTATGGAATATGTTTTTTAAGAAAGTCAATAGTGGTTGGATATGTATGGTCCTCTACTAACTTTGGAAAAGCTTATGTAGATATGTGTGTGTGTATGCTTTAAAAAGAAATATATGAATGAAAGTTTTTGCTGCTGAACATTATTTTTTTTCTTCTCTAAAAGTTTCAAATCCTAACATTCCTCACGGTCCACAATTCAACACATTTGAAAATGACTCATTTGGCGGAAACCTTGATTTATGTGGTCCTCCTTTATCAAAGCAGTGTGGAACGAGTGATCCATCACATGTTCCTCAACCATTGGAGTCCGAAGACGAGTCATATTTTTTTAGTGGATTTACGTGGGAATCAGTAGTCATTGGCTACAGCAGTGGACTAGTTGTTGGAACTGTTGTGTGGAGCTTCATGTTTAAATATCGTAAGCCAGAATGGTTTGTCGAATTTTTTGAAGGCATTTATCCCAAGAAAATGAGAAGGTCAATGAAGAGATCTCAGAGACGACGGACTTAATAGAAGATTGCGAGAGTGGACTTCTCAGTTTTTTAATTTTCTTTTTGTTGTTTGTATATGTTTGATAGCAATATAATTGCATGTGTTATTTTGTGAATTTCCACTGGATTAAAATTAGTGTTTTTGATCTTTGCTTTCAAACTAAAAAATTAAACTCAAAATAAAACCAAGAGGACATAAAGCATAACTTCCCTTTTTACTAAAACAATTTATTCAATTACATTCTTGAGTTTGATTAATCAACTTCAACATGTTTGGTTATGTCATCTCAAATTAAAAATACTTAATGATGGATTTAAGATCACTCAAATCCACTTATAAATTGATTATTTTATAACAATGATCTTGATGCCTTTTCACTCAATTGAAAGAATGAGCCAAAGCTGTCATGACATGAGCTTGATCTGAAATAATTTGTGTAGTTGAAGGATTTTGTCCCAAAACAATACAATAACCATCATCATAATTCTCCATTCCATGTGCCATTAGTTGCCATACTAAACTTCCTGCCATTGTTCCACCTTCTTTTGCCAAATTGTACACATTTCTATATACACTAGTCATGAATATGTCTCTTGATCCTTGACCTCTACTAGACTTGCCAAATTCAGCAAGCACTAAAGGTTTCTTTAATATATTTCTTGCATCTTCCCAATGACTTGTTATCCACTTTTCCATCCACACCAATTGTGCTTCATCGCTTTGTCCAGAAACCCTATAACGATCGATATAAAGAAATATTTAGACCTATATAATGAAATTGTACGTAGAGAAAAAATGTAAACACTACCATTGGTCAGTGTATGCATGGATAGTAGCAAAATCAATCTCATTGATAAGATGGTTACTAATGAAATCTGTTCCAACTTGATAACCAGGATTAACTGATTTCCTTTGAGGAATTGAATCACCATAAAATCCCTCCATTCCAACCTCTAACAAGTGTTTGTTGTCTAATGACTTCACAAAACTCGCCATGTCTTGAACCCAACCCTATAACATTAATATTAGTCAAAAACGTGATTTGATATTTCTAAAATTCAATTAATTGAGGCTTACATTAACAGTTTTTCCTGAATAGTCAGCTTGATCGCGTGGTTCATTCATAAGTTCCCATGCCATAATTGTTGGATCATCTTTGTAAGCAACTTTAGTAATACTATTCAACCTTGTAACCACTTTCTGTAACAATTTCATAATATTATTAATAAAAGAAGTTGTTTAATAATAATTACCCCATATATACCTCAATGTGGTTCTTCAAGTATTTTTTGAGCATAGGATGAGTATAGAATTCATCGTCAGTACTAATCTGAGCTCCTGCATTTCGTGCCCACCAAACATATTGAGCTTTTCCTCCAAAATCGTTCCATTGATTTACAAAGCTCAAGATTAAACGAACACCATATTTCTTAGCTTCCGCGATCACAAAATCCAAACCCTAAATTTAGAACAAGTATATCTAATTAAGGGACTCACATGCATTACAACGCGATGATGTAAAAGTTATCAAAACTATAATAACAAACATTTACCTGAAAAACACGTTCATCATAAACACCAGGTGATATTTGTAATGCTCTATCACCTCCATCACTAAAAGCCCAAGTACGACAAACAGAAAGACCAGCAACAGAAGCATCTTTAAGAACCTCAGTAACTTTGTACCTCTCAGTAGGGTCAGCAGCAACGTGCATCAACCAATATGAGTTGAAACCATTGAATAGAAAAGGGGGTCCATTCAGTTCAAAATGAGAATCTTTAACTCCTATAAACCCCGAATTCGCTTCACAAGCAAGAGCTAAGAACAAGAGAAAGACCCCAGAAATACAACTTCTTTTTGTATAAGACATTTTGTATAATGAATTATAGAAGATATATGTGTGATATGTTAGACGTCACCTTTTATAGTGTGTTGAAGGTAAGAAAATTTACTAAAAATAGCAAAACTTGCAAAAACTAAAAAAATTTCCTAGTGGATATAATTGGATATTAAAAAAAAAAAGTACTTTTGTTCTTAAAAGGTATGATGGGATGTTGATAATTTGTTGATAGAAGAATTAAGGTAGTTATTTAGTTATAAAGATAGAAAGATAGGTCCGTTGAAAGAATTATAGGGTAAATGAAAAAGAGAAATATGGAAACATTAATTGATTGGTTTTAAGGTTTGTTGAGTACTAGATTTGAAGATGAAATAATATATGGAAACGTGTACTCATAGTATTATATTTAATGCAACGAAATTAATCTTCCATAAATTTTAACTTCAAATACATTAACAAAACATGTACTCTTAACTAGGGTAGTAATAATGAAATACCAAACATCATATATTAAATTATCAATTAGTTTGATTCGTGGAAAATAAGTTGATCTTTTTTACTTATTTTCTAGTGTTTGGTAAGAAAGCAAAAAAAAAAAAATTGTTATCTCGAAAGCATGTATAGTAACGGAACAAAACACTATAGGGCTGAGAAGGGGCGGGGAGTGGGGCCTCAAGAGTGGCGGGGGAGGGATGGTCAAGAGGTAGGTCAGGGTGTTGGGTGGGTGGGAAGGATACAATAAACATAGAATGTTACTTATATAACTTGTTTTTCCTACTTTAGTTAAGAAAGTCATTTGCCTCATTTTAAAGGAACTTCTTTTCTTAGAGAAAATGTTTCAAAAAATTTATTCAATGAGACATAGGAAAATAAGAAACTATTTTTCAAAAAATATTTTTCTCCATTTCAACACACCGTTTAATTTTTTGTAACGCTCAATCCATGATCAATCGTACCAAGCTTCATTAACGCAATAAAATGAATCAAGATAGCTCTAAGTTCAAAGACAATGAAAGAAAGTATATAAGTGGTAATATGTTTGCCTTACAAGTGGGGGTGGAGCTAGTACGTACAAGTTAAGTCGAATTCAGTAGATTTTGTTTAAATAGTAAATTTATGTTAATATATTCATTAAATATGTATCTAAATTAAACTTAGAACTCAGTTATTAACACTTAAAATTCACAACTCATAAATTGAAATCTTAGTTTCACCTCTGTGTGTTAGTTTTACCCGCTACAATAACTATATTATAATCAATCTTGAGGATGTCAATCTCTTTGTCCTTCGAAGTTTTTATTTTGTGGGCTATCTCAACATGATATAACTAATAGCAAAGGCGTAACTTTATTCTTAACTAAGTCCATCAAACAAACGTTATGTTCGATCATAGCTTCGATCCGAGCCACTCCATCCCTTCGTGGGCTTTTCCATAGACAGGATTTGGACATTACCCAACAAAATTATATTTCTTTCTTTATATTCAAAACTTGTATAACATTAATTATTTTTTAGTCACACTTTGTTTATTTCTCATAATCCCATAAAGCGCGAACAAATTTCACTACTTCAACAACAACAAACTTGGTACACAGATTTCAATGATAAAAGGATTCTCAAGTCTCAATTAGAGATAAGAAATTTATTCAGTCACATTTTATTTATTTCTCATGATCGCATAAAACGCTGAGGATTCTCAAATTCTTAATTAGAAATAAAGAAATTTATTAAGGGCAACAGCTTTGCCCCTACGTATAGCACTCTTTAACCTTCCATTTGTCCAATCCTATAAGAAATACAAAGGTTTAATCATAATTACTCAAACATACTATAAAAATCAAAAACATGTGTTTGGTACGATAAAAGTCTTTTTTCATAAAAATAAAATACATATTCTCTAGTGTTTGGTTATTGATGAAATTAATACATTTTCACTAGTTTTTCTTAAATTTTATGTAAGACAATATAAGTAATAATAGTTATAAGGGAAATGACTTTCATCCAAGAGTGAAGGAAGTCAACGTTTGATATTTTAACCTAGGTATCAAACGTTGACTTCCTATCTTTCGGGTCAGAGGGGGTGAATTACTAGAAAAAAATGAAATTAGCTATGAACTTTATCATTAAGACATCACCAAATTGCTCGAAGTTGACAAACTTTTTTATATCTCATGATCACTTTCTGTTGAATAAATAAGATTAGCGATGAATTTTACTGTTTAGTAAACATAAGAGAGAGAATATGACCTCAAGGGTGTCACCAATATTGATTACAAATGAATTTGGAAGAGGTCTAACTCCAATCCATTGCTTATCATCTTTGAGGACTTGGAGGCCACCAATTTGATCTTGATGCAATATAGTTAAAGTTTGTGGGTCTGAATGGATCCCTATATCAACAATCTTCTCTAGGAGAGGACTAGGAGGATATCTACTAACCCTAAAATAAGTTGCCTATTTTTCTTCAAAATTTTTGCTAAAGAAGAAGTCATCTTCAAGGCGTAATCCATGTGCCAACATCTTAAATATAACCATTCCTAGCTTGTCCATTTCTTTCATGTAATCAACCATTGCATTGCTGTTTTATCATAAGTCAAAATATTAGTGTTTTTAGAAGAATAATGTATAGTGCTTGCATCCAATCAGGGGAGGAGTCAACCTTAAAATTAGGGGTTCGACAAAACTCAACAACTTTGGTCGAAGTTTATTTTTATATTAGGATGGAGGTAGTACAAATTAGAGCAAGATGAGATTCTGGATTAAAATTTCATCAAAACGAGTTTTCATGTGTTTATCTCATCAAAGATATTAGACTCACATGTGAAGATGCTTATTGGAAATATATTTAAAAATAAATAAATTATGCTTTATCGAACATCTTAATATTTTCGATGAAGCGGTTCGACAATTCAACATGAAATACTACCATGTTGGATAAGGTTATATAAGATTGTATATATATGTAACTAAACATGTTTTTTCATGTATAAACATCGTGCTACTAGGCAAAGCAGACCAAATATTGCACTGTAGATAGTGAATTATAAGTGTTGTATGTATGTGTATACGTACCTAAACGTGTGATATTGATCACCATATACCTTTTTCGCAAATTCTACAACCATTTCTGGCGATTGAAGTATCTGCAAGACTTCAACCCAAGGCAAATTTTCCCCATACTCAGGATTCGAGGCATAATATCCCAATGGCAAACTTGATGTCTCACCACCTTTAAGCTTTTGTTCCATTGGAAGATTAAAAAGTTTATGCAAACGAGTAATATAATTCTCAACGATCTCACTAGATACCCCATGATCAACAAGCTTAAAAAATCCCCAATTTTTCACTTGCTTTCACCATAACATTGCATAAATTGTCATGAACTTGTTGATCATCGTTGTCTCGAATACCATATTAAGACTAATCACCGGAATATCATCTCCAACGTCTCCAAAATCGCCGTGTTTTAAAGTAGGTCATTCTTCTTTAGACCATAGGAAGTTTTTGACTTTGCATTTTTTTGTTGTCATTCATTGAAAGTGTCTCAACATGCTCTTCTTCAATTGCATGTTCCATAATTGGGACTATATAGTATATTTATGAATATACAATCCTTTTATTTATAGGTGTGCAAGTACTTATATTATATATATTATATACAAAAGATGGAATCTTGCATTGCTCAAGATTTTTGTTATGTTGTGTGGAACATTAATTGTTGCCACCAATGTATATAACAAAAAGAAGTTTTAGGATTCTTCATCACTAAGGCATCATCTAACATGACCAAGTTTTTATATGTGGAAAACGTTTATTAATCGAGACGTGTATATGTCATGTTTCATTTAAACAAATAAGCGCTTTATGTTGAGTGTCCCACGTCGGTTAGGGATAAAATCTTTATAAAATTAATATGAAAAAATACAGTAGTTAAGAAGTTAGGCTGGAAATATAGGAGAAATAAAAAGTAATAAAAACAATAGGTAATATAAAAAAACAAATCGATTAATAAGATAGAAAGAGAGTACTAATACTAATAGTAATACTGATAGGGAAAACTAGACGATACTTGATTACCTACTTATAGTTTATCCTAATTTTCGACCTTCATATCCTCCTATCTAAGGTCATACTCTTGATAAGATAAATTATAGTCTGTTTAATCATCTATCCTCGTACTTCTTCACCCCTACCCCAAGCCCATTGTAACTAACCTCTCACACCTACTCACTGAAACATCTTATCATCTTCTCTTCACGTGTCTAACCCATCTCAGTCTCCTCTCCTTTATCTTATCTACCACAGTGCCACTCCCATCTTGTCCAAAATATCCTCGTTCTTAGTCCTACCTCTTCTGGTACACACACATCCATCTCTGTCCTAATTTTCTCTACTTTCAATCTTCTAAACGTGCAAGAACTTAACCAGCCAACACTCTACCTCATACAACATAATTGGTCTAACCACTACTTGAGAAAACTTACCTCTTAACTCTTGGTGTACATTCTTATCTTTTACAAGTTTACTTGGATTAGAAATGATCAAACAACAGCAATCCAACCCGTCAAATTTAATTTTTGAAAAGGTTAAACAAGTGACTTTTTATAGGACAAATTCCACACGCATATATTTCTTTTTTGTAAACTTACAAGAAAATAGTACGCATCGACATCAGTCTTAATGAAAGGTTAATTTGTCACTTAATATCATTAAGGTGGAGAACAGAGTAAAAAGATGGGAGTGCAGATGATATTACACAACAATACATGAACCAGATTTCAACTCATCAAGCCTAGTGATATCTAGTACGAAGCGTAGACTTGCAGATGAATCTGCAAGCATATTTACTCAACGAAAAGGAGCGAGTAAAACTAAAACATGTAGTCTAATGTAATCCGTTGTAGCCTAGACCAAAATTTTGCAGGACCTCGTCTACATAGGGAGATCAGGGTCCAAACGTCTTTGAATAGCAGCAGCAGCCTATCAGGACAACGGAAAATAAGATCAATGAGCGGAAAAAGAAAATAGTGTATCATGAAATTTCAGGCTCATTCTCACCTCAAAGTTACCAAGCTTGTATTGATAAGCCATCTCTTCTCTTAACTGAGCTTGTTCTTTCATTGCTTGCGCCTTAGAGATTCAAATTTACAAACAAAAAGAGAGGAGTTTGTCACATTACATACTTTTCACCTATTGTATGGAGAAGGACAAAGGTAGCAGAATACATACCATTCCACTCTGCATCTCGCGCTTCAATGCTTCCACCTGTTCTTGCTTGTGCTTCTCACGTTCTCGCATCAATTCTTGCCTACAATAACATAATAGGTAATGACTCAAAAACTAGACTATACCATTTAGTGCAAAGATGAAACTCTCCTCTCCTTTTTTTCCTTTCAATGACAAAAGCTATGCTCTACAAATTTGTCTTCAGAAAGAAAATAAATACTCTAGTATGTTTTTAACTTTATAGTACTTGCTACCCTGGGATCCTATAGCTTCTAGGATGCTAGAATTTTATATATACCTCATACCACCATCTTCTAGCATTAAAATGTGGATTCGGGTCTGAAAGAATAAACTAGGGCAAAGCAATAATCTATATCACCACAGCAGGATAGTGACTCTGTTCAAAGAGTTTCAAAGAGAGCCAGGACCAGATTAGAAATTTGGAAGTTCCTAAGTCACTTCCAAGTTATTTCCTCTAAATTGGAAATCCAGTGTTTCCGCTTTGAGACTCGAAATTCGGTGGATAATAGGTGTATCTTTCTAGACTTAAATACCAAACTTGGTTCTCTAACAATATTTGAATTTGTGTCATGCCCTTAACTGACTTCATACTACTCAACCAAAAAACGATTTTTTACAATGAAATGGCAACCGTGTCCATAACTTACCTGCGCTGTTCTTCATCATCGAAGACAGTACGTTCATCATCCACGACCTTCTTGACACCTCTTCTGCTTTCCTTTTCCATTTTACGTCTGTAATAGGCGTCAAGGTTATAATATCTGCAAAAATGAAGAATAACAGAAGTACTGTTAGAAGATTATAAACATAGCTCAAATATCAAGCATCTGTATACCCTACTCTCTGCGTGTGTATGTGTGTACAAACACATACTCATCCTGCAAGGAACTAGAAGCCTCCCACAAAACACCCCACCTCAATATATTTATTATCAATATAGTAAGAACCCCCCCATCCCAACCAGAAAAAAAAAAAGTTTAGATTGAGATAGTGTGAAGCCTTACTTTTTAGAAGGGAAGGTTGCAGTGTTATGATCCTCCATGAATCTGCACGATAGCTGACTATAAAAAAAAGGAAGTTCCTTCCATAGATATCTTAAACAGAGGTAGAGAAAGGGGAAGAAAAAGTGCTAATAAGAACTAGCTTATCCCTTCTCAATTTACTTACTGCTTGAACAATTGCTTCTCTTCCCAATTTGGCAGGCTTTCCAGATTCACCTATAAATGACACAAGACATGAAAACTTCCACAACTAGATGTAATATCTCACACAAAATTGAATAGAAAGAGAATGTAGATAAGTACTATGCAATGAAAGGTTTTTTAATGAGGACCTTGGAAATGCACTATAGTGCACTAAAAGGAAAATGCTTGACCTATCCAAAAATATTTATCAAAAAAATTGGCATATCCTGCAACAAGTCCTGCGTGGATGATCAACATGCAAGCTTAAAGAGCCACTATGTACCTTCTTTATTTCTGCCAACCATGCGGTAAACTCTGGCCGTTTGTTCCTACAATAAGCAATAACTAAAGTTGAAATTTATAGAAGAACAATCTGATCATTAAAACTGACACCAAAGTGAAGAGTAAAACATTTCCTGCAACCTTCTGAAATAAAATAGCAACACACAAAAAGGTGACGAGAATCCATAGTAATTAGTTCAAGCATCAACAATTATCACCGTAATGATGCATGAATTCAGAAAGTTCCACTCTCCTTTATATCAATAAAAGGTACATCTGCGCAGATGAATGAGATGAATGGTCCAGCCACAATATAAAAAAGGTATATCTTCATCCACAGCAATATGACTGACTTCTTTCTGGACAATATAGGAGTCAAGAGCATGTACTGTCACTACTCAAAATGCTGCATCCTCTTGAGGATTATGCCAGAAAATGATCCAAAAGTAAGGCTCTATCTGGATATCATATGTTCTGACCAGTATAATGGAACAGAGGATAGGTTGAATAATTGTTCGTAGCATTCAAGTTACATTAAGGGGTAAAGCCTAAAATTCGTAGAATAATCACTCGCCTGTGTGAGCTTGCTCACAAAGCCGGTCTCAAGGACGGATAAAGGAGCCAACATAAAACTTATCACAACCAAAGATGTGTAGCGTAGGAGTGTAAAGACAGCATTGTCTCCTTTTTTTAATGAAGTAAGATTATATCTTTTAAAGGCATCAAGAAGATGCATAAGAAACAAGACATACAAACGAGAAGAGATCGATAGCTCCAATACAAAAGGTAAGGATAATGCCGGGTGTGTTGTATTTGTTGTTGTAACCTGCTTACAATCAAGTAAGAACATGCTTTTGGGATAACAAGTGATTGTTTAGTGTTTAGGTATGTGAAAATATTAGCCAAAGAAAACATTTTTACCAAAAGAGAAGTCATTTCCTTTACTAATACACTTCAAATCACTACTCCAAACCAACATTTAAGCATTAATCAATTCATAATTCAAAGAAGTTAAACACTCAAAAAGTTAAAATATGAAAGCCATGAAAAGTAGCTCACCACATATCAGTTTCCTTGATGATTCCATATTTTCCCCAAGAGTTTGTAACAGCACCAGTTTTCCCCTTCTCTTTCTTTTTCTTCTTTCTCTCCTTCTTCTCTTTCTCCTTCTTCCTCCTCTTCTTCTTCTCCTTCTCTTTCCTCAGCTTTCTTTTCTTCTCTTTCTCTTTTTCCTCTCTTCTCTTCCTCTCTCTCCTCTTTCTACGCCTCCTCTCCTCTTCTGAATCCGAATACTCCGAACTACTACCCGACTCCGAATCCAAATACGAGTCTTCAGAGTCCGAATACGAATCTTCTCCAGATGATGAAGAATCCGAATCTTCAAAATCATCCCGCGATCTTCTCCTAGAACTTCGACTTCTCTTTCTCCGGTGTTTTCTCACTTCTCGTTCCGGTTCGGATCCGGATTCGGATTCAGATTCATCTTCTCTTTTGGATTTTGATTTGTGTTGCCGCTTAGATGGAGCAGCTCCATTTTCGTCTTCTGAAGCTTTTGCTCGCTCTTTCGCCATTGTAGGGGTTTTGGTTCCAAGCAAGTGAAGAATTGAGTTGAGCTAATCTTTAAAACTAAAGAAATTGGTCACTTATGACCCCTTAAGTTTATGGATTGATTTTATTCGTCCTTTTTATATGACAATGAACAAATGTGATCCTTTTAAATGTACAAAGTGGGACGTTTTTCGTCCAAGATTATGCAACCTCGACCGATTTAATCAAAGTTAACAAGTAGGTGGATGAGATCATTTCACCCTTAACGAGAAGTATTAGGTCCGAAATCTTAAAATTCAAAAATTAAGTATATTTAGATGATCAGTTAGGAGCCTAAAAGAAGAATCGATTAGAGATCTAATTCTAAAATGAAGTTTTTGAACTAGTAGGATAGGAGCATCATCTAATTCTTCTTCTTAATTCACAATCATGACCATAGTATGTTTGTAGATTATATCATGAAAATAAGGTGTTTCTTCAACATGAGTGTAATTATCAATTGGATGATAATTAGAACTACCTACTATTTTTCTCACCCTTAGACAGATTAGAATGGGGATATTTGGGATGAGGTGGGAGTGACTTGTGTAATGGACAAAGATAAGGGAAGCAAGATTAAAGATGATTTGGACATATGAAAAGAAGATGAGTAGATGCCCTAGATAAGAAATGTGAGAGGTTAAATGTAGTTGGTACGATGAGAGGTAGATGTAGACCGAAAAAGTATTGGGAAGAGGTGATTAGACAAAACATGACATTGTTTCAGATCACAGAGGACATGAAGGGTGTGGAGGTTGCATATTAGGATAAAAGATTAGTAGGTATGAAGTGTTGTCTTGATTTTTGAGCGATTTAGTCGTTTTCTTATAGTGTTTTGCTTTTGATTCCACAAGCACTTGTTGTTGATTGCATTTAGGTTTTCGCATTATTTTATAGTTGTTATTGTTTCCTTATTAGTTGTTTTGTTTATCCACTATCGTTTTTCCCTTTTTGATTATTCTGATATGTTATACTCAAACCAAAGGTCCTCTAAAAACAATGGTATGAATATGATATGCGTACATTCTACCTCCCCAGACCCCCTCGTGAAATTTTACTAAGTATGTGGTTGTCATGGACACTTGGACATACATTTATGTATTAGTAGTAGAATCAGATCAGGTCCTTAGGAGCATCAAGCACAACAAAGTTTAAGCTATGCCAATCAAAATGATCATCATTTCCATTTGTGATGGCAACTAACACATATTTTAGAACCATTTACTATGAATGAAAATTCTGTCAAATGCGAAGAACACATTGTCATTCCATGCACAAAGCAACTCAAAGTATCAACAATATAAATTAACATGTATCCTTTGTGTTGCCACTTTCTGAAGAAACAGTACTGGTTTGCCAGAAGAGGCATAAAGATAAGGAAATGAAGCAACCTTTGCATGGTGTATAAAGCTATTTCTACTAAATCTCTTACTAGTCTATATTTTTCTACTATGAACTATTACCTGACTGTTTTAAGCACAACCACATATTTATACAAATATATGATGAAGATAAACATTATATGAACCTCAAAACAGGAGTAGGCACAAGATAAAGCAGCAGAAAAGAAAGATGGACAATCTGTTGAGAAATTTGTCCTCCTGCATTTCTTCCCTTCTCATTCTAAGACCACTGCGTCCTCGGATGAGATAAGATCTAGGATGAGGATAAGCAATTCTTGAAGAAAACATTTCTCCAAACACACCAACCATTGGGCTGAACAAACTGGTCATTGCTGTGCTCCCAAAGCTAGATGGAGCCATAGCTGCATAGCTACCAAAGGCTTGGGGGAAGTATTGCCGGTGATGTTGAAATGTGGGGGGTCGTGGAGGGTGGAGAGAAGTTTGACGAAGTCTCTGATGTAAGCGAGGAATTGGAGACACTGAATTACGCAGTGTCATTGTCCTAATCGCTCGAGGCCTATGAGGTATGTCTACATCTGCCTGAGCCTTCTTGGATTCAGACTCCAATGATGATATCCCACGACCATAGAGAGGCACCAGTGAGGAGTTTGAAATGTGAGCTTTACAGACTGGACATTTAGAGTTTTCTACTGATCCTGGTCCAGAGCTCTCAACCTGGAGCCACTTGTAAATGCAAGGCCAGCAGTAGAGGTGACCGCAGAGGGTGACTACAGGATCATGTGCTGAGTCAAGGCAAATGTTGCAATCAAAACAGGAAGTTTCATTTTCAGAGGCTGCTGTTGGAAATGGAACTGAGTTTCTCTTATCAACAGAAATATCTTCATCAGACCCAATGTGGGTGATAGTCATGAAATCTGTTAAAGATGAAATTCACAAATAATCACGGACCTCACAATCACAAAATGCACTATAGAAATCAAACATCTGTGTATGAGCAAGCGAACTACATGAAATGCACAAATGGGACTAACAAACTTTTGATGAATGATAATTAGTTTGGTCTTCGCGGATTAATCAGAAAAGCGTCTCATTGTTTTCTCCTTCTTCTTTCTGTTTAAGAATCAAATGGGAGTGAGAGTATGAAAGCAAGAAGTATGGATTGGATACAAAATCATGTCCAGTTAAATGCCTCTTCAATCAAGCACTAAAACAATGCCCTACAAAGTTTCATTTCACTAGCTTGAGTCTGTCCTATCTCGAAACCATTCGGTGAAAAAATATAGCAAGTTATCAAAAAGAGAAAAATAAGCCTATGATTGCTTCCTAAAATTTGAATATATAAACCTGGATTATTAATTGGGTTAAACACTCCAACATCCATTAGGATCCATGGATTTGGAAAACTTGTTTGAATAAAATAATTGACATGTATTCCCAGTCATATTCTTAATATCTTTTTTTTTTTGAAACCCATAAATGCTACCCTTCAAGTGCACACTGAGTAAACCCGTTCATGTGCAATAACTTGCTAACCACATAGGAGATGTAAACCGCACTAGGCAAGCCAAGTGCGACGAGCTCTCACTAAGAAGGCTGTTGGTGGGGGGAATTGATCCAAGGCTCCCATGTTGGAAACCACTCACCCAACCAACTCAGCCAACCCCTTGCAGGTTTTTCTCAATATCATTTAGTCCCACACAATAATGAAAAGTATCAGATGGAAATATAACGCCAGACAACATAAAACCAGTCTCTAACTCAAACCCCCCAAAGCTCAAACCCAACCCAAGTATCAACACTGTTTTCATTCATATGTTCTACAATGATGCTTTAAAATATCACAATTTTACAACTACTAAGTTTCAACCCCAAGCTAGTTGCAGTCAGCTGATTAGAACTGATATATACTTGTTAAATCAGTAACAGAACCTAAAGTTTGGTTTCATTTCTCCCAACCTATACTGCTCGAACTCATCAAAAATGTTGACGGATACATGTCTGATCCTCAAAAAGTAACGCACTTTTGAAGGATCCGACACAAGATCAGCAACATTTTCTGAGAGTTCAAGCAGCATAGCTCCCAAGTGATAAGCAACAAACTGAAACAGTAAAACAGCAACATCTTAAACACACTTTTCTTATGTAAACCAACACCATACAACAAAAATCCTACTAGGTGTGAAAGAACCAAAATTTACTCACATAAAAGAGAAACTAGACGAATATCAGACACCCAAATCTCAACTTTTTTCAAAATCCTCCAGAAACTTTTCAAAAAATTGATTCTTTCAGTGTTCCTTCCTTATTTCTCAAGCAAATCAAGAGCACTAATCCCCTTTTTATGGAAATTAAACGCCTATAATCGATCTCAAGCATCAAAAAAATCAAAAATAAAATAAAACCCATTGGCAAAAAGCAATCGATTGATAGAGAAAACTCATTGAGAAAGAGAAAAATCATACCGACAGATGAAAACCCCAAAGGAGAATTGGAAGAACCGCTAGAGAGGAAAAAGATAAAGGAAACGAGTAGTACCAAAAATACTGAATAGGGTGTGATTTATAGCGTGAACCCCATAAAAGCAAAAAGCCTCTTAAAGGCAAATATGACAAAAAGAGAAGCAAAAAAATAATTGTTTTTATAGTTGATGAAATATTTTATTCGAAAAAAAAAAATGAATTCATTCTATATTACTAAATGGGGGCAAGTAAGGTATTTCATCCGTTTCGGTTTATTTGTTTGGTCTTGATTTGATACAGAGTTTAATAGTAGTTGAATACGAGATGGGTTGGAGTACTAACACTCAAACCAATCTGAAGTGAGTTTTTTTAGCCGGCTACTTGAGCTTGATTATGAAATAATTGTGTTACGATGATATACAAGAGGAATAAAGAAAAACTCATGATTAATGTGGAGCGATAGATAGAATTTGTTTGGCTCTCCTATTGAGTTTCAATACGTTCATTAAGATATCGCGTGAATTCGATTGAAGGGGGAGGACAAAATTTAAGGCTTATTAATTTTTACAACTATCCTTTAACTAAATACTATTTATGTAGATATTTGAAATTAAAAGTCTTACCTAAGATCTACTAATCTTTTAATTTTGTTTCCCTTTCATTTAATTCATAAAGTCAACATGACTGAGATTAGAAGCTAAAATATCTCTCTCTTTTTTTTTTTCTTATATTCATAATATTAGTTTAATAAGAGTGAGGCTTTGTAAGGTAAGCCATAGATTTTATGTGAAAGATTATTGTGTCACGCCCCAAACTCGAGGGGCGCAAAAAATTAATATGTCACGCCCCAAATTCGAGGGGCCCAACTGACTCCTAATGCCAAAACTCAGGCCCGAGTCGACCCTGCTAAACCATTTGTTACTAGCGCATGGCAGCCACACACAATCAAAGAAACAAACAAGTATATCTCGGCTTAAAACTAAGCCATCGGACTGCAAGGCCCCTGTCAACTGATCTATAAAAGAAACAGTTACTCTCAAGAGATCATATAAATAAATAGTCAACTAGCACAAAAGTCTTGATTGGCCGTTAGAGGCCACCATGATATCTATACCAAAACTGAAAGCATGTATATATCAAGACAATACATCAAACAACTCACAAGCTTCAGCAAAGCAACAACCTAGGCCAGTATGGCAATAATGTAGTAATACACCCCACACATTAATCTACAAGCCTCTAAGAATAGTAAAGATTGGCGGGACAGGGCCCCAGCCCTACCCATAAAGATATATACAACAAAAGGTAACAAACCTCCCAACTCTGGCAGCTCCGAAGGAAAGGGGCTAGCCAATCGGATAGAAGTTAATCCTGCTGCTGAGGAGGTCTACTGGGTCGTTTATCGGGACCTGCATGCATGAATGCAGCTCCCCAAGGTAATGGGGCGTCAGTACAAAATAATGTACACAGAGTATGAAAGGCTATAGACTTAGTGAACAAGTATCATAATATACCAAAAGCAATTGCATAAGGAAATCAAAATTTTAGATAAGCATGCCAACCCGCTACTGAATCTAAAAATACAAAAATTATCAAACATCAACCTAACCAAGCCCCCATAAGCTCGGCAGGTGCAAACAACATACCACCTACCTAGGCCCCCATAAGCCCAGAAGGTGCCAAATCAATCTACATACCCCTATCGGTAGCCCTTTGTCTTTGTAAGAAGTCACATAGCCCTTGTTGGCAACGATATAGCCCCGTAGGCAGAACATAGCCCTCTTAGGCAACATCATAGCTCTATGGGCTGCACATAGCCCTCTTTTGCATCAACATAGCCCTATAGGCAACACATAGCCCTCTTTGGCGTCAAAATAACCTCGTAGGCAACACATAACACTCTTTGGCATCAATATAGCCCCGTGGGCAACACATATCCCTCTTTGGAAATAACATAGTCCTATTAGAAAACACCATAGACCCCATAGGCAGTTCATAGCTAAACAACTAACCACAATAGCCCCAAATGCGACAACAAACAATTGAATAGGCTAAAGGCGAGCAATTTAGCTATAAACAATATATATGAATAATCTTCAAGTCGTTCCTAACTTAGGGTCGTTCTTAACAGATTATGAGTCCCTAAAACGAGGGTTTATAACCACTCAATCAGCCAACCACTCACAACTACATCTACAAGATCACCAACGTAAACTACCTCTAAGGAAACATGTCGACGAAGGGAATAACCTTAACATACATTTCCAATAAATGCTCAAAAGACCGTAGTTCCTTCACGAAAGTTGTTCCTTATGTCCTAAGTTTCGCAAACACTATATATACACGGCTGGTGCGGACCTATAAATAGTTCATAATTAATCTTAAATCGGCAGATTTGCCATATTGCCCCAACTTGTCGAAATGTCCGTAGAAATTCATAAAAACAATCATAAAAAAATCCCGAGATGATTACCTTAGTTAACCCAGTTTAAACCTTGAAGAAACACCAATAACTACAAATTTATATCTTCAAAAACCAACTCCAAACGCAGCTAATAGAAGGGAAAAACGATTGTCACGTGTAGGGATTATGTTTCTAGGCACGGGGGTAATGTTTAATGGTAGAAATCGTCAAAAACTAACCTTCATCATGCTAGAACTCCATAGGAACCCTCTCTTAAGCTTTCTTTCTGGTTTGGAACTGAAATGAAATGTTTTCTTGGCTTAAAACGTTAATAAGCCGACATACCATATTTTTGACCTGACCCGAATTCTGCCCCGGCGGTCCCTAGTAAAACCCTCATAACTTTTTATTCTGATGTCGGTTTGATACGAGGTTTTGTGTGTTGCAAACTAGACTCGTAGGCCTTCGATTTAATGCGTAATAGGCCTTCTAAATTTTTATATATTGGGAGAAAACATCCAATACATTTGACCCAAATTTCAGAGAAATCTTTAAAAAGGAACTTACGATAACTTTCGCCAACTTTTATTTTGCCACTTACTTAACTTCAAAACTTGAGATACAACCCTTGAACACTTAAAATATGCCATACCACATCATTCTTAATTTATTACCCACCCTCCTTGTCTTTTCACGAAGATACGCGTTAATTTAGATGTTTTAAAAAGTCGGGGTGTTACATAATGTGTGGGTGTTGATTAGTTAAACTAGAGCTCATAGAAAGGGTTGGCAGAATCAAATATACACTCGTAATAGCTAACATTTAATCTTTGTGCACTATATAATTTTCCGACGAAGAGTGAACACTGAGCCATCCTTCACCTAAGGTGGCTCCGCCCATGGTGACACCCCAAATATCTAAGAAAAAAGTGTTAACGGGGAGACCATCTTCATTGATGGTGAAATGAAGCCAATATAGAGATGATTTTACCACTGAAATTTGAACTTCAGAAACGTTGAAGAACAAACATAATGCCAAAGAAGAAACATAGCATATAACACAACTATACAGACGAATCTCAGGTTTATCAAGTTATAATTCTTGCAGTGCCAAAGGCAAAGAGGGAAAATATAAAAGAGCTACATCTGTACCATTTTACAAGAATTTTTCTATGCAGGCCGTCAACGTTGTTTTAGGGACTGCACCAATGACTGTATCTTTCTTCTCTCCATCCTTGAAAATCATGACGGTTGGGATACTTCGTATCCCATATCTGGTTGCGATGCCAGGACTTTCATCCGTGTTCACCTTGAAGAATTTAAACTTGTCAGCAAATTCCTGTGATAGTTCATCAATAACTGGGTGAATCATTCGGCATGGACCACACCATGGAGCCCAAAATTCAACCAGAACAGGTAACTTAGACCCGATTACAAGAGTCTCCCATGATTGATCATTAACACCAGGCACTGCATTTTACAATAACTATGTTAAATAAACAAAGAAGCTCATAAATTGATGGATTTGCTGCTAAAACTAGCACACCCTAATATGTATTCCACTTCATGCAATACCTCGACAACCAAAAATTACAACATAAGAAACCAATGCATCATATTTGTTGCATTATTCCTCGTGATTAGTCAGAGTGCCGGCTAGCATGGAAGATTTGACAACAGAGGGTTACATTTTTCTAACTAGGATTGTTATTATTACACGGGCAACGCCTGTGTTCTCACACAAAAAAGCACAAGTGATTCTTCCCCTTTTTAGTGAAGAATGAACAAAGCATGGGATGTAAACAAACCGTACTGACTCCGATGATCTGAAAATGTTCCAAATAATGTCAAGGAGAAAGTAGAAATTAGAACATATATGCAATATTCGCTTTTACTAGAATAGTAATGTACCTCATAGGAGTTCAAATATTTAACAGTAAATGAAGTTCAAATCTTGGGTAGGTTTTATTAGCGTTTACCCTCTCCAAATATGTATTCATTCCACATTAATGGATTTACTTCAATGCTTTTACAAGCATCAGGCAATTCTACTTTATGTTGTTTGGACTCTTAAAAAATATGGATGAGTGTGTGGAGGATACTCCACAAGTAGTGCATTGTTGAAGGATTTGACACGGGTACAGCAACAATTATGGAGAGTCCAAACAACATAGATTCTAGTAGTCTTTCCACTCATTTGATTTCCGCATTGTTCACAGAAACTTAATTTACTCTTTAATGTGCAGTTGAATATCCAACTTGAATGTCATGGAACTGACTTCTCATCAAATTTAAGATAGTATAATAATCTGGTAAATAATTGACAATCACAGCAGTAGATAGCTGAGTATCTTTGAATCGTGACAACAAGACTACTCTGCCCAATATGTGAAAGATTACAAAATACGACGGTCAAAACATTTGATTTTAACAATGAATTCGCTTATAAATTCTTAAAAGTTTTAAAAAGTAAAATTTATAAATAAGAAAACACACTATAAGTAAACATAGCTAATAATTTAAAACAACAAACAGTAACAATACCCCCAAGATAATTGCGGAGGGTAGAGTGTACACGACCTTACCCCTCCATGTAGGAGCTAGAGAGATTGATTCTAATAGACCCTTGGCTCATGTAATGCACATCAAAGAAGTTTAAAAAGAAAAATACACAAGTAAAGAGGACACAGCAAATATTAGGGAAAACATTACATAACATAATTCAGAAACAACAACAATAGCCAAATAATACCATAACCAAAACACAGAAAATAACGGATAGTAACGCAAATCATCTGAAAAGAAACTAAGAGAACAATGCTACTACTACAACTGGTATGAGCATAGAAAACACCAAACTACCATCAACCCCATCCAGCTGGAAAGTAAGACAATATTCAACTACCTGCTATACTAGAATGAAGAATCCCAAACTCGAACTCATAAAATTCAAATCCTGAATTATCTTTGCTTAGCCACTTTCAATTGCGTGCTTAATCATTTTTTTGGTCATAATTAAGCTTTAACAAAAAAATCCCCAAATAACTCAAACTACAGGCAAAACTCACGCAGCTAGTATATAATTAATAAGGATGAAAAAAGAAATAAGCACCTAGAACAGCAGTATCCTGAGCCTCACAAACGATTCTTCCTCCTCTACGAGAAACAGATTTCGAAAATGAGCTCAAGGACACTGATGAACGAGTCGACTGGATCTTAAGACCATTGAATACAGAGAATTTAACAGAAGACCGGCGACCGGCAACAGGAGACAACGACGGCAAAGCAGCGCCGGCGGCGGCACGAGGAACTGCGATAGTTTCCAGCAAACCAGCCATAGCAGAGTTGATAAATTTGTGTGGCTGAGTAGAATTTGTTTGGTTTTTTTTGAGAGTTTTGGTTTAGTGGTATTGTTGATAAAATGGATGAGGTGATGAATGTGTGTTAGTTGATGATTGGATGAGGAGGAGCTAATGTTCACCATTACACGTGTCACTTTCACTTCAATTTTTATTTTTGGAAAAGTATCATTTTTGGAAAATTTTGATAAATAGAAATAGATTTTGAGTTTAAAAACTTATTTTAAAAAAAAATATGTTATAAACATATTTGTATTCTAGTGAATGTCTATTCCATGGATTCATTTGGAGAAAAGCTAGGGATTTACTTAGGGACCGAGTAAGTTTTTCCTATAAAAGAAGTGTTCTCCTTCCTTGTAATTCATCTCTAAAATCAGTTTAGAATATTTATTCAAAAATCTTTCTCTCGGTATTGATGTCTTAGAATACTTATTGATATCTTTTTCTCGATAATGATGTTATAGGAACACTTTTGAGTCATGAAAAGTGGAGAACGTCTTTTCAACATATCAGTATCACTATTCCATCATTTACTACATAGTGTCAATTGAGAAGTAATTTGAACAAGGCAGAATTGTATTCATGAATAGACTTAAAGTCTGGTAGCCTCAGATGCATCCATTCATATCGTGTTTTTGGATATATGATCATCTTCAAGTGGTCATATCTTTTAGTTCGGGTCTTTCTATAAAAATAAGTAGAGAATTTGATTACGATGATGACATAAGAATATCATAAGTTTAGCACAATTTAGTTTCGATTCTTTATTTTCATCCTTAAATGATGTCTCTAAGTCTCATAGCATCCAAATGAATTTCAACATCTAACGTTGATGAAAGGTAGTTTTTGTCTGAATTATAAAAGGTAGCAAACTCAAGATTAGCCATATTAAAAAATAAATAAATAAATAATACATTAACCTTCAAACTTAACTCATTGCCTTTCATAGTTCAGACAAGAACTGTCTTTCATGAATGTTGGATGCTGAAATTCCTTTGAATGCAAACACAATTAAGGATGAAAATTAAATATCAAAATAAAATAGAGCTAGAGCATATATTTAAAGATCCACTTGTTTCATGGAAAAGCATGAAAGAAAGATATAACCACTTGAAAATGATCATACATTAGAAGCATGATATGATTGAATGCATCTAAGGGAGATGTTCTCCCAAGGTACTTTCCCTAGAAAACACTCACCAAAATAAGCAGATTTTGAAATTTTAGCTCCACAAGCTATATGTTGCTGATGAAATGCAGATACTTGGCTCTAGTGGGTTCTTATAATATGTGTATAGACAAAGCTAGATACAAAAGAAAGAAATCTTGAACAAGCTAACAATTTTGATACCGAGAGTTAACAAACAGTTACTTGATCAATTAGTTGAAATGAAAAACTATGTCATAGCAGCCATATACAAATTATCATCCAAAAACATGGACACTCAGCTGCATGATTCAAGTCTGAAAACTAGTTTGTCAACATAAGGTGTATAACAGTATTGAAGTCTATATATGGTCAGCAGTCTCCGTCTTAACTGGAGTTACTCTGGTTGACGCCTTTTCTGCCAAGGGAAGAAACTTATCACAATCCTCGCAACCAATCTTTTTGAATGCCTCTACAAGTACCTCGATGAATCCCGCCAACATGGCCTTGAAACTCCGAGAACAACTTTTGTTACCACCCTCACCACCATCCTCGAGAACGCACCCTCTGACAAGGCTACCCACACGAGCACCTTCCATATATGCTTTACATGCCACAAGAATATCTTGACAATTTTGAAAGTAATGCCCTATAACAAAATCCTCAAAGTGCTGCAGCAAGAAAGCAGAATGTTCAAATTCGTAGTACTTGATTTAGAACCAAAAAGTCACACAACTATACCAACTATAACAATAAAGTCACCTTGACGAGTAAGTTTTGTTGTTACAAGGAAAAGTCTAGTGACTAGACTGTTATAATGGTGAAGTTCAGCGACAAAATAGTCATGAGTTTGTTGTTACAGGGGGGGAAGTTTAGTCACTTTTGTTGTTACAATGTTAAAGGTTCAGTTGCTTTAATGAGACATTAAAATTTAATTTTGTAACTTTATTGTTCCAACAGATAAATCCCAAGGAAAAAACATCGCAGAGCATAATTGAAAAATTTATGAAGTTACAGATGGTCATGAACGATATACCTGTGGTGGTCGCCTCATACAATAGACCATTGTCTTTAGATTAAAAATGCAAGTGTGCTCGTTATAGCGCAGTGAGTTTCGTTCTCCTATGGCTGAGCCATTCATCTTGGCATATCCAGGCTCATTGAAATAGGGCTTTGCGTTCAATATTAGCCCTTGTATGGAAACCAAAACTTGCAGCATAGTTGATTCACCAGGGATCCATTTCTCCTTCCCTCTACCACCCCAAGTGTTAAGAAGGCTCAGGCAGACTTTTCCACACTCATACAAGTTTGGATTGATCCGAAGGCCAAAAGAATGGTAGTGTACATGCTGGCAGCAATAATTAGCAAGGTGTTAGGCTTGAGGTTAAAAAGAGGAAGAAAAAAAATAGAACAGTTCCACAGATAATTGAGGCATCTTAGGCGAAAAAGAAGGCAAAAATAAAGTAGTCAGAGAAGAAATGAGACACATACCGGTGGAACATTGGGATAGTTGCTAGGGAAGTAAACATCAAAAAAGAACAAACCGTCATGGTAAGGAGTTCCATCAGCTCCAATAATCACTGCTCTCAACAGATCCATTCTTGTTTCATACACCCGAACAAATATGGTATCTGCTCATGAAAAGGCACTCAGATGAGTGTGGTTATATGAAATACGACAAGCAGATTTTTATCGCAGATCACATTATGAGCTCCTCAGAAATTCATTACTTCAACAAATTTTGTAAGCATGTATGCCAAATTTCAATAACTTGATGCCGAGACAATCATCACAGATTAGGTAGGAATGCTAAGAAAGACTGGAAAATTTGCTCATGTTACCAGGTAAATCTTTCTCCAGTATCTTCCACTCCTCCTGTATCCTCTTGGCACAACCCTTAGAGGCCTATACAGAGTAACAAACATTTAGGAATAAGATAATGAACAACTAATCAAAACTATCAACCACCTATTTTCAGTTAAACCAACCTGGTTGTCATGAGATGCAAGTCCAGAAAAGTAATGGCCTGAATGATCTTGAACAGTATCAAATTTCTTGAAAAGACGGAAATTCTTCAGGCTTTCACCTAAATCTCCATGTTGTTCCTTACTAGGTGCTGATTCACATTGGAGTGATAGACTTGCACTGTTATGCGGACCATGCGTCCAGTGTTCATGATCCATTTCCTGATGGAAATAGTGCATAGCACCTGGTGCAAGAACAGGCCCCATAGAAAGCTGTTCTGGAAGAAAATAGTTCATAGCATCTGGTGGGAGAATATACCCTGGATGAACCTGTTCCAGTGGAAGAGAGTTCATATCACCTGGTGCAAGCGTAAACCCTGGATGAACCTGATGCAGAGGGAGAGGGTTCATAGCACCTGGTGTGAGCATAAACCCTGAAGAAGCTTGAGCAGTTGGTATATTAGGGGGTAAATTCATCCAACTAGGCATTGGTGGAGGTACAAAGTGAGCTGTGGGGAACGGAGCTCCACCAGGAATAGATGGAGTATGCCAACTATGAGAAACTGTTCCAGGGGATAAATGGATCTTCCTTCTAAGACGAGACCCTTGAACGTTAAGAGACTTTTCCACCCCGGGCAAAACATTTGTAGAACCATTTTGTTCTTTAAAACATACCCCCTTTGAGTTTGCTTTGGCAGAAAATTTGCCCTTGACAACAGCAGGTCCCAGAGACGATGAAGATAGCTCAAATGGTGTAGGCTTAAAAACATGATTTAAGTCATAAAATGAAGTGGACGGGTACTTTAGTACCTCAGGGGTTTCTCTTCCAAAAGGAGAATTCAGAGCTTTTGAAGTGGACGATGTGCTTGTAGTGGTTGATGCCATTTTAGCTTTAGCAAAACCAGACATCCATGGGATTGGAACCTCAACTCCAGGTGGAGTATCCATATGATCAAAATGTGATTGCAAAATGGCATAGTCGTGATGTGCTAGGTCATTAAAGTACATGTCCATAGACGGATCATCTTCATAAAATAGGTTCGCAGGCACTTCACCTGATTCTGAAGGGAAGTGCTTCTTCGAAGACTGAACTTGACTCGGTCCAACACTATATTCTGAACCACCACAGCCAAGGGATAGCTCAAGAAAATCCTGCGAATGAGGCAAGAATTTACAAAATAACCCCCCAACAGAAAACACATAAAACACAGAGATAATCAGTACTTCAGGAGTATGCTAAGATCTTTGTAATATCTATGGTAAATTCTGATTACCTTCCCTTTGCCACGGGATCCAGTATTCCCATCAATGAACATCACATCATTATCACCTCCTTTCATGTCAACATCTCCATGGTGAATAGGCTACAAAATGAACACACTTCATCAGCGTTAGTACCATGTACTACAATCAAGTGTTACCCCTGCAAGCAATAATCTCAAAACACACAACAATAAAGATTCAAACCAAAATATCTATGCAAGTCCTGTATAAAAAATTGAAAAAATAAAGACAGAAGTCTTGCACATAGCAAGTTGCATGTAATTTTTTAACGAAAGTCTAGTGGGCCACATTGCACGCTGTAAGTAATGAAAAAGACTATTTCATGACTATATAGCATTAAGCCATTAACAATGTGCATTTGTTTTTAGGTCAATAATCAATAATTATGCTTCTCGTTTTGTTTCTATTCAAGCCCCAACATTAGTTTATCTGTTGAAGGAATACACTTGTGCACCATTCAGACAAAAACTTGAGAAACCTGATTCTAGCCTAAGTCTACAGCTAGTTTGCGTTTCTTTTACTAGGTTGTGTGTATATTTCCCTGTTTAAAGAGAATGATAAGTGAAAACCAACAACAACAAAATTCTATCTCTTACAACCTCCTAAACTGACTTGCCCATATTCTCAACAGATTTGAAACTCATCACTGCTATACTTCACACTAACTCGTGAATCTTAGGAAATCTGTGACGTTAATCAACTTGACTTCAATATTTCAAAAGAAAAATCGGCACTTTTGCATTGCATAATCTAACTTTTATTGTGATTCAAGAAACTGTACATCTCTAATACAGAGAATTATTGGAATCTTCACACAAATAGCCGGACAGATTTAGTGTTTACTTTTTCTAGCCGGTATACATAGATTATACATATTATACATCCACCGGCAATTTTTAGTTTAGTCAGTTGGGTGGACAGCTATTTAGGTTAATGGCGAAAGCTTCTTTAAGAAGCTTCACAGTACAATTTATCTTAGAGAAGGAACCAAATAAAAGAATTTTATACCTCCTTCTGTTTAGCACTCTCTGATTTTGAAATCCAAGCAATCGAGGGCGAGACTTCCCGCACCTGCGCATCGGTTGAGCTCCCACCAGGGAACACTCTTTTCCTGTGCATTATTTCCATCAGAATCACACAGACCAGCACAATGAAAACAAAGAAAATCAAATTGGTATGTTTTACTTGGAATTATGGGAAACACTCTTTAACTGTGCATTAATACCATCAGAATCACACACTCACACAATAAAAACTAAGAAAATCAAATGGGTATGTGTTTTACATAGAACTCTGCTGAAACACTCTTTTCCTGTACATCAAGAACATCAGAATCACACCGACACACAAAACGAAAACAAAAATAAGAAGAAAAGAAAATCAAATTGGTATTTGTTTTACTTGAAGTATTTTGGAAACACTCTTTTCCTGGGCATCAATAACATCATATGAGACACACAAAATGAAAAGAAAATAAAAGAAAACAAAATCATATTAGTATGTTTTTTACTTGAAGTTCTTTGGAAACACTCTTTTCCTGGGCATCAATAATATAAGAAAAATAATCAAATTGGTATGTGTTTTACTTGAAATTATGTGGAAACACTCATTTCCTGTGCATTAACAACATCAGAATCACACAAAACCATGGCGGAGCCAAAAAATTTACCAAGAGGTTCAACATCTGAGGAAGTAAACACACGAAAAAGCCAAAGAAGGTTTGACATCTACTATATACATAAAAAATGTTTTTTATTCATGTATAAACAATGTAATTTTCTATCTATAGAGGTTCCGACTACGGATGAACCCTTCGGGGCCCTACCTGGCTCCAACCCGACACAAATCCACATAAGGTGAATAAAAAATCCTAAAAGAATAACAGTATCAACAGAATCACACAAAAAAAAGGAACCAAATTAAATGAAAAGCATTGAATGGTTCTGAGTTTTGCTCAAAATTCTGGTGAAACACACTTCATTAAAGCATCAGAATCACAAATAAAGGAAATAAACTAAAAAAAATTCTATCCTTTTGCTCTAACTTCAGGCGGAACACTCATTTCATATGCATAAACACCATTAAAATAACACTAGACAATAAAAATAACAGTCAAAAAACACCAAATGACCCTTTTCTAATGCACTAGTATCATCAAAATCACAGTCACCAGATTAAAAAAATTCTAAAAAAATCATCAAACATGCAATTTTTTTTACTCAGAATTCTAGTGAAACACTCTCTTTCCTGTCAAAAATAACATAAACAAAATACAAACAACAGAAGAACATCAAATGCAGTATGATTTATTAATCAAAATTCTCCACTTACATACAAAAAAAGAAAAAAATCATTTTTTTTCTATGCAACATTTTTAGATTCAGGGACCACATAAAGGGGGAAAAAATTAACTTTCTGAGACTTTGCTATTTACTCGGAATTCTCTTTCTATATACATGATTAAAAAATAAAAATCCCCCAAATCAAAATGAACACAGATTAAAATAAAAATGGAAACTTTTTTTAAAAAATAACCAAATGGGTATGTTTTTTATTCAAAAATCCGTTTTATCTACGCATCACCATCACCAAAATCAACAAAAAAAAACCCAGATACCCAAGTGGGGTCTGGATGATGTGTACTCAGCTTACGCTAAAAAAAGGACTGTTTCTGATAGACCTCGATTATAAAAACTATAAAAAAAGAAAGAAAAAGATCCAAATTGGTATGTATTTATACTAAAATTTATACTAAAAAAAAAAAACTATTTTCAATAGACATCAAATACAATAAAACTATAAAAAGTAAAAAGATCCAAATGGGTATGTGGTTTTTACTAAAAAAAAGTAATATTTATCTACATATCAACAAAACCCAGAAAAAAAAAAGTGATGAATCAGTGTTTTTACTTGGAATTCTGAGAGATGTATCGAGACGGCGGCAACTCCATTAATGGACTGCAGTTTTCAGAAGAAGAAATGTGAATGAAGAGGAAGGAGAGGCAGCTAGGGCTTTAACTAATATAGTGATCAAAATCTTGTTTTTATATATAGAAATTACGTTATTGCAATCTCCTCTCTACAGAAAAACCAACAACTCTTTTATGGCTGATTTGACAATTTTAAGTGTTTACTGTTTACTTGCTTTTTCAACGTGTCTTCCCCTTTTTGACACGCCTTCGCGCCTCCACCTCGGTTTCAATGTTTCATACTTGTCAAATGACTAAAATACCCCTTATATATGTAACGAACATTTTCGACACGTCTTCGTGTCTAGTTAGAATACAATGTCGTAGCGTTTGGAGAGCATGGAGTGTATGCAGATTTTATCTCTATCATAGAGATGGAGAGAGTGTTTTCGATAGATCATAAGCTTATTAAGATAAGACACGTTTGAAAAAATAAGTAAACAGTAAGCACTCTCGAAATGACTAAAATACCCCTTACATATGTACCAAACATTTTCGACACGTCTTTGCATCTAGATAGAATACGACGTCATAGAGTTTGGAAAGCATGGAGTGTATGTAGAGATGGAGAGACTATTTTCGATAGATCCTAAGCTTATTAAGATAAGACACGTTGAAAAGGCAAGTAAACAGTAAACACTCTCTCAAAATGACTAAAATACCCCTTATATATGTACCGAATATTTTCAACACGACTTCATGTCTAGTTAGAATACCACGTCGTAGAAGTTTGGGGAGGATAGAGATTAGAGTGTATGCAGATTTTATCTAATATCGCACAAAAATAAAGATACTATTTTCAATAGATCTTAAATTTAAGATAAAAAATAGTCTAGAAAAAGAAGTGATGAAGAATATAAGAAACAAAATAGATAACAAAAGCATGAGATAGGGAGTAGCAGAATAATACGACAACAAGATAATATTATAATTAAATTAGTATGAAACAACATAATAGTAACTGACGTCGAAAAACAAAAAACTACAAGAGTAATACTATGAATACTAGTATGGACAGCAAGACAATACCTTTTACCTATTAGTATGAACACTTTTTTACCTACTATCCTTCTTACTCTAATTCGTGTACTCCACACTTATCTATCTAGTGTCATCCTCGATTAGCTATAAATGTGTCATATTCTGTCTAACCACATCTTTTTGCGATATTTCTTCGATCTACATATATCTACCTCTCTTGAATCTATCATAGACAACCTCACACACCTTTGTACTAAGGTAAATGTGTTTTTCCTCATCACATGTCTCAACCATTTCAATTTCACTTCTCACATCTTATCTTCCATTGAAGTCGCTGTCACTTTGTCTCAGATTTCCCTATGTTTAATCATATTTTTTTTAGTATACGCACACATCCAACGCAACATTCTCATCTCCGACACTCTTATTTTCTTATTTTCTGAGTGTGAGAGTTCTTGAGTTGCAAACACTCCTCGTACAACAAAGTTGATCTAACTATCACTTTGTAGAACTTACTTTTAAGTTTTGGTGGCACATTCTTATCACATAAGGTGTCGGATACGAGCCTCCATTTCATCACACTGCACTAATACAGTGAATGACATATCCTCATCAATCTCCCTATTTCCTAGATAATAGACTAGAGATATTTGAAATTGCCTCTCTTTTGAATGAATTGTGTATCAAATCTTACTTCTACATCAACCTTATTCATAATATCACTGAACTTGCACTTCACGTATTCTGTCTTGGTCCAATTCAACCCGAAATCTTTAGACTTTATGATTTGTCTCCAACTTTCTAGCTTGGTGTTGAACTCCGTCGCGAGTCTCATCAATCAAAGCTACATCATCCGTAAATAACATACAACATGACATATCATCTTGAATTTGTCATGTACATTCATCACCAAGGCTAATAAAGATAGGCTAAGGGTTGATCTATGTTGCAACCCTATCAAAATGAAAAAGTGCTCTAAGTATCCTTTCAATTTCTTTACTTAGATCTTGGCTCCATTGTACATGTCCTTGATCAATTTGGTGTATGTCACGGATACACTTCTAGCCTCCAAGCATCTTTACAGAATCTCCCTGGAGAATCTATTATCCTTTTCCAGGTCAACGACAATCAGCCTATTATGTTAGAAGTTAGGTTTAAAATAGCCTCTTAAGTATTGAACAATTTTGATTATTTAAATTTATCAAAATACGGAATATTTGACGCAAACGGAATAAAGTAAATGTCAAAATTTATTTTGAACTTAATCTCTATTAAATTTTTCTCATACTTCTTTAAAGGAAAAATGTATACATATGTGACTTCTTTGTGTAATAGTAAAGGTATATATTAATTATTTTTATAATGATGGTTGTATCTGCTCTAAGAAGTATTTTAAATTTACAACTATTAAACACGAGGGATATTTTTGTCATTTCCTCTCATTGGTCGCAAATGTTATGGTTTTATCATCCTTGGAGACAAAGAAATATGTGGGTCCCAGATTGCATTATCCAGCCACATAGGATAAAGTAATTAACCATTTGGAACTTCAAGGAGAAAAAAATGTATCTTGAACTAATACAAATATTAAAGTTTTGATTTAGGTAATTAATTTGGAGCAAAGTTACCTTAAACGGCATTTTAAAAATAACAACTGCGAATTTTCATCTCAATAAAAAAAAACTACTTTAGTTATAAAAATAATTCATCTTAAAGGGGCAAATAGCTACCATTCATCTTACGAATTTTGCAAAATTCAATATTTTTTTCTATTTGTATTTATCATTAAATAGATATAGATTCTTTATTTATAAATAATTTATTCAAAATCTAATCATCAGATTTTCTACAATTCAAAAATTATACGTTCAAAATACATTTGATGATATCTAAATTGGACTATTAGATTCAAATTGACATGGAAAATAAATACTACAATTTTAATCAAGTAAATTCAATCAATATCGATTCAAACACGAAATTTAAAGATACAGAGGCATAAGAGAAGAGACGAAAGAATGGTTAATTGAATCCAAACTTAATTAAGAAAAAAAAAACACTTGAATTCAATATAAAAAAGAAATTCACTTGAAATCTACAAATGAGTGACCCAATATAAAATCAAAAGCAAGTAATTTTCGATTACCAATGAAAATCGATCCATCAAACTAAGCTACAATAAGTTATCCTAAAATAGGGATTTCATCATCTACAAGATATCAATATCTCAATTCATCATCTCAAAACAATCTAAAGAACAAAATGGCTAAGAAATTTGTTTATAAGATGTTTCTTACAAGAGTAGTCTTTTATACAAATAGCCCAAAATGACTTATTCAAACTATTTAAAATATAGCCAACAATGTATGACTATTCCTTCCCGCCTACCCCTCAACTCAAATCTATCCATTTTGGCGAGGGTGAGGCGAGTTTGGTTATGACATTGAGCTCATCACGTGGCCTTGAATATAACTTAACTATACGTGAGGTATATATGAACTATTCAATTCTGACTAACTAAAAATTTTCTCTAAACAGTTCTAAATTTTAAATATGAAATCCTCTGTGTATTTCAAATTTTTTGATATATAATTTACTTAAAATAATTCACATTTACAGTATATCAAATTTTTAAAAAAGTGCAGAAGAATGATGAAGTAGAAGAAAAAGATTAATAAATGATGAGGAAAGCGTCACGAAAAAAATAGATCCAAACTTGGAAGAAGTAGATGTAGTCGGTAAAAAAAGAGAAGGGTGGATTGAAGGAATTTGGCACTAGTCATCCATAACCTTTGGTCTATTGTTAACATCATTGTGTGTCTCGTCAATTATAATACGTTATTGACAAATAAAATATACTATGATATCATAAGATATGTTATTCATCACCAAAACATATAAAAACATGTTAACCATGTTGCAATTCCATCTCGGTAATTGCTCCGGCCTCCGAATCTCCTTCTACTGTCCTCACCCGAGTCTTGACTTCATCATATACACTTGCCTTTAATCGTTCTTACTACAAGTACACCTTTAGCCTCAAAACATCTCCATAGAACACCTAGGGACTTTATCGTATATTTTTTAGGTCAATATAAGCATTATATGTAAGAACCCATTTGGATTGACTTAAAAGTCAGTCAAAATTACTTTTAAGTTAGTTTTGACTTTTGAAAGTGTTTGACAAATATAAAAAATAACTTAAAATAAGTCAAAAATGACTTAATAAAGTGCTTGGCAAGGTAAAAAATGACTTAAAATAAGTAAAAAGTGACTTAAAATAAGTCAGAAACCAAAATTAGGTCTCCCCCACTTTTTATTTTTTGACATAGAAGTCATTTCAGTTTGACTTTTTATTTTTGACCTAAAAACTACTTTTTTTAAGTCAATTCAAACGGGCTATAAATCTTTCTTCCTCTCCCTATAATGCTTCAATATCAAACTCTGAACAAGATGAATGACTTCTAAAGTGGAACACCTCAACATGAATCTAAATTGGTTCTCGGTAATAGACACAATTGGCCTTATCCTTATCTCCATCGCCCTCTCTCAAACTTTTATAGTGTGGCTTAGCAGTTTGATACCCCTATAGTTATTGCAATTCTGAATATCACTCTTATTTTTATATAATAAAATTATTATACTTAATCTCCACTTTTTGAACATTTCTAGTATCCTAAAAATAAGATTAAACAACTCGGTCGATCATCTCGTAATATTAACATATAGAATTCTTGATTTTACCACTAATGAAAGAGACTATCTTTTGAACTCTCATCTCATGAAAAACTTTATCATCAAGTGACAAATAAAAAATAGAATATTGGAATTTTCTTTTTTGATAATTTGAATATTGGAATTTTCCATATGTCCAATGTAGATATACATAATTTGTTAATTTTGTTTATTTCCAAAAAAAATTCAGTGGATTATTGAGGACCATCGAATAAATTACTTTTCCTTTAAATAGATTAAAAGGTAAGAGGCATTTTTCACAAAAAGTTTCAAGAATCTAGATGAGTTGAAGGTTGAGAATAACCATTTTTTATACTGATTTAATACCTAAAAGAACCCCTAAACTATTTCTGTTTTTTATCCATTTAATACTTAAATTATAGATTGTTATTATTAGCTAATTAATAATTGCATAGTATCAGATTTTAAGTTACATACGTTTAGATATATGTATTTTTGCTACAAGGCACACTAAAATAGGGAAAGAGACGAGTGAGATAGGAGAAATGCGAGCGAGAGAATCAGGTACCTATGAATTTACTTGGATACCATATATATATATATATATATAGAGAGAGAGAGAGAGAGGGAGAGATCAAATTGGGTCTAATTTTGACCCCATGTATTCGTGATATACATGTATCTAGACGTATTTGGACGTGTCATATACATGCATCCAAAGTCCAAAATCTAATAAAGTTCATAATATTGTAAAATAGCGTGAATCTAAGTAATTAACTCCTAAACTAGTGAGATTTATGTAAGTTGCTTGTAAATATATTATGAATTTTATTAGCAGGGGCGGCTCTATGCTTTGTAAAATAAGGCTTATGCCTTAGGCCCCCAAATTTTGGGGGCATCAAATTTTTATTAAGAATAAATTATGTATTAAAAATTTTATAGAAAAAATTGATTATTTATGATTAAAAGTATAATATTTTAAAAATATATTGTTTTATCCACTTTAACATCTTTTGTACTTTGTTAAAAGTTAGAATTAATAATGAAAACTAAAAAGTGTTGAACAAAGTGAATTACAATTTTTTTTTTTGTTTTAAATTTTAGCTTCAAGCATTACAACAAGCATATTAAAATGGGGTATATCAAGTCATCAACTTCATGAGATTCTATTATTCTAACTCTTATCTTTATTCAATATTTGTCAACTTATACAAAAATAAAATTTGAATAAATGTGTAAATATTTTAGGCCTCGAATTGAAATTTCGCGTTAGGCCCCCAACTACATTGAGTCACCCCTGTTTATTAGGCTGATATAAAATGTAAAAATGCGTAAACTCCCTATCTAAAAGAATCAATAGTGATTTGAGTAGTAAATTCGATCAAGAAAAGAATATTGGAGAACATGAAGGTGACATGAGAGGATGAAAAAAATCAGGCCTAGAGCTCTATTCGATATTCGATATTTGTTTTGGGATCTAATTAATTCGAATTCCCATAAAAAAAAGTACTCTCACTTTGAATGATAAAATGTTCTCTATACCAGACAATTCTATATCTGAAGTTTAATCTCAAAATCTCTAATTACCACTCTACCACAACATTTGACGATAAATAAGGCCCTCCTCCCCTTTTGTAGATTCCTTTTTCCAACTTTTTTGTTAAAAGCTTTGTGCTCTCTTTTCTAGCCCTATATGCCAACTTGTCCTTAATTTCCATCTATAAATAGCAACTCAATCTCATAGTTATAATTCAAGGCATAGCAAATTCATAATATATACTTGCTCTCCTACATAACTAAAATCCTCTATTTCCTCCCCCTTAGCTTCAATCTCCTAAAACATGTCGAACAAGTGTGGTAGTTGCGATTGCGCTGACGTCAGCCAATGCGTGTAAGTAATTATTGACCTTTAAATTTATGTGACGTAGTTTAATTGAGCACGAAATTTAACAAAGAAAAAAAATACTACTTTTAAAAGTTGTGAATGGATGGAAGTGTCATAAATTTTCTTCTAATATTAGTTAAGTTTCGTGTTTAATCAAGTCTAAGGGAAAAATGCCTTTCCACTTTCGAAACAGGTAGAAGTGGATTTAATATTTTAAGTTTATTGGTGTGAAACATTGTTACGATCAAGATAATTAGGTGTCATGAAGCTAGCAAAATAAGCATCAGAAGACAATACGTAAGAAGACAAAAGAAAAATATATCAATAGAGAAATAAATATTTAACGTGGTTCGATCAATCGATCTAATTCATAAGAGAAGATGAGCAATCCACTATATAAAAACGAGTAATTCACAACAGAAGATAAGTAGTCCACTATATAAAAATGAGTACAAAATATCAAGAAAAATAACTTCACAAATTTTACTCAAACTAAAAAAAGGTGAACAAATGATATACCGTAATACTTGTATCTACAAACATGACTATCACGTCCATAATTCTTTATCACAATTTATGTCAACGCATATAACTATATATTTTTATTTTTTTAAAATTTTTAATTAGATATAGTTCAAATCGAAAATAACGTATAGCGATGTAAATTAATGTTTGTAAATATTGCAGGAAGACGGAAAACCAATATGATATCATCATCGTAGATAAGAGGTAATTAACTCCCCGAAAACAAGAATATAACTTGAAATAAACAAAATTACCCCTATATATTGATTCATTTTTTCTATACCAAAAGATAAATTTATGTACAAATATTTTTTAAATATTGATGTTTCTATTTCTAGAGTCAAATGATTTTTTTTAATCATAATTTATTAATTATTGTGACTTCTAAAACTTTTTAGGTAGTTTTTAAATATATAAATTTTATTTTATGATTTTTTTTAAAAAAAATACTTGCCGAATTAACTCCCAAAATTAGTTGATATTTTACTCTCATATTTCGAATCAGAACACAAAACACTATTAAAAAAAATCACTATTTTTTCATTAAAATTTGCCACTAAAAAAATAGTTAAATGAAGATCTATTTTTTATGCGCTTTTCTAGTGATTTAAAAAAATAAATGAAAAAAAACTTATATTTCGTAACGCAATTTTTTATTGATTTGTAATGGAAAAAACTTGATAGGCTTGTAAATTGAAACAAAGGGACAGCAAAATAGATTATTTTCTTAATTTTTTCTATGAAATTCTTGCCTCTTAATTGCCATTGGGAAAATTTGTTGTTGTATATGTTGTCTTTTTGTCTTTCTTCCTCTTGTAGTTCGGGGTGTGGAGCTACAAGTCTGAATATAAGTTCGTCAAATTTATTAACTTTCATTCAAATAATGTGTTTATATTAAGAATTTTATTAAATATATATAAACATCAAATTTAAAATATAGTTATTAATATTTAAAATAATCATTATATAGAATTTTTAAATATCTATACAATTAAAATTCTGACTTCGCCTATGTTGCTAACACAGCGAGACGATGGTGATGATGGATGTTGGAGCTGAAGAACATGATGGAAAATGCAAATGTGGTAGTAGCTGTGCCTGTGTGAACTGCACTTGTGCTCATTAAGAATGTCAAGAGCAATTTATCTAAAACTATATGAGTGATATGTGTTTAAATAAAATTACAACATTACTTTGTTATCTATGGTGAAATAAGAGTTCCTTGTGCTAAACACAAAATGTAAAGGAGTTTAGTACTCTAGTTAGTGTCTTGTCTCTTTGGTCAAGTTTGTAGCACAAGCACAAGATTTCATCGTTAAATAGACTACTACTACTACTACTTATTCCATCCGTTTCAAATTATTTGATCTATTTAATTTTTTTTTTAGTCTACTTCATAAAAAATGACTATTTCCCTTGTAAATGATTCTTTAATTTCACCTTTCCACCTATACTTTCAAATAACTCTGTATCTTTCCACTAATTAAGAGTTTAATATCATATATTGAAAAAGATTTACCTAGATATATGCATTTTTGCTACGAAATATACTAAAATAGAGAAAGACCATTGAGATAGGAGGTAAACGAGTTAGATAGTCATATATCCCAAATAAATGAGAATCACACTAGATATATGTATTTGATATAATTTGCATGTATTTATGATACCAGATACATAAAACAGAGACAAGGGAGACAAAACGAAATTTGTTATGTATTCCTAATATATGCGAATATACCATGTATTTAGAACAACTTATACCTAATTTTGACCCCATATATCTCAAGATATATGTATCTAAACGTATCTGAATGCACAAAAATCTGATAAAATTCATAATTGTAAACTAAAGTGTATCTAAATAATAATATCTTAAACTAGTGGAATTTTGATAAGGCTTCTTTATGGTTTTGCCTTTGGCCCAACAACTTGGCCAACCTTTGTCCAAATAAATGGCCCATAAGAATTATCTGAGTTATCCATATTATTTACAACAATTTCTATGTATATATATTTAACTCATAGCATAATTTTTCATGAAAATCTTTTCAGATAAACCCATCATCACAAACTGGCTGTGTCCCCAATCCTAAATGCATGATGTCTCCAACTTTCTATCGTCCCATCGTATCCATCTCCACATAATCTTTATGGGAGTTTAACTATATTTCATTGTGAAATGAAAAAAAAAATGTAAACCTTCATTATTATAGTAAAAATTGATCTTGAAAAATAAAGTTATTTTTCATCATAAATACAAATCGAAGTTAGTTTTTACTTTTTCCAAATAATTTAGTATAAAAAAAACTTTTTGTTAGTGTTTAAACTCTTAAGAATTCTGAAATTTAAGAATTTTATGAGCAAATGTGTTTGTTTTTTACAGAAATTCCAGGACGAAAGAAATTTATGTAATTTGGGCCAATTTCATATAATTGTACCAATTTAGAGTTCAAACCTAACTTACTTCAAATTCGATTTTTGGGTTGACCTTGAGATAATGTAAACATTCTAAATGCCCTAATTTGCTGACACGCAGTTTGAGGAAAAACTGACTTTTTTTTTCCCATCATTTCCGGATTACGTCAACTATAGGGATTTTTTTCAAGTGGCTGTAAAGTTCCCATCTTTGAAATGATTAAAGGTTTGTACTTTATTTCTAATCTTTAATTCTATTAGGTATTGGATTTAGAATTTTTATTAAAAGAGTATTAATGGTTATAGTAAAAATAATAATAATGAGATTAGTAGGACTTCACATATAACCTAAAAGGAATTTTACAACCGCGTATTAAAGCAAAATTTAATCTTTATATACCATTTTTTTAGTAAAAACTATTATTTTAGAGTTGCTTGGTATGTTGCAATATGGCAAAAAGAATTTGTTTATTTTATATAATAATATTAAAGTAGAAAGTAGTCAAGGTAATAAATGAGTAGTTTGTCATCTTAGAAATCAATGGTCCTTGTTCTTGTAGATGTTTTTTTCTGTAGAATTATTTATATAATATTTTTTTCTTGGTATTTGGTCCACAGGAAGATGAGCTACATTACTAGTGAGTATTTGGCATCTCTGCTTACTCTCAGTACTTTGAGGATGTGAATGTGCCACGTATCTGGGATGTAATAGAACCTAAAAATCAATGAGTAGGTAGCTAATGAGTGGACCCTTTAAGCAATAGAAAATTCCATTGACATCATTAAAGTAATGTGTAGTACACTCTTTTTCCCTTAAAAGGAAATGTTAAATGGTAAAACCCCCTTTTCATTTTCCTTTTTTCTGTTCACACATCATATTTAAAGAGGAAAAAAGATTTGATTTTTATCACCAATTTTGTGAGGTTGTACTTGTTTTACAATAAAAATATATTATTGTTTTGTATATTTTCAAAAGCTGCAGTATCTGTTGTGTGGTTTGTGGTTCTTGTGTTTTTGTTTTTTTGCTCTTTAGCTGATATACAAGCTCAGGTTAATGCTTTTTTCTCTGTTGATATTATTTTGAGCGGTGCTGTTAGTCTTTGTTCAGATATCTTATGTTGGAAAACAGGTTGGTGTTTTGAAAGGTGATACTAGTAGAGTTGTGTGAGGTTATGTTTTGATATTTTTGTGTTGTAAAAATGAGTTCTTGATTCAATATGGCTATGTTGGAAGTAAGGGGTTGTGTTAGAAGTTTGAGGGTTTTCCAGTTTCTTGATTGTGTGGGTGTTATGTGCATTGTCCTCTGTGGATAGTAATGGAGGGTTCATCTCAGTCTGGTAGGGAGAGGTCTGAGAGTTCAAGGGGTTTGAATAGTTCAGGTGTTGTGGATTGGAATTCAAGATTTCGTTCTGCAAGTACTATCAGGTTGTCTAGTGATGCATCTCATGATTCTGGATTTGTTTCAAAGGGGTGGGAAAGAATTGAGTCATCTGATGTTAATTGCTTTAAAGATCAAGGGGTTCAAGGAATCGATCGTAAAGATGTTAGTTTGAGGCATTGGTTGGATAATCCAGAGAGAACTGTTGATGCTCTTGAATGTATGCATATATTTACTCAAATTGTAGAGATTGTAAAACTCGCACATACTCAGGGGATAGCTGTTCATAATGTGCGGCCATCATGTTTTGTTATGTCTTCATTTAACCGTGTTGCGTTTATTGAATCTGCTTCCTGTTCTGATTCGGGATCGGATTCATGTGAAGATGAGCCAAACAGTTCATCTTTACCTTTGCAACTTGAGATGATTCCTGGGAAGGACTCTGCTATAGCATCTGAAAGCAGTTGCTTGCAGTCAAGTTCAGGTCATATGGTGCAGACTTTGGAAGCTAGTAAGAATAGACAAGAGGAGGAAAACAACAAGCATACTTTTCCAATGAAACAGATATTGCACTTGGAAACTAATTGGTATACTAGTCCAGAAGAGGTTAATGATGCTCCAGGCACTTGTGCTTCCGACATTTATCGACTTGGAGTGCTTCTCTTTGAGGTTAGTAGCAATAGCTAGCAACTCCGTGGCGTTGAGGTGTGTGCTCAGTTAAATTTTACTGTATCCTCCATGATGATGTTGTCTTAATGATGGTTATAATTTGTGAGCAGCTATACTGCACCTTCAACTCATCAGATGAGAAAATTGCACATATGTCATGTCTAAGACATCGTGTCCTACCCCCACAGTTGTTGGTGAAATGGCCTAAGGAAGCTTCATTTTGCTTATGGTTACTACATCCGGATCCAAGTAGTCGGCCAAAAGTGGGGTGAGCATTCTGTTTTTTTACGTCCACTTGGTTTATTCGTTTTTGCCAAAGAGAGTTTTCCTTCAGGCATGCCAGTTTTTATTTGTCTGCAATCTGATCAGGTTGTTGTTGAAGTCTTCTAGGAGTAATGTTTACTGATATATAACATTATCCTTGAGAGCCTTCATTGTGGTCCTGTAAAGCTTGATTTCCGAAGTGTTTACTTATTAAGGTTTATGTTAGAGTATCTATTTCCCTTTGTGGCAGAAAACTCGAAAGGGAAGAATCATGGGTTTTAGCTTATGCAGGAATGAAGATTCTAGCCGCAGGAATAAAGGCAAATGCAGCAATGCGAACTTATCTTTTTGCTATTAAACTAGAAAAAAAAAATATTACATGTCTTGCAACAGCAGTATCCTTTTTTCTTAATTAAGAATTGATCGATATAATGGATCTAGGTTAGTGTATTGGGAGTAGGAACATTTTCATTGTAAGAAGTAAACTAGTTACACCCACCGAGGGGAGGGTGGTTATATATGATTTATGAAGATATGGAAGTACTATATTTCATGCATAATTAGCTAACCAATCAGCAGCTATATCGTCCTCTGCGGACGGCTTGATTCTGCAGTTCCATGGTTGCCTCTTCAGCATCTTGCAATCTGTTGTAAAGGCTTTGTGTCAGTACAATCTGCAATATTATTGCTGATTTCCTTGACAATTTCCATCTTTGAAACTTATTAATTACATCTGTGGTAGAAAGGGGGGTAAGGGAAAATAATTCTAATATTGATGGTAAAATAAAATGGATCGTAATGACATAAAAGTTATCTTCAAATGAGTACTATCTGACTGAATGAGTCCCTTTTATCTAATCATGAAATTCATTTCAGACATCTCACTGTTCTCCTGAACTTTCTACTTCCTCTGCTGCTTTCAGCAGATTTTCATTCAAATGAATATTATGCACTTGATCATCTTAACATCAATATCCTTGACTCTTTGCCACTCTTTCCTCATTCATTCCTTTAAATTGATGACAGTGAGTTGCTAGAAAGTGAGTTCCTTAAAACTCCAAGACATGACTTGGAAGAGCGTGAAGCAGCAATAGAGCTTAGAGAAAAAATAGATGAGCAGGAATTATTGCTGGAGTTCCTTTTGCTAATCCAACAGAAAAAGCAGGAGGCTGTGGAAAATTTGCACGAAATCGTGTCTTTTTTATCGTCTGATGTAGAAGAGGCCACTAAGATGCAGACAACCCTCAAGTTAAAAGGAGGCTCAAGCGTAGAACCAGCAGAAGAGGCCACTAAGATGCAGACACCCCTTAAGATGAAAGGAGGCTCAAGCTTAGAACCACCTAAGCATTTGAATTCTCGGAGGACAAATATTACTGAAGATCATGATTCAGGGAGCTCTGGATCTAGAAAGAGGTCCAGGCACAGCACAGGTGAGGAATCTGATGGCCATCCAGATGAAAGCCAGAAATTCGAAAGGCATATTGAAAATAAAAGCAGCATTTCGGCAAAAAGTTCCCGGTTGATGAAAAACTTCAGAAAATTGGAGGCAGCTTATTTCATGACGCGACGCAGTGTTATTAAAAGGGACAAATCTATGAGTAGAAACTGTCAAACAAGTCCGGAATGTAAAAATTCCGCTACAGCTACTGAAAGGAGTTCTCTGAGTAATTTGTCATCAAAGGGAGGGTGCAATGGTGATAGACAGAGGGGATGGATCAATTCGTACTTGGAGGGTCTGTGCAAGTACTTTTCTTTTAGCAAGTTAGAAGTGAAGGCAGATTTAAAGCAAGGGGATCTTCTAAACCCTTCCAATCTCGTATGTTCTCTCAGCTTTGATCGTGATGGTGAATTTTTTGCAACTGCTGGTGTAAATAAGAAGATCAAAGTTTTTGAATATAACTCAATTCTAAATGCGTATCGTGATATACACTATCCAGTCGTTGAAATGGCAAATAGATCAAAGTTAAGCAGTATATGTTGGAATGGCTATATCAAAAGCCAGCTTGCCTCAAGTAACTTTGAAGGTGTGGTGCAGGTACGTCAAGTGCATGATCATTCAATCTTGTTTATTTAGCAGTAGCAGAAAGACGCTTTCTTAGAAACATAATACAGGTATGGGATGTCACAAGAAGTCAGCTTTTCATGGAGATGAGAGAGCATGAGAAACGCGTCTGGTCTGTTGATTTTTCTTTAGCAGATCCAACCATGTTGGCAAGCGGGAGCGATGATGGTTCTGTGAAGCTTTGGAACATCAATCAGGCAATTCTACTTTTGCACTTGGTGGATGTCAGCTTTAAAACTAAATGTACTACAGTCATCTAGTTATTGTTGCTGTGTTAATTGAATGTGGATGTGTAATAAGTTGGTTTGTCTTACCTGTTTGCCACAGGGAGTCAGTGTTGGAACCATAAAAACAAAAGCCAATGTCTGCTGTGTTCAGTTCCCTGTTGATTCAGGACGGGCCCTTGCTTTTGGTTCAGCAGATCATAAGATATATTACTATGACCTACGAAACTCAAAGTTGCCTCTATGCACATTAATTGGGCACAACAAGACAGTGAGCTATGTCAAGTTCATAGATTCAACAACTCTTGTGTCTGCATCTACTGATAATACAATAAAGCTGTGGGATCTGTCAACATGCACGTCTCGTATTCTCGATTCTCCTCTTCAGTCATTTACGGGACATATGAATGTAAAGGTATCATACATTGATCCTATCACCTGAATAAAGATTTTGTTTCTGTGATCTCATCGAACAGTATGTTGTCTTGTAACATTCTCAGTGATATAGTTAAGAGAGATCTAAGTTGCCCATACAGTTAATTAAATCCGTTATTCTAAAATCCTATCTGATTTCCGTCCTCCGGGAGTTCAATTTTCTCTAATTTTTCTTTCTTCTTCTTAGGAGAAAAAGGAAAAATTAGGTGTATGACACCCCTGATATCCAAAAAATGCTATATGTTCTATGTTTTGTGAATTTTATTCACCTGATTTGTGAAATCAAGATTGAGTGCAAATGAATTTGCCAATTTCCCAACCATGTACGTATAACTTTCTTGTATAAGACCAATAGGTAGGTTTGGGTCTGTACTGTAGCTAATCTAGAATATTTTTTATCCAAGCTGGACTGAAATTATTCATAGTTGGAGTTTTGTACTGTTTGATTCCTCTGCATATCATCTACTCCGGACTACTCAACAAGCATCCGCTTACTCCAACCCCTGCTAGCCACCTGTCATGCCCAAAAACTTAGTGACTACATGACGAGCCCCCCAATGCCCTAACTTTCATCCAGTGAACCAAGTGAACATTTCATACCCATTCATAGACTGTGTGCATCATGAACTAAAGCATTCATAATCTTTAAAGGTTAACATATGGCTCATTCTTGTTATTCTATCCTTTCCATATCTTCTAAATTATACCATGCATGCATTATCATGTCCCAAACACTTCACCACCTTCATGTGGGTCCATACACACCTCAGGACTACCTGAATAATGCAATTAGGATTGTAATTAGCCCAAATAATTGTTTAGAAGTTTCGGGGCTTTACATCACCCAGTACCAAATGAGTCTCAACCCTTCCCTCTCCCAAACATACCCAGTCCTCTATTCGATTGCAGCCAGTTCTGATCCTCCTTTGAACCACGAGAAAAGTTGGATTGTTGACTACCAGCTTGATTCTTTACTACCCTTGGTAGAATCTACCTATGTCCCAATGACAACAAGTCTACCTATAAGGCCTTTCCTGTTCCACTGTTATGGAAGACTTTTAAATAGATGAATTAGAATGGAGATTTGAATAGCTTTTGTTGCGAGTTAAGGAAATGGAGAGGAGAGAGAAAGAAAGGGATTAAATATGTGTACATGTTGCATAAATTTAATAAATATGCTCAAGCTTATCTAGGATAGCTAGACAATCAAGTTCCAGTCTAGCCTATAAGACATGCCTTCAAGCATTCTTATGTCATATTGCACTCTCTCTATAATGTAGTTGTTCAAATGATAGATTATTGACACGTAACTTAATATAAGTACATAGAAGCTTATGCCATACCTTAAAAAGATTAGTTGCTTTGTATCATCAACACTGGCACCAGTTTCTTCTTTTTGAGACATGACCAAAAGTAACCGAATCACGTCTCTAGTTTCTGCGTATAACTTACTCCTGATTTGTGCTTTGTATCTTCCCTTTCCCGTGATAACGTAATTGTGCTTGAATGTGCTTTGCTACTGATGAAATCATTTCTTTGTTTCAGAACTTTGTTGGCCTATCTGTATCTGATGGTTACATAGCAACTGGCTCAGAGACAAATGAGGTATCATTTATTACCGCAAAGTTGAATCTGTACTTGTGTACTTGAGTGCATTTTAAATGAGTTATGAGCAATAATTGCACCGAAAATGTTTGTTTACATCATATTGAAGGGAATAGTTGACTAGAACTGGTTCCTTGAGCATCAAGATATGCGGCCGCAATTTTTGTTTAAAGTTCCAGATAGCTGTTTACAATAAAGGTAGAGAAAGCAAGTATTTTATGCTAAAAATACAAAATGACTAGCATGAAATGAAATTTTTTACCAGAAGGCATACAATATGACCAGTCATGCTGTAATACAATATGAAAAAAGTACAAGCTGGTCAAAACTCACTTCTGAAATGGAATTTGGCACCCTCAACACTAGATGTAGTCTGCATGTTCTAGACGACACCTTGTGTCTTGAGCATGTTCACCTTGTGCCAATTGCCACTTGTGCAATATGTTACACGTCTTTATTTAGACATGTATAGATCTGTCTTTAGATTATATTGTGCATTTACAGCATTGAGATGTGCACATCAATGGGATCACTAGCCCTAGTCAAGCAATTACATCCTTACATGTATCCTTGTGATGATGGCTATCATTTATTTGCCTCAGACTGTCAGTTGGTACCTTAAGTTGATCTTTTGCACAATTAGGTTCATAGACAGTCTGGAAAAGATGTTCTCCTTGGCATCAAGAGGAAACCAAAGATTTCAGTTACTTTTTATGGCTCTAAATTCACATAAATATTGCTATCACACAAATATCTAAGGATTGTTTTAGATCACAAGTTTCAAGTCTTCCTTTTTTTCTTAAATACTGTGCCAAGTCAAACGGTGCCACATAAAATGTGTGTGTGTATATATATATATATATATATATATATATATATATATGATTTGATATGTTTTAAGTGGTTTCACACTTCCTTGGTAATTCCAAGAACTGTTAAAGATTTGATGTTCAGTTGGAAGAGCAGGAGAAGGGGGAGAAGATGAAGGGTTTGGAACGTGGTTCCACTTGCATTAATGTAGGTAGGTTGGAGAGAGAGCAATAGGAGAGCTTTTGAAGGAGTAGAATCGAGTCTCCCTCAGTTGAGTAGTAGTCTCCGCTCCCTTATTTTCTTTTGGTGTAAATAGAAAGTTCTTTGTTGTATAGATGATTGGGCGGAGTTTGTAGAGAATCATATTTTGTAGAATCTTCACCTTTTAATTTGGTAAACCCCATGTATACGGCCAGTTTGGCCATGCTTATGAATGAAAATACCTTTACTTGATCAAAAAAAAAATATTTTTTTATAATCTGATTCATGTATTGTTGAGCCTTTATTGATCCTTTGAAGAATGAAGCGCTCATTCTTTTTGGAAGTAAATAATACAAGGAGATGAAGTGATAGACTGGTACATCCCAGAGCAGAATATCTAGTACTTAGATAATTCTGTAGATACCTTATGTGTGAAAAGCTTCAGTCCATATTATCGTGCCTCCAACTCCAAACCTTAACTATTTAACAGTCTGCCAACAGGAAGAAACTACTTTCTTATCCTGTATCTTGAGTAGTTATTTTTAATCTGGTTCTCTCCTCACATAATGTACACACAGAAAAGGAAATTTGGTTCGAAAAGGTTGTGATTTTTCTGTAATCATTCCCCTCCCACAATCCCCACCGCAAAAGAAATAAATAAGTTTGTGTAGTTCATATTTGAATTGAGGCAGGTTTTTTTGGAGTCCCCATCTTATAAGCATTTGCACATTATGTGTATGTTGCTCGGAATCTCCAAAAATGTTGCCGCACCTATGTCTGATCCTCCAACAATACGCTACTGTTGGAGGATCCTACACGCACTCGTCAATATTTTCGAAGAGTCCGAACAATATATTCCACCATCTGATGCCATTTCTGGTGACTATTACTTCTGATCGCTGCTCAATTTTCCATTATTAATGTGTAATTGGTACTTTGTGTCATGCTGCAGGTTGTCATCTACCACAAAGCATTTCCCATGCCAGCATTGTCATTTAAATTTAACTGCACAGATCCGCTTTCTGGCGATGAATTGGACGACAGTGCACAGTTCATCTCATCTGTGTGTTGGCGTGGTCAGTCCCCTACCTTAGTTGCCGCAAATTCTATGGGAAATATCAAGCTCTTGGAGATGGTATGATGTGGTTAAATTCCCTAAAGGTTGACTAGTTACTTCAAGATGAGGAAAGGCGTGAAGGAGAAGAGTTCGGTAAATGTAAATGAGGGGGTTACACCAAGATATTGTCATAGAAGAGATAAACTCGATACGATGCCATGGTAACAAGGAAGTTGCCATCAAGAAACAAATATTTTTGTAGTTAGTTCATAGCGGAAGCAACTCAATGGAAACATGAGATTTTTCTCATGATGGAATGTGCTGTAAATAGATATTGGTTAGGGGGTGTGGGAAGAAGCGATGCAAGTGTTATTCTCTTTGTATATTCTGTAATTTTGAGTTCTAACGGAAATTTCAGAATGTTATATCTTTGTCTGATGACAGTAAGAAGAAAACAAACAGCGTCTTAGAATCCATACTGTATCTCATTTAGTTCACACTGATCTGATCAGCTGCTAAACACGCGAGTGCAAGGAGGCAGAGGTAACATTTCAGATTATTCACTTTCGAGTACATTCTGTCTAAGATATGTATGCTGTTCATGACCAGCCAACTTGTTTGACAGAAAAAAACATGCAAAATTATGAATACAAAGCTTTCCATCGTTTCAGTGGGAGATAATGGCTAATGTGACATGTTTGGATTATTTTCTGTTTCTAGTCTGAGACTGTTTATTATGTTACCAAACTATATATACCATAGACAGACCTATCATTGCAGGTCATATTTACCTGACTCTGTGGAGAACTTGTACACTGCCAGTGCATAGAAGTTAAACTTTTGTTCAAATCAGTTGGTGGTGGTGATCTTATAGTGTCATATTCTTATCTACTGACCTGCTTATTCGACTAATGGCCGAGTTCACTGCTGATATTTTTGTCTAGCTCTTTTAATGTTACATTCTTGTCCCTTCCTGCTTTTGTGGATCAGCAAGCATGGATGAAAATACAAAAAAATTCTAACTACACTGGTTCTGCCTATATTTAGCTAAAAATACTAGTTCACCAATAAGACGTCGAAGCCTTTGACCCCCCGGACCTGGCCTAAGTTTTGTTGGATTTCCAACTTTAGAACAAGGAGGATTTCCAGCACACCAACCACCAGGTGTGAAGCTACCATTACTCCTATTAAGTAATTCCATATCAATCTTGTCTAAAACAGGATCATCTTGCTTGAACTTGCGGGCAAACGCTGCTCCACTTGCTATCATATTTGCAGTGTCATTCAGGGCAAGTGTATGTGGATGCTGTCTTGGAGGAACATCCCAAGAAATATAGTGCATGTCATGGTTAATAACAGTTGAAGTAAACTCTGGTGCATTGCATACAACAGTCTGAAAGTAGCCTTCTGGAGAGGACACGAAATTCGAGTAGTACATAAGTAGGTTCCTAGGGAGATTGTCCCATCCCCATATGCAGTATTCAACAAATGCATGTGAAAGGATCATCCAAGCTGAACCTGTATCATGTTTGTAACATGCTTTAGAGTTCGTGTTTTATGCATCGATGTCGTACATAATGTTTACACAATCAAATCGTTTATAAGGTAACTACAAGTAAATTTTATGAAGTCAAAATACCAGAAAAGAGTTTAAAGGCTGTGGGACTATGTCTTTTTGGTTTGACCCAAAATATATCAGACTTTGTGGTCTTGTACAACCCTGGGTCTATAATTAGTGGCATGGCCCTTTTGGCCCTGCAAAATGATAATAAAATATATAATGACATTAAAATTAAAGCTTGAATAGTGAATTATTCATAGTCACAAGAGGATTAATTAAGTTAGACACATACTCTTTCCAACCTAGCTCACTTGTGTGCTCAATGAAATTCAAGTCTGATTTTAAATCAGAAAATGTGTAGAGCAGATCTGTATAAAGAAGGGAAAAAAATAAGGAAAATCAAATATATCCCGATTAAAAGTTTAAGTTGTTAGAGAGAGCAATAACAATAACGTATATCAATGTGATTCCACAAGTATAGTCTGAGAAAAATAGTAGAGTGTACACAGTCCTAAAAGTTTAATTCCCAAAATTTGGACTTACAATCTATACACCTTTAAACCACTTTTATTTATGTTATATAGAGGATACCCTCATATCAACTGAATTTATCAGTTTATATAGATACAAAACATAGTCAACAAGATTGAAACTTTCTTGAAGAACGCCTCGAATTGGACGACCATCCTCCTAGTAAACAAACTAAATTTATTTTTTAATCTATGTCATACAATATTATTTTTCGATTAAGGAATTCAATTTCATGAAACATAGCTCCACCCTTCACTAGGGTGGAACTAAAAGAAAAAGAACTAATTTTTTAAAAGTCATCCATCTAGCTGATTAAATTTAAAACAGCTAGCAGATGTATAATATATGTATATCATCTAAAAAAGTAAATAGTAAATCTGTTTGACTATTTGTGTGAACATCGCTTAACAAAAATAAAAAGTGTGCTAAAGGATTAGAGTACTAACCATCTTGAGTAACCAAAGGATAATCAGAAGCACTCAAATTGATAAACCAATCCCAATCTTTATGTTTCTCAAGTAGAATAGCACAAGCATGAAGTGTATTAGCAACCATAGTTGGTCCTCTATATGTCACCATATTTGCTTTACTAATCATATACACATTTCCAACTTGTGTAAAAATTTCATCTTTTTTCAATCTTAAAGCAAGTTCCAATCTCTCTTGTACATTTGACTCCAAGTCCAAATGAACAACATAGTAATTCCATGGATGATACATTGATCTCAAACACCTCCATAACTTTTCAAGATCACCCTTTGATCCCGAAATCAAGTAAGCGAATCGCGGTATCGAAGGATCATTATTATTATTAATATGAGATTGAGGTAATTGATTGATTTTTGATTCAACAAAGTATGAATTACTATGTTGATTATTTGTTATAGTAATATAAGATGGGATTATTGAAAAGATTATTGAAGTGATTGTGTGAAAAGGGAAAATAAGAGTCATGTTGAAAGAGGTACCAAGAAGGAAAAAACAAATAAGAAAGGTTATAGCTAGAGGATTTGCACATGCTTTCTCCATGTTCAAAGATGCCATTATTGAACCTTGTCATGAGTTCTTTATAGGAAATTGTGAAAAATATACGGTTCAATATAAAATATTACGCAACATCGCTACGTAGTTCAATATATAATATTTTATCTGAGGAATAGCCTTATACACAATATGTCGATCTTGTATAAAAGTGTATAGTAGTATATGAAAGGCATTTATACACAAATACAAGATGATTAAACCGACTAACAAACTTATGTGGCATAAATATTTTCTCACAATATTCCCTTTTTTTTAATAATCACTAAAAGTTCATTGATTTTTCTAATAGAATTGTTCAATCAAAAGCTATAGATAAAAAGTTTTAGTAAAGTTTTTTTACACAATTTTTTCGTGGTTGCTTAGTAAATGGTCCTCTTTTTAAATTTCTAAATATTCCTTTTGAATACATTGAGAATTTATGAGAAAATATTAAATCATGATATTAAATTTTTGTATGTGTTAAAATGATAATCTAATATTTTGTTAGTCCCAAAAACGATATTATTCACACAACTTAAAATAATAATCTAAAAAAGGGAATATTTATTCTTGATGACAAATTTTTGCAACATATTTAAAATAAATAAATTTGAAAGATCTTTTTCATTGTTAATTATAGTATATTTAAGATATCATTTGATATTTATTTAGTAGGTATTTACAAAAGAGAAGACAATATAAAATGTATCATTGGAGATGAGATAAAATATTAAAATTATACGAGAGAGGTCGAAAAGAAAGACAAGTATATACTACTATAAATTATATAATTGATTTTTTTAGGAAAAAGTCAGAACTTAGCATTAGAATTATCGAAAACATAAAAAAAAAAAAAAAAAAAAAATTAGATCAAGGAGAGTAAAAATAATTGAAAATTGTAATTGGCCATGAACTGACATGTGTGTATACTTCTTGAAATAAAAAGAAAAAATCACTTTTCCACTAGTGTGACCCAAGACGGCAATTTTGCTTTGGATCGATTGGTGTGATGGATAAGAAATAATTAATTTTGGGATAATTTTTTAGTGTTGTTAATTCATTATTTAATTGCAAAGATTGGATAATTTATTCCACAATTAATAATTATAATGGGATAAATTATTCTTTTATCTTGAAATAAAGTACGTAAAATAACAAAAATACAATTCTTAATCCCTGCATAACAATATAAATATCATAATACACTTAAGATTTTAAGTTAATTGAGTTTGAATTGTCATGGCTCAAAATATAAAGAAATAAAATACAAAATAAAAATAAAAATTCAACATCCATTATATTTATTATATATACATAAATAGATTCAAAAATACAAGTAGCTCATTTTAAAGAAATTATTACAAACACAGCAATATTAATATATTATCAAAGATAACAAACATAACAAAAAAATGTTTGCTTCTGTAACCAAAAATAATTTATAAACGGAGGAAATTAAAGATCAGTTCCATTGAAAATTGAAATATGTAATATTATTATTAATACTAATTTTACATGAAAATAAGAAGTGATATTAAAATAACTACTATTAATATTGATTGTAGTAGAGATAAAATATTTGTAAGAATATTTTAAATTCATGTAGAGAGAAATATTTGGTATTCTTTTTATATGATGTTTTATTAAAGGATGAAAAGAATTCCTTAATTTAAGCTAAACTTATAATTTGTTGCTATAACATTAAATTAGGGATTATAGTTATTTTTCTGATTCTTTAAAACCGCCATATACATAAAAATAACTTTCATATATGTAATATTTTTTTTAAAAAATATCATTATTTATCTAGTTAAGTCTTAAAGATTATCTTTTTTCAAAAAAATTCTCTCAATAATTGCAGCTAGATTTCCTCCTCTAACCATATATAAGGCACCTCTTTGACTCTTCCGTATACTCACTAGAGTGTGAAATCCATTCTACAATTCGCGATAGCTCAAATAGGTACCTCGTTCTATCTTATAAATATTTATAAATTATATATATCCTATTATCACGATCGATCTCGAATATAACATCCTGAATATATCTAACACTATATGTATATAAGAAATTAAAAATAAGGGTTCCTATGAATAAGTCAAGAATAAAATTTTGAGCACACGTCAATACTTAGGGCCTAAAATAGTTGCTTTAATCGCTTCTAACGAGATAAAAATGATGGAATTTTAGATAAAATAACTAATGTTCAATCATATCTAATTTCATATATCATATATCTTAACAGGATATATTAAAAGAAATGAAGGGTGGTTGGGGGGGGGGGTGAAGATATGTGGGGGGTGTCACTTGTTTCTCTCTTTCTAATGGCCCTCTAAAATTTAGTTCCAAATGAAAGGTACACTCTCTTTAAAAATCTCTACCTTCATTTTACCCTTTCACTCTCCCTTATACATTGCTCATTTTTAAACACATTTTCATTTCTCCCTTTCTTCACTCCTTTAACACTTTTCTCTTTTTTTTCTTCTAACAAAAAAAAAAAAAAAAAGCAAAAAAATAATAATCATATTTTCTTTTGGTGTTTGATTATTCCTTTTTGTACTTTCAATCTCTGGTGATCTTGATCTTATAAGGTGATCGTCGTACCTTTTTGACAATTGAATTTTATTTGGAAATTGGAATGTTAACATTATTAATGACAACAATAGTATCAATCTTTTTAGTTTTGCATTAATGCATGTATATAATCTTTATTGTTATTTACGATGTGATTCGTAAATACATTAAGATTTTTATGGGATCCATACAATCTTACATTGTTAGATAATAAGAGAAGTTCGCTTGAAATGATTTGGTATCATGTCTGTTGTCAACTTCTAGATACTCCGGTCTGTGTGAAAATTTATGGTGAATGGAGGTGTTAAAAGGGGATAAGATAAATGTATATGGAAGAATGTTGACTCGAAGGATCTAGAAGCGACATTCCATATAACCTAGTGAAAATAGGCACAATGGATGAAAAAGATACATAGGTGATATCAATTAGTTGGAATTATGTGTTAGGGACATCAGTATGTTTATTGTAGGTCCTATGTCTTTTAGTCATGTCAAAGACATAAAAAATTTAGAAAACTCCTAGTATTTTTTTCATCTTTATTTTCATTTTTTATATTATTGGTCTAAGATGAGCCTAATGAACCGACATGATAAGTGAAGATTCAGATAGCTATCCAACTTGGTAGATACTGAACCGTAGTTGTTGTATTGTCCTTAGAGTTTGGCATAGCCAGTTGTAGATGAATGTAGTAATTAACAAATGTTACATATGAAGTATAGTGTGAATAGGGAAGAATGTTGGCCGGTCAAGACCTTAATTGCAGTCCAGAAGATGAAGGTAGGGGAAATGGGGATGTTGAGTTGGATGTATGGGCATACTAGGAGAGACAGGATAAGGAACAAAGTTATTCAGGACAAGGTGGGAGTGGCCTATTTGGTGGACAAGATGAGGGAGGCGAGGTTAAGATGGTTCGAGCATGTGAAGAGGAGATACACAGATGCCCTTAGTGAGGAGGCGTGAGAGGTTGTCTATGGTGGGGTATAAGGAGAGAGGAAGAGGTAGGCCGAAGAAGTATTGAGGGGAGAGGATATTAGACAAGACATGATTCATCTGCAACTTACCAAAGTCATGACCCTAGATAGGAAGATATGGAGGTCGGGGATTGAGGTAGAAGGTTAGTAGTTTGTCAAGCATTTTCTAGTTTTCCTTGTTTGTGTTGTTATAATGACTATCCTACATTATTATTGTTATCTTCATTATTGTATTTCCTTTCCATACTTGATTTTGATATGCTTTACTTGAGCCAAGGCTCTATAGGAAACAACCTCTCTACCTTCACAAGGTATGGGTAAGGCTGCGTACACACTACCCTCCCTAAACTCACTTGTGGGATTACACATGAGTATGTTGTTGTTGTGAATAGGTTCTGTTACTTAGAAACTTTTGTTCACATTGTCTTTTTTCCGTTAAGTGCTCTGTGTCCCCCCGGGCACAGTTTTATTATCCAATGATGAGTTAGTAACTAATATGTAACTTATGCTAATATGTTGAGTTCGCTTGCTTCAGGATTTTAGAGTTGAAGGCTGAGTTTGGTTTGTTTCTCAGTGAATTGTAGGTAGAGATATGGCATCTCAGTCAGCTCGTGTTCCAGCTGAAACTGTAAGCGAAAAGAAGAACCTTCCGAAGGAAAATAAGAAAATGAATAATGGTGCAAAGGTTAATGAGCCTATTAAATTTGGCTCTCATGGTACTAAAGAACCAATTAAGGAGGAAGGGAAAAAAGTTCCTGTTACCGCCCTCCAGAAGGATGCAGTTGAGGACTGGCCTGAACCTAAGCAGATCCATTCTTTCTACATTGTTAGATATCGGAGATTTGAAGACCAAAACCTGAAGCCCAAATTTGATCAGGCAGAAAAAGAGCTACAGAAAATGAACAAAGCAAGATTTCAGCTTATTGAACAATTGCGAGCCAGGAGGGTAAGTTTTGTCCATTAATCTTCTTTCAGCTGAACGTTGACATTGTTCGTTGTTCTGTTTATTGTGTTTAGAAGAAATTTAAAACAAGAAATGAAGTAAAAAATGTTGAAAAAAGAGGTAAACGGAAGAAAGAGAACGAAAATGTTGGAGGCAATGGTATCCTTAGATAGCTATAATCAAGTCAAGAAGCCTATTCCTTTCAGTTTCTTATGAGTTGAAGAGTTTCTAATCATAATCATCCTGTTCTCTTGTCTTGTCTTTTGCTTATTAGGCACATAAGCATTCTAGATATACTATTTTCCTTTGGTGTGGTTTATTGCATTGCGTTGAACGCATGCACATTTCCTGTAAGCATCATTTATTTACTTTATCTGTGTGAACCATTGATTTGACTTAAAAAATTGATTACGCTATGATGAGAACTTTCATATCTAAGTGGTAGTTTGATGGTACCTGTTTACCAAGGACTTTAAAAGATTATTTGGATGTGTCCAAACTTGTGTTTTTGCAGGCAGAACGATCAGAGTTGTTTGGTCAAAGGAAATCTGTGAGTGCTGAGAATCAGGAGTTTTGGACAGTAATCGAAGGGAAGAGAAAGGAAATAAAACCTCTGCAGGATGCCTTGGGAAAGCTCCGTGTTCCTAGGAAAGATGGTAGAGAAGGAGGTGCTGGTCTGTGTTCATCTGAGGCGGAGCTTGATAATCTAGTAAGCTCTAGTCTCTTTGTTCTTTAAGTTCTTACGTTTTCTTACTATCGAGGAGTCAAGGAATTTAGGCCAAAATACCAAATGAAAGTAGATCGATTTTTTTTCATTTCTGAAAAGGTCATATCCTTCATTTTCTTCGTATCTTCATCAGCTCGATAATTGAGAACTACCTTATGTTCATTGTTAACTTTTATTTGGATATCATTTAGATTAAGAGTCTGCAGTACCGGATTCAGCATGAAAGCATTCCTCTGACAGAAGAGAAGAAAATTCTAAGAGAAATTAAACAACTTGAAGGAACAAGGGGAGAGATTAAAGAAAATGTAGCTCTGAGGGCACAGATTCAGGATTCAATGGGTGAAAAAGAATCAATCCAGAAGCAGGTCAAGGTAACGGTCAGATCTTGTCGTATACATGTACAAATGATGATATTAAGTTTTATTGCCTTAACTTCATTTTCCCTAGAATGTCATTGTTAACTAACAGCACTCACTACTTTGTTGTACTATAGCTTATAAGTGGTGGACTTGACGGGGTTCATAAGGAGCAACAGGCAGTTAAGGCCAAGCGGAAGATACTAGATGATCAGCTCGATGCCAACACCAGCCAGATTAAATCTTTGGATGAGGAATTGAAGGAAGTAACAAAGAAGAGGGATGCAGCTTTTGTACGCGTTCAGGAATTGAGAAATCAACGCGAAGAAGCGGTATGCTGCTCTTTCCATGTCAATTGCATTATTCTTAAGTTTACTAGATAAGAAATTATGATATATATATGCTATGCATCTGATTAAATCTCATTTATTCCGTTGTTGAATGGTCAATAGATCTATTTGGTCATGAAACACCTCAATACTATGTATTTCATTAACACGAGCTGAAAAAGCATCCATCTCCTACTGATGCAAAGGCTTGAACTTCCCGGTGATTTCGTTGTGTAAATTGGTTATTCAGAACAAGTACTTTACCTTCAGACTTGTCTGGCCAATTTTACATGGCATTTTCTAGATGGTAATTGATTTATTCAATGTAAATCAAAGCATGCTGAAAGTCTTTATAATCAATGTCGTTTCATTTTTCTCAGAATGCGCCTTACTACAAAAACCTTGCACTGTTGCAAAAGGCAAAACTGCTAGCAGACAAGAAGGATGTTGAAGCCCTTAAAGAACTCTCACTTACTGAGGTACCTTTGATCTGTCTTTAGTAGCTAAATTTGAACATATCAAAATTTTGACACTAGTTGCTAAAACATCAAGTAACTAGTCTGAAACTAAGCTGTCGAATAAGACCCCAATAACATCTCCTGCAGCATGTGAGGAAATGCTAGAAGGCATGTGTGAATGTCATTCAAAGCGAGACTCTTGACCAAAGGCTAGATGGACCTTAGATCTGTCTTTAGTTGCTAAATTTGAAGTTTTGCATGTTTCTTGCTGACAGTAATTTCGTTTGTTTACAGGTCGATAAATTCATCTCCCTATGGAGTGGCAAGCCCTTTAGGGATGACTATGAGAGGAGAATTTTGGCATCACTTGATATTAGGCAGTTGAGCAGGGATGGCAGGATGAGGAACCCTGATGAGAAGCGTCTTGTGTTACCACAGGCGCAGACTGTTTCACAGCCCGAGATTATTGAGAAAACTACTGTGAAACCGTCAAAGGAAGAATCAGTGCTTTCTCAGAAAGTAAACAAAGAGAAGAACACCAAGAAGACGAAAGATGCAAGTAGCAACGTCACAGATACTAAAGAGAAGAACACCAAGAAGCCAAAAGATGCAAGTAGCAAAGTTAAGGAAACTAACTGCATCTTTGACGTTGAAGAGGAGATCCATGGTTTAGAAAAGCAACCCAAGGATGTGAAACCAAAAAACAAGGATTCTGATGAGGCAAAATTGAAGGAAATGAAGAGAGAGGAGGAGATTGTGAAAAATCGACAGGCAATGGAGAGGAAAAAGAAGTTGAAAGAGAAAGCAGCTGCTAAAGCAGCAATAAAAGCTCAGAAAGAAGCTGAAAAGAGGAAACTCAAGGAAATCATTCTCATCATTCTACCATTTGTTTTTGCTTTTACGTCGTAGAATTTACATTTACATTAGTTGTGGACTTATCAAACATCTTTACTCATTTCAGGAACTTGAGAAGATGGAGAAGAAGAACACTGGAGTTTCAGTTACTGAGGAACCAGTTGAAATAGTTGCTGAAGAAGAGAAGTTGGAGGAAAACATTGAAACATCAGCTGCACCTAAGCTTAAGGAGCCTAAAGGGAAAGCTGTCAAGCATCGAGCAACACGAGCAAAAAGCACAGAAATTCCTAAAACTATACTTAAACGCAAACAGGCGATTAACTATTGGCTTTTGGCTGCTCCTGCTGCGCTTGTAGTTCCGCTACTTCTTATAGCTTTCTCACATCTTCTCTAGGATAATATGGAAGTCAAGAAGTAGAGGGGGGAAACTTGGTATTGCTTAGACTGTTGCAATATCAAGGTCTATTTTTTGTAATCTCAAATCATGCCTATTTTTTTCAGTCGTAATGTTGCTGGTAGATAAGGCATTCAAGAGTAACTAAGCATGCTTGATTTTGGTTGGTGTAGTAGTTTCAAGTTTTGACATTTGCTTAAAGATTTTCATCTTTGGCATTAATTGTAAACATCTAAGTTCTTTATGATCTGCCTACATTCTGTTCATTGAAAAAACAAAGGCTGTTCTCTGTTGTGTTGAGTGAAGCCAAGTATGCCTAGACTATTGTTCTAGTTTGCCTTCATGTTGGTTTGCATTGAAAAGAAAGCTATGTTGCTCGAACTCTAGTTTGCCTTCATGTTGGTTTGATAAAGTTATTTTGTTGAGAAATAGTTTGTGTTTGATCAATAACTTTAAGAAATACTTTTGAACGATAATTTAGTGTTTGGTCAAGCTTTTAAAAGTGTTTCTAAGTGTATCTTTTCGGAAAAAATTACTATTGAGGAAAAAGTACATTTTGGCTTATGAAAAATAGCTTAGACTGTTCTTTAGAAATACTTATTTTTTTCTCAAAAGCTTGGTCAAACACCTAAACTTTTTAAAAATACGTATTATAAGCACTTTTGATCACCCAAAAACTATATAATCTTGAATGTTGGCTCATAGACTTTGAAAGTAGATTTTTTTATTTTTTGAAATAAAATCAAATATTGTTTGTTCATAAAATTTGATCAGTTTCGAAAAAAAAATCAGATTCTATTAAGTTTCGCTTCCACTCTGAAAAATTTTAAATATTTTCGAGTTCCCTTTCCAAAAACTAATTTTCAACACAAAGTCAAAAATTCATTTTTTTTCCAAATTTTAACTAAATAAATGTATTATTTTTCCCATAATGTGATTTTTCAATATTGAATTATCTCCATTCATCCAAAGTCTTGCCTTATTTTTTACTACCCAAAATCCCGAACCAATGTGCGCACTACGTGTACCGGCCATGGCTGCCACTGGCTTTGCCGCACAATCGATTCTCCGAAGAGTAGTTCCCTCATTTCTATCTTCTCGCCCCACCACTCATGTCGTCGGAGACGTCTTTTCCGGTACAAACCTCATCCTCCGAACACCTCTACACCCCTCAGGTATGGAAATTTCCTTATTTCTTGCGTGTCTACTTTTTGATGATTTTGTGTCAATTTGTATGGTAATTTTAGCTGAAATAGTTGAGTGCAATGTGAATACCTGACTACTTACTTGTTAAATGGTGTATCTACTATGGACAGAGATGGAACCGGAATTTGCAGCTTTGATTTTAGCCTTTTGAAGTTATTGAGTTCTAAATTAATAACTTGTATGTATTAAATGAATTCTTAAGACAAACATAGAGTTTGGACCAATGTTACTGTGTTCGGACTTCGGACAAATGGTCTCTAGCTCACTATGGACTAAGTGAAATCAATGACCTAAGTAGTCTTTATAAATATTTCGTTTACTTTCATTTGATTCAAATTGTTAACAAGTTACCCATGTGGTCCTTATTCTAAGCTTGTGAAGGAACTGGCTAAACTAGCCTATACCATCTCCGTCATAAATTAACGACATGTTGTTAGCCTGTTGGAAATGGAAACTGAAAACTCTATCCTACTTAGATTATGTTGCTCGTACTGTCCGAAAATGTTGCCGAACCTGTAGTAGATCCTCCAAAAATGTACAAGATAGCCAATGAATATTGGACTATGCCATTGCACACTTCTGACCTCCTTAGTTGCTGGATCAAAAGGGGAGGCAGCAAAAGTCAGAAAAGATGGTGGAGAAAGCATGTATCTGGTGGATTATATGGAAAGAAAGGAATCAGAGGGTTTTTGAAGGAAAGGAGTGTACAATACAAAAGATCAAATGGAAAGTAATTACTACTCTAGGTTTTTGGCGTAAAGAACAGGATATAGAAGAGCAGTTCCAATTAGTGGACTTCATAGGTTCTCTGTAAGTATTTCTTTTTAGTTTTTTCCTTTCTTGTAATAGTTTTTTGGAGGTGGCCAGCATAGCCCTTAATGCTGAGGAATACAAAAAGTTAACAGTTTTTTTTTAAAAATGTACTCTGTTTGGAGAAGCTGCTACAAATCTGGAAACAATTTTGAACCAAACAGCATAATACATAGATACAGTGTATATACCTGCATGTTCCCTAATTCTTTAATATACAAATTACTTTTACACCTGCATGTTCCCCAATTCGTTATTATACAAGAAGAAAATTAGTGGGCTTGTGGAATATCTCAAATCTCACAATTGAAATTACATACAAGAACAACAATGCTTCAATTACAGACTAGCTAGGGGTTTATATATCTTTTTTATAATAGTGATGTTTAACCAGCGTTCACACACCTCGACTATTCCTTCGGGTACCTGTTAGGTATTGAATATTTTGCTCACTAAGACTTAGGCAAATGATAGAAATCACCTAGTGTTGGGATTCAAACATTGATCTCCAAGGTATGTAAGACAGGTCTATGTGAAATCCTAATAATCATCTCACTCTACTTGGATCCTTTTATCCTTATACTCAATAATTTATCCTTTAGGACAAACTACAAGTTCTCAAAAATTAACAATTCCTTAATTCACACTCATACTATCAATACACCCTCAAACTGCTTTGTTATGTGCTACTTGAGCTGAAACAGTCTCTCTACCTCAATAAGGTAGGGGTAAGTTCTGCTTTGTCTAATCTAGTATTATTGTACATTCATATTAACATTTACATTCCTATGACACATCTTGTAGATATGTTTGGCCGTACATGCCAACATTCACTCACGGGCAACATTGTTAGTCTTACAACCATAAAACTTTTCCTTTTTTTTTTTTTTGGCCGTTCATGTGTATTTCACAAGATGCTGAAAGTTTTGTGAGTGTATTACCGGCTGGGGCAATTCGGTCACTTGCAGACTAGTATAAGGAAAATATGAGTCACCTTGAAATTATAGTGACCAAATAAAACCAAGGTGGAAACTTCTAAGTACTATTTTAGTCAACTTTTCTTTTAGCATATATTTGTCTGTCTCAACTTCCTCATAAAGATCACATGAAACAATGTGTAATAGTTGAAGGGCTATTTGGATAAATTTGTTGTTTCTTACATCAGCATAAATTGTTTAGGATTGTAAGATTCCTTGGGAATATCTATCGACCTAAACATTCTACTTTTAGTTTCAAACTTTGATAGCTGATGACCCACATGTTATTGGCCTCTTTCAAAACAGCTTTTGGAATATGCAGCCTACCACAGGCTATTAAGGGTGATGCTGATATTTTACTGAAAGGAGTGGGAGATAAGAACACCATTGAAGATGTGAAACGTATTGTTGAACTGGTACATATACATCTACCAGACCAATCACTCTCCTCTCAATTGACAGTTGAGAAGTCTTGTCTAGTTTTTCACCTTTCCCTGTTGTAGAAAAAGCGCCAAAGCATTGTCCTAAGTCTTAATCTAAACTGATTATCACTTGTGTGCTTCTCAGGCAAAACGGGCATCATTAAGACGAGAAGTTTTACATACTGATTTTCTGACTCCGCCTGTATTAAAAGAGTCGATGCTAGTCTTAGAAAGGTTAGCTGATCTCAAAATAGTTGCACAAGGAGGATACCCGGAGGTTGGACACAGTTTGTTTTACAAAACTCATTTGAGCAATAAAGCTGCTTGAATTTATATTTACTGTCTCCTTAAACAGGCCGAACGATGCCGACTCTCAGTTGGACACTCGGAGGCATTAACAAGTGATCCAGATAATGTTGTGGCCTTGAGGTAGGTCCTCCTGTCATTGTTCAGTTATGTCTGCTGTTTAAATCAACCAATCAAAAAATCCTCTTTATTATTGTGAAAAGGGATCCTCTTTCCAGTATTTCAGGGAACTTTTCATTTCAACCTTGTTCTCACGGTGATTTCCTTGGTGCAATCCTTGGTACAGGGATTGCAAGGAATAAGCTGGGAGATATACTCTTGCAGGTATTTTATTTATTTATTTTTTGGAGGTTTTCTCTATCTCTCTCTTGCAAGTTTTGGCAACACCTAGTTGATTTCATGATTTGTTCAGCTACAAAAAAAAAAAATATGTAAAAGAAAGATAGAAGTGACAGAGGGTGAAAAACTGTTGATCAAATAGAGGGCTCTTGGGCAGAGAGTTGTGGGCATTACACCTAAGAGAGGATCCACCTCTTTGTAGCTGAGTTATTATGTACTCCCTCCGTTCCATTTTACTTGGCCCTTATACTAAAAATAGATTTTCTTGTTTACTTGTCAATTTTAGCAAATCAAGAGAGATTATTATTTTCTTCTCATATTAACCTTGTCATTAGATAAGTATATGAAGTAATAGTTGTCAAACCTAGATTTTCAAAGTACAATTATAAGGATAATTTAGTAAACAAACTCCTAATAAATAGTTTCTCAAGAGAAATGTCAAATCAACAAGGAACATAAAAGATGAGTCAGAACTTATATGTGGAGGTAGTGTATGGTTAAGAAGTAAACTTGTTGATCAATACTTTGATATCTAATGAGTCCTTTGTTTTAGTGTGGAAGTGGTGATTCAAACACCGACAACGAAATGTAGAAGTAGCACAAAGCTTGGTGAATCAAGCAACATCCAAGATAGATTATTGAAATGTCCCTTCAGCACCGAGAACATACTACTAAATTAGCTTAGGCACATAAAAAATAAGAGTATGACAATGCATGTAATTGTGTAAGCCTAGTGTAAAATAAAGTGGGAGGAGAACCATGAGGTCTAAGGTTCAAATTCCAGCGGAAGCAAAAAACACTAGGTGATCTCTTTCCATCTACCTAAATCTTGGGGTTTAGAGTTAGCCGATACTTGTGTTGGTGGAAGTAGCTGGTATCTGATGGAAGGTGCCCACAAGTTGGCCTGAATGTTGCCGTCATAAAAAAAAAAAAAAAAACCAGAGCACGACAAAGAATCCTTGCTTAGCTACTATCTAAAAGCTAACTGCCTCCTAAAACAGAACAATGGTTGAGCTTCTTTAGAGATTGTTAAATGGCTGTTTTAAACTAACATCAAAGTTACGCTTCAGATTATTTAAGGTTTTTGAATTTTTTCTTCTTTTAAAACTATATTTTATTCTTACTTTCTTTCACACGTTCTGACTAATTTCGTGGTGTTGGTCTTGTGTGTGTATTTGTGTAACTGTTGTAACATATTCCACTTCCCAATTCTTCAAGTGTTGGGTTATCCTGAACATCTCTTTCTGATGTTTAGGGTGAAAAGGGAGCTCATGTTCTTGTTGTTCCAGAACTTTCTGACTTCCTTGTATCAGCATTGGACAAGGTAACGGTACTTTGCACATTGCTTCCTCTTACAGTATCTTCCCAATTCTCCACTAGCTTCTACTAGCCAATTAGAGTGACATTCTAAGTTATTGTGAATATCAACAAATACTGTACTCACTGCCATCACCCACTTTATCACATGATATTACAGTGAATTGGAGAATGACTTAGCCTGGATTTTCTTCATAAAAAATAGTTTACAGAAATCCCAAAGGAGTGAACAGTCGTAATTTTAAAAAAGTTGGAATGATAAGGCTTTCCACTTAATATTTTCTTTGTAGGTTGGAAATGTTTCTGTCTCTTGCAAGAAGATTCCATTGCTTGCCCTTGAATATGAACCACCAAGGTTGAAAGTGTTACACTTATAGTTCCTTTGGTTTCTTCCCTTCATACGCAACACATTTTGATCTAGGAAATTTCCACTTTTATTTTACTCTTTCCAGGACAAAGTCCTCAAAATCCATTGAGGCATCATTGAGACTTGATGCTGTAGCTAGTGCAGGATTCAAAGTTTCACGAACTAAAATGGCCAGTTTGATTAGGTAATCCCCCTTTGTATATGTTTTCTCTGTCCAAAATATTTTGCTTGATGTGTGCTTTGCGTGATGAATGACTACATAATGATCCTTACATTAGTTATTCGTGTATGGATAATTAAAAATGGTTCTTGCCTCAATTTATGAACCACATGCTATCCGTAATCATTGTCATAGATTGGTGGATAAGCTATCCTTCCCAAAAACAAGGATCTGCAGATAAACTGTCCTCCAGTACAGTATGACCTTGAAATTATATATATGGTATTCAAATGGGTCCCTTCTATGAAATTTCTTCAACCTCTCATTGATTCCCACATTGTTTAGGTCTTCTCTATACCCTATAGGCTTTAAATTTGGGTTTCATTTTGATTGTCACCTGCAAAAGAGTGAGGTAATTGAAAAGATCCACAACCCATAATCTTTACTAGGTTCAACAACTATGACAATTGCCATAAAGGGAATCTCGCTGCACTGCTGTGCATTCTCCCTTATTTCATAAAAGCAAAACTAATTTCTTGAAGGGACTGAAGAGTCTCTTGCTATGGTGTACTGCTTGAGTTGGCTGTTAGGAAGGGTTTATTTCTCCTCGAAGTAGATGCTCACTCCACGGCAATTATAAATGGACGATGCCTCCTAGAAGAAGCTTTCTGTGTGAGGAAAGGATGCACAACTTAGACATAGATTAGTTCATGCATTATACTGGTAGATGATCAGGTGAATAATTTACAACTTGAAGGAAGTTGTTATTTGTTAATCACTTCCTAAAAAAGAAATTGAAAAGAAAAGAAGATCCAGTAACTTATCGAAAAGCATAGTCTTGGGTACAAATCAAAATATTATCCACTCTTGGGTGCGTGTCAGATCCTCCAAAATAGTTTATTTTTGAAGAATCTGACACGGGTGCGGCAACATTTTTGGAGAGTCCGAACAACTTAGGTTTGCTGTTGTAGTCTAAAAAATTGAATGAATCACTAACAATGTGGATAATATGTTGATTTGCACCGAAGAGTGTGACCTAGTGGTCAATGAAGTAGGAGGAGAACTGAGGTCTATGGTTTAAATCTTAGAGGAAGCAAAAAATACTAGGTGGTTTTTTTCCACCTGCAAGGCTTTACCGGTACCTGTGCTAATGGGAGGTAGCAGGTAATCAGTGGTATAGTTGAGCTGCACGCAAGCTGGCACACACATTGCCATCATAAAAAGAAGTGTTGATTTCGTAACAGTTTCTATATGTTTTTACTGCTTTGATAATACAGATGTATTTGGCCGAATACGTTGTTGCCTAAGTTGATACTGTCTCACTCTGTATTGCTGGCCTTTTAGCAATGGAGATGTTCGTGTCAATTGGAGCACCGTGACAAAAAGCAATACTACCATTAAGACTGGAGACATGATATCAGTTAGCGGAGAAGGAAGACTTAAAGTAAGTTACTTCTCATAAAATTCTTCCATAGTTGGTAAAGTGAATGAATCAGAATGAACTCCTCTCCCATATCGCATGCACACACACACAACAAATAACCCATGGATAGAAGTAGTTTTTGCTTTAATTTTTATAATGCTTGTTCAGTATTGAGTTAAATATTCTCTTCTCATTGGCTCGTTGGTTGCAGAGACGAATTTGAAGCTTATGGGTTCCTACAATCAAATATGAATAGATATTTAGAATATTTCTTCATACATATACAAGATTTGGGTGAAAGCTACGTAGATACAGGGCTACCGCCTCTGGTTGGCTGACCAAAGGGGCATATACTTCGCTCTTCCTATAAGTTCTAACGTTGAAATTCCATTTTTTCAGGACTTCACTTAAAATGTGAACTCCCATTTCCTTAATTACTGGAGTATCCTTTGCCAATATCATCACTCAACTAAGTGCAACCAAAAACATTGTTTCAAGTTTGAAAGTTCTCTTTAACCTACAAACAAAGCTTGCAAATAAAAAGTGACTAGAGAAAAAGGTCAAATAGTAAAGCTTTTGGTTTAAATTTTTGGATGCCTTGCTATAATGCCAATTTTGTGATTATAGTTTTTAGATTAATTAGGTGATTGTAATTTAGAGAGTTTCTTCAGGATATTCATAGGATGAGTGTTGCAGAAATGTGTCTGTTAAGATGGATGTGCGGTGGTACAAGATTAGGAATTATCACATTTGGCTGAAGGTGCAGTAGCACACATGGAGGGTAAAATGAAAAACAAGTCGCCCGAGATTAGTCATGCTCTAACACATCAATTTGTAGGTGTGAAACCATAGTAATTTAAGTTGTTAAAAGGGACAAGGTAGACATAAAATTAAATAGAATAAATTATCCCAAAAGACCTACATCTTCTTGGAATTCATGTAGACTTAGCGCAATATATAGAACAATAGAAGAAAAAGATCCTTACAGTTGATCTAACTAGTTGTGATTTGCAAGGAGCCTTGATCTTGTTAGAGATTTGTATGCCAATAGAAAATATAGAGAACTTTTAGTGCCCGAGAACCTAAATCCTCAATTATTTGATTGATTCAAAATAAAATTAAAACAAAAATAGAGCGACATGGTTGGTGAGGTATCATATAGCAGACACCAACTAGTTTGGGATTGAACTTCTTGTTGTTAGAGAATTTTACTTGGGGCAATATTTAGGTTTGGTTGAAGAATTCTCATTTTTATCGAGTCTATCAAGACTTCCTCAGATAAATGCTTAGCATGTTTGATGACATGACTTCATTTTCCTGCTAAGTTTGGTGTTATGATATTGTTAGTATGAACAAGAGTATGTTCAGTGATTTTGGAGGTGTGGGGGGGTTTATGTTGTGAGAATTACTTGTTGCGAAAATTAGTATATGCAGCCAACCAATGATAGCTCATTTTGGGGCTTCGAATGACCATCCTATAGAGAATTGTTAATGAAATGAGATTGCTGTTTCTGCGACTAATGGATCTCTCATTAACAGATTGGAGAAATAATCTCAACAAGGAAGGGAAAGTTCGCTGTTGAGCTCATCCGGTATCTGTAAAGCATGAAGTTATTTGGCGAGATTGATTACAACAACTTAAAGGCTGGTATAGACCCTTATCAACCCCTCATTTGCCATGCCACCGCGCTCCCTAACCAAAGGCAACTTTGTACCCAGGGTACTCAAATCCAAGACGTTTGGTTAAGAATGAAGGAGTACTTATCACTCCACCACAACCCTTATTGCTCATTTGTTACCTTTAGATGTAAATAATTCAAGCTTAGACATCTGATCTTTGAAACAAATGTGAGTGTAAGGAGTAGAGCTATTAACCTGGGCTGGCTCGGATTGAGCGGGCTAGCTCAACCCAACTATTCATTTGAAAGGGCCTCCAAAATACTAGCTCAATTGAACCCCAAGCGGGCCAGCATGAGCTAACACTAAATTTTATTTTTTTCAGAAAAATCTATGAGATAGTTATTTTTTAGGAAGAAATCTTTAAAATGTGATTGTGTATCATTATTGTTGTTTTAAATGTTAAAGATTAAAGAATGAAATGTATAAAAACCTATATCCTTATTTGTTAATTTAATCCGAAGAGCTAAAGCCGTCAAATTTCTTCTTAGAGAATTATATTATAAAATGTGTTGCTCCATAAAGTACTTCTTTGTCTTTATTTTGGGTAAGTTAGTCTTCAAGAATTCCAATAAAAGTAGATGAAAACACGCAAGTACAATATTATTTATTTATTGCATCATAAAGTATCATTTACTTTCTTATATGTTTTTATCTTGAACATTTATGTCTAAGGACAATATTTATTACTTAGTAAGATATATATTTATATGGTTATACCAAAATATTATTGGTTCAATGACATGCAAAACTTAAAATTTCTAAACAAACTTTTTAAATTTGCATTTTGTTTGTTATTGTTTAAGAAATAAGTTGGCGTTATAGGAGTATAAAAGTTAATCCATTTTTTATGAGTACATAATTCAACTTTTTAACTTCATGACTTTTTGTTTACTCACCCTTCTATGTAATAAAATATCAAATTAGAAATTAATTGAATGAGGTCAAAAAATCATTACACATTCATGTACTTCAAATGATAATATAATTATATGTTTTACAACATTTTAATTATAGAGGGGCAAAAACATAATCCAATGAACTTTCCAGTTTTAATATAATATGATTACACTCCAAAAGCCACTCTCTGCACACAATCAGGGCGCCGTTTGCTTGGCATACGAAGCAACCCTGAAATCTGCAGCTCCATCACAGCTCTGCAAAACCTTGCTCTATGCAACATTAAGTCAAGGATCCAGAATAGCCAACAATAACATACAATTATGAAACAAAATCTGAAACAAACAAATTCCTGAATGAACCTAAATGGTATAGTAACACTTATTGCCAGTAAATGAGAATGAGAGGCTTCATGGAATTTATACAGAACTACAACAAAACATAAACCAGGGATACTAACATGATGTGAAACCATATAAGAATCATGATAAGCATCCAATGAAATTGTTAGTTGAGAGCAAGAGGACTATATACCACATCAATATGTGCTGTTTTAACAGCCAAGAAAATGCTGAAGAGATAAAAGGATACTGCAACAATGCATCAGAATTGTTTTGAGAAGAGGTGTTCTCCTTTCTTTTCTTCGGTGAAGCCAACTTCTTCAACCCTTTCTTTCCTGAGCTTGAAATAGATGCTTTAAAAGATTGAAACCAGTCATGAAGATTAATGAGATCACCATGCTCTTGAGCCAGTGTATACCTGTGTGAGAGGATTCAAAACAACTTCAGCTCTCCTATTAATCCATGTGAATGCAAAAAAAAATCATTTGACTATAAAAACTAGTTCTAATGAGAAAAATCATCACTTGAAAATATATGCAATCCGAAGTTACAAATGGTGCCAATATATAATATCAAGTTGACTTCAGCCGTCAGAGTACTTAACCTTATATGAACTTGACTCACCCCAAGAATATACTACTCCCTCCGTTTCAATTTGTCTTGCTTTATTTTTAAGTTTGTCCATAAAAAGACGCTGCCTTCTATATTTAGTTAGTTTTTTTTCATTCCAATTTAACCAAACGAGATGGCATGTTAAAACCACATATTCAAGGCACATTTTTGGTATATTATAAACACCTTTATTTTGTATGTGGTAAATTATGAAAGATGATTTAAGCTCCACTTTACTTGTAAAAACTTTTTTATGTAAAAAAAAAAAAAGCCCACCTGCTGTGATGGCATAACAGGAGTGGTGCGCTGGGTATGACTTGAATCCCAAATGGTGCACACCAAAAAAGAAGTCATGTAAACCTCACATCAGTGAGAAATTTTCCTAACTGAAGTCATTTATGCATATTCAGAAACAAAGTCTATCTGATGCATGCAGAGAAAAAGAATAGAGCAGGTAATGTTTTCCCCTGCAAGAGACTACAGACCCAGAATACTCACAGCACTTCTTTCATTGGCAGGAAAGCATACAATATTATTGGAAAAGGAACACGAAATGTCCATCGAAGTAGCCTAGTTAATCAGGATGAGTATAACATTAGAATGATAGCACGTCAATGAAGGAAAAAAGTATAAACTAGTCTGCATTGTATTTGGTATATGATCATGTGACCAAACTTAGGAAACATGCCACCTGGTATGTAAAAGCTCTAATGGGGCATCATTGTAAACAATGAGTAGAGATGCTCAGAGCAGTCTTACATTATTGAGGTATCATGCATAGATGGTGATAGTGTACCACCACTATTGCTGCAACATCCACACTTGAGAATTTTGTAGAAATTCAAGAGATCAATCTGAATTCTTCTTCTTGGATCACCAGCCAAAGCCTACATAGAAGCATAAAAACAACTGTAAGCCCATGAATCAACTTGTAATTTCACAATGGTGCTTTTGATGTTAAATACAACTGAAAGAATCGCATACATAGGTGACATGGCAAAGCCATACCCCCCAAGGCAGGAGCCAAATACTGGTTCTTTCCCCGGAAAAAGAAAGTTCTTCAGCGGGAGTCTCATCTGGGTGGCTGGTTCTTTCCCAGTTTGCTCTCTCGTTGACTCAAACCCAACATTATGATTGGAGGTAGAGGTTCATTTCCACTAGGCTATCCCTTGTTATCAAAGAATTAGGGCCAAAATAATTTGATCTTGACTAATAAATCCACAAAAACATCATACTTACCCTATCTTAATAACCGTGATTTCTGGTTCACTATCGACAAGAAAATAAGAAAAAGAAAAAGAAAACTATGGAAAATGCAAAAGCAAGTAATAAACACTTCATTTTAGAATTACCGATAGTACCATAAGTTGAACTATATAACTTCTTGCACATATGAGATCAAAATACAAAGGTAATCCTGAAACTTGGTCTGACTAACGACAAAGTTGATAGCTACAGTTAGGATATCTATTAAACATAGTATAATGCAATTAGCATCAAACTTTACCAGGTTACAAGAACTGTCACACTTCAAATAGTAATAGTAATTATACTTACTAGGTAACTATGTGCTTGCTGGGAAAAAGATTGAGGTGAATGAAGCACAAAGGAAAATTTTAATTACCAGAAACCCTTAAGTAAGCACGCATGTCTTTAGATTGAAGTGTAGATGATAAATATAGAAGCATACTACTGCGATTGGTCATGTCTTGAATGAAAATCAGGAAACTTAACTGATTGGAGATTGTCAACATCCTTGAAGCAAATAAGTTCATGAAATGGTATACACTCAATGGGCTGCATGGTGTCCCTGTTTCGTAAGCAATTCAACAACAGGTAAGTAGTGGTGAAGAAACTTAAATTTATCTGCTGAAAAGGAATCATCATCCTAAAAATTGAGTCAGAAACCTTCATAGATACAGGCAAAGGACAATCAAGCATGGTCTGGAACACGAAGGCACATGATAACATCACTTCTTGGGTTCTTTATTTTCCAGATTCTAATGCTTCAGTACAATATCTTAGTAAGACTTCAAAATATAATTTGCAGCACTTTCAGACTCGAAAAATTTAAAACTTTGAGACAGATTAAGAAGCACCACTGTGGCAAGCGACTTGCTCATTTTTTTTGCTAATGATGTTAAGCAGCTGTAACAGTTAACAGTGGTGAAGGACATCATGGAAGTCGCTAGAGATTAAGTTACTGTCGATAACAGTTTTTTTTCTTGATAAGGAATATAATTGTATTTTTAATGAAAACCTTCGGTATAGAAAATGTACAAGAAGTAGTGAGAGGTTGGTGAGATGTAGTTTTCGATGGACCCCTATCAACTTAGCTGTTGACACTACAAGGATTCTTTATATATCTTTATTGTAAAAGGCAGTTCAGCTATTTCAAGAAGGATTCTCTGTATAAGGAGTTTTTCTTGTAAAAGAAACACTCTATATAGGAGTATTAATCTACAAAGTAATATTTCTGAACAATCAAGCAAAGAGTATTCTAGAATATCATATGAATTATCCTTAAACATATTCTTCTATTTTGGTAACAATGAATCAAGACAATTCCAGCCTACATTTACAAATAATTCTCATGATATTCTAACAATAGTACACAATATTCATGAAACGCAAAGTTCCCAATCTTTTATTAACATTCTAACAAGTCCTAAATAAGAGAGCAGAGGAGGATAATTCTCTTATGTAGATTTACACGTGTATTCACAGTTTTATCACACTTAGAGCTATTTTACAACCTATGGAAGCGACAGAGTATGTACCTCAAATAGTGTTAAATAGTTCAAATGTTTTTTCATAAATCAGATTAAACATAAATATTGAATTTTTAATTTCCTTTGTATCATGCCCCAAAAGTTCAATCTTAGAGTATCACTATGTCTATGTTCATGGCTGACATGATTCAAGCACCTATGCCTTCTAGTCAAATGATCAGAAAGTATTCTTAATGCTTCTTTACAAAACCTGCATTGTAGCCAACGCATAGTATAAAAGCAGACGTGTGGTAAATTTATACAGACTCACGATCTTTTGCTGGCTAAAGAACATATTCTGCTTAAAAAGAAGTGTAAGAAGAATATTTTCCTATCTGGAACGCCATCACAGAAAGGGCCCATGATGTAGTTAGACAAAGGACTTTTTCCTCCAAAGGACAGAAAGGAAAGCAAGATAAGGTGAAATCCATCCCCGCTATTCCCATTATCAAGCACAGCAATAACAGAAAGGTAGAGGAATACAGGTTATGTGCCCCTCCCTACCTTATCATTTGACCTGCTAAAGTCACAGCTTTGTCATTTGATGTGCATGCATCTTTCTCCACATTTAAACAGCGTCGATTGATACGTCTCCTGTTACACAAGTCATAACATCATAAATTGAAGAAAAAGATTTAAGATATATTCAGAAGAATCACAACTACTTGTACCGAAGTATCTCTACTTGTTTGGTTCCATAATGTGGAAGGGTAAAGGAGGAAATTAATGCATTTATTTCCCTAGGTGGAGTATAAGGCATATACATCCAATGGTGGAAAAACTGACATGGAGGGTACTAACCCCTTCACTTTTTCTTTCTCTCCTCTTTGACTTGCTTATACACATAACTTTCCTGACAACCTTCACCCCAAGTCACCAACCATAAGGTTCCAAAATCTATAGAGCAGATTAATGGACTTAAATTGGCCATCTGGACTTCACAGTGCAAAATTTTGTTTGGCAGGAGAAAAGCATTCCAACACGCAGTCATAAAATTACAAGAGATGCTAACCCATTTGCTATAACAACCTTAATACAATTATCTAGCAATAAGTGGCACTCCTATATTAAATCTAGCCCAAGGAAAAATGACATGCCAGAAAGCGGAAACAAAATCTTACGACTCAACAAATTGTGTCAAGTTATCCTTACAATGCTGCAAGGATAGAACACATACAGTTATGGATTCACCACATACTTTGAAATATCAGTTAATTCTGCTTTGTGACTTTTGACATCCTCTGATACCATTTGAGACTGTAGCTCCATAATCTTCTCATGAACCTGAAGCAATGACCAGAGAGTTATAAAATGACTGAGCACAGCAGTTAATCAGAACTCACTCGATGTAAGCTGTAGCATCAAGTAAAGATGAAACTGCTGCAGAAGTATCAGAAAATTTAGGCCATTCACTACAAGATAAACATGGAAAATCAAACAGATAAGTTCATCCAAATATCTGATTTCTGATGTAAGATGAGATTTCTCAGTATCCTTTCCACCCAGAGGCAATTCAATAACCTACTTATCATTGAAATCTTATTCAATCACCAATGAGGAAAGATGGGATAGAAAGAAAAGATCATTAAGGCCTGCATGACCTGGGAAAACTTTTTAAGACGTTTCCTAACCGTAAAAACAGTTCCTTCAACTCCAAAATAAAATATGTTTGCCTCTTCCTATGCTTTCTGATTGACAGTACATTTGGTTAGCTGCTTCTATTTTCTAACCTTTTTCCCTTAGTGCGTGGGCATTTAGTTTTCTTTTCTTAAGTATTAACATGTCTCATTGACCAATTACATTTTTCCATATTTATTCCTATAAACATAAAATCCATATGAACACCAACATAATTGCATTGTTTCCTATAACTGCTATAAGGGGTTTGCCGCTTAAAATGAACTGGCAGTGATTATACCTCCATTGTCCCTTTGGTGAGCCTCTCCCAACTCTTAAGCAACTGGGATAGCTTCGCAGCTGGTAGATCCCTGGTTCATCAAAAACTCAAGCATCATGCGCAACATTTGGTTGGGGGAGAAGGGTTGGAGGAATAAGACAAAAGATGCAGGAACTTTTAACACAAGGAATCATCTGAATCCTTTTCAGTTTTTCCGCAAACACCATTTTCACTAAAGAATCTAATTATGGATGGAGTAGTTTTCTCCTTACAGCCATAAAGAATAGAGTACTGGAATAAAATTCCATCTGCATGGAATTTCTTAGTTTACTTTCCAGGTGAAGTAAAGAACAAGTTAATGCTGAGTGTAGAAATAAGGGTAAGACTTGCAGCTACCTTATTTTGCGGATGACTTGATTGGTAACCTCAGCCTTTTGTAGCTTGAAAAGTTTATCATTATTTGACAACAAGCTCCTATCTTTTGCACTATCACAGCCTTGATTAGATAACCTGGAGTTGTATAACTCAGGATCTAATGCCTCCAAATACAAGTCCAGCAATGCAACTTTATGGTACCTTCCAGCTTCATATAAACACTAAAATAATATTTTAGTCACGAAACTGAAATCTTCCCCATATTGCACAAATAACTAGCTTTTTCATTCAATGCCATAATTTGGCATGTCTATAATATTCAGGAAGTAAATAGAAACAATTGTAGAAAAACAAAGAGATTCATTAGATATTAGCTATCAGACCTTAAAATTTGTAAGAGACTCCAACAATCTAAGAAGAGAAAATGGAAGAAGAGATTGCATATATTGAGGGGGTGGCAAGTCTTGAAGGAAGAAATAATGAAACAAGCGCAAACTTCGATCTTTCTTCTCTCTGTCAACACCAAACAGTAGAATCTAGATAGAATTAAAGAAAATCCAATAAAGATGTAGCCATTTATTTGAAGAAATCAACCAATAACTAACTAATACCATATAGAATGGGGTTTCAATTCCATAACTGCGGTATTAGAGAACATGTTCACCGGGCAACTGTGGGACAACATCATAACCTTTTAGAGAACTTCAATGATGAGACTGAGAGCTGCAAAGGAACTAAGCACTTTCTACTTCCAGATATATGAAGCCATTCCAACTTTAAGTTATTGAGAGATTTTTACAGGGGCATTTTTTTTATCAGGTAAACAATTTCATTATTCACAAGGCCAAAGTCGGCCATATACAAGCAGTATACCAAAATAATAACCTACAAAAAAGACATGGAGCATTGAAAAGTTGTGGAATAATTTTCCAAATCTTGTCATCGCCTGAATTAGGAACCAGTATGAATTGCATTAATCGTAAAGGCCCAATGTATAATAAAATCTTACCATAAGGCGAAATCTCCATAGTTCCTGCAGCCTCTGCATTTCTGATAGTCCATGGCCTAGACTCACAGCATTTAGTTCTACATGATTATTCCTGGTAAGATGATTCATGAGCTATTTAGAGATATTCTCCTCTAATATGAAGTACATTTTTAATCATTAAAAAGGGGCATATTATGTTACAAACCGATTTACTGAATATTTCCTGTAAGATGGAAGCTCAAAAGAATGCTTTATCAATTCCTCAGGCAAATTAGCAAGATCCTCATTCCATGACCTCTGTAAAGGTTTAACAATCGTAGAGAAAAAATAATTATACAAAGTTGTCACCTATATGATGCAACTTGATCTTACATGGTAACCATGTGAATGTAACAACCACTAATAATACATGTTAGAGCAGAATATCAATAGCAAAATGGCCTAACTATCATTCCACAGTATCTGACATCATGGACATAGCCTGCAATTGTAAGTTGGTTTAGGTCACAGCCTGAAACATTCTAACCAAGTTGGGATGTTTCACCTATTCAATCTCAACAACTTCGAAGGCTCTTTGAAGAACAAGGAAAATATATGGACTAAATCCTGTAGAAGTCGGAGTGCAGAAGTTTATCTCTTTCAAGGAAATATTTGATCCCCCATTTAGATCAAGACACAAACCAAACAGAAATACAATAGAACCAAGCAAATGTAAAGTTTGAGAAGTAGTTCTCACCTTACTATCTCCTTCATCAACTAAAAGCTTGAGCACAAAGCTAAGAGGCTCGATGGAAAGTTGTTGGATTATTGCCATCTGGAGAAACCATTATGTTAGTTGTAAGTATATGATTGGGTACATATGTACATTCAGATTTCTAATCAAGCAGAGCCGAAAAACACATGATGGGTATAGTTCTAATGTATAATTACAAGAAAACAAAAGTATGTTTCATACCTTTAAGGCTCTAACAAATGAAGTAACTGTTCCATCTTGTCTCAAAAAATAGTTCCTCAAGAAAGTCGCCACCTTGTGGCCAACACTGAAGCCAGCACAATTTTTTACTAGAACAGCCTCAATGATTGCATCCAACCTTTCAGCTGGGCATTTCAGAGAGAATATTGATGTAGACAAATATTGAAGTGCACGGGCAGTGAGCACATTTCTGGGAGCATCAGCACTTGTAGCAACACCAGCAATTAGGATGATTGGAATCTTAACAGACCATTCACTGATAAAAGCAGAAATTACTTATAAGAATCATAATACAGAAGTGGTTTTATATGTAAGAACAGCTATATACTTTGGCAAATGAACTTTAAAATAGAAAGGAAATTGAGGTAAAGCTCAGGCACAAAATCATGCAGTCAATACGTACACCATAAATAATTTGTTTGTAGCAGGTACAATTAAATCAACTTTATCCCTACAACAAGCATATTCCTCCCTTAACCAAGCTAAGAAAAGGTCTTTCCCTTTCTTAAGGTACTTAAAATGCATCAAAATTAGAGATAATTTATGCATAACTCTGATTTGATGCCTCATACTTCTGTTCCAGCTTTTGTCAGTACTGCAGCATAAACTCCATTTTAATTTGGAGTATGTATTATTGCCAGTCACATAGCTTTGATAAATGTAGTATACAAGGTATGGGAGAATGATTTCTTTCTTATTCAAAGATGTGCAGTATAAATAAGTTTACATTGGGTTCTAACTAAGGGAAGACTAAAAATACAAATCCTTTGAATCTTCTAATATTTGCTACTATGTACATTATACCAAAGGACGTATACATCCATCTAGAACACTCCCCTTCAAGATGGAACATAAATATTGATCATACTCAGCTTGTTACAAAAGTAATCAACTCGAGTTCTGATCAACACCTTTGTGAACAAATCAATTAGTTGCTATGTTGTCTTTATGTAGCCAATGGGAATATTCGCAGGAACAATGACATTCAACATCAGTTCCTCATAGGAGTTCTAGAAGTCCATGAAAAAAGCCGCCACATATTAATCCTCTTTTCTCAACACAATAGAAACTCTTGCACACGTCATAAACTCGAGATGTATTCCCTTTGTTAGAATATAAAAACTCCAAATAATCCATTAATCCTTTGAGAAGTTCACAATGCATAGTCAAATCAACTTCACTATCAATAAGATTTAGTGGAATTCACTGGGTATGTTGTTGTTGTTGTTGTTGTAATCATGCATCATCTCTCATCTGTGTTTATGTTTATTTTAGAGCCTGTTTGATGGGCTTATAGCTTTTGGCTTATTTTTGTCTTTTCAGCTGCAAAACAAGTGCTTATATGCACTTTTTATTTTATCCAATCACCACTACCGAAGTGTTTAAAAGCTATTTTGGCATAAAAGCACTTAAAATAAGCTAATTCAAACAGGCTCTTAGTTTCAGTTGTAGGTGGCCTTCAACCAAATGGTCATAAACCCAATAGTCTTCATCTCAATTTTTTTTGTTTGAAATTGGTAACTAAAGTCTTAGTTGAAAATAAT